>OZ030005.1:5613559-6043559 GCA_964023405.1 Apodemus agrarius | reverse complement strand
AGTGCCCTGCTGTGTCCAGAAAAGACTGTGTCCAGCTAGTCACCGGTTGGGTGATGGATCTAGGAGTTACGTGAGTGAATTAATATGACCATCATGTTTTGCATAATTAAAAAAAATGAGAGAGAAAAGGGAAAAAGCTCTATATAAACCAGCCATCTTGCAAACAAAGTTAAAGTTGCAATGACAATACCCTACGTGGTTGGAGGAAGCTCCCTCTTGAAGCTATGGGTCATTGAACAAAATCTCCAGTGCCAAGATAAAGTGGAAGCTTTCAGTTTCTTTAGAAAGCCGGTCATGTCAAATGATGTTTTGCTGGGGCGCACAGGTGAAAGGATGTTTGGATATAGCAGACACGTGAAAGGACTCTTCATGAAGGAGCGTAAATATTTCCCCACAGATGAGCACGGAGCTTTGGTTTGGCTTGCTCTGCCTTAGTATTCTTCACTAAAGATACACATATATTGGTTCACCTTACATAAATATTGAGCTCAACTGTGGTAGCGCTGCCATTGAAAGAAACTTGCCCAAGAACTGCTTGTGAGTGTCCTATGGCGGCTTGCCATTGCTGTGGCCCTGCTTCAGGCCAGCTGGTGAGGCTGTTCCTTCAGGACTGAATACAGCTGCCTGTGTCTGCTACAGAAAGGACTGGACCGCAGCTGCTGGTTCGCGCCTGGTGTCTGCCTGCCGAGAGGACTGGTGCGGACTGGTCTGCAGCTGCTGAGTCATTTTTGGTGTTCGCTACAGGACTGAGCTGCAGCCTAAGAAGATCGAGCTCACCCCAAAGAACTATTGCCGAGCAGGCCCACTTCCCCCACGTCCTAATAACTTTTCTCTTTCACTCCCTATCTTGGGTAGTAGGCTAGAGGAGGGGTTAAACTCTTACTGAAAGTAGGTTGCAAACAATTTATGCCTATACCAGGAGCAGGATTGCTCATGATCTGTTGCTCAGGGAGCCCCGCAGGAGTGTGGTGTGCAAGCATGCATAAGTTGGTGGTTTAATTCAATTCACAAAGGTCAGACACTTTCTAAATACACGTGTTTATACTCACAGACAGTTAACACTCTTGCCTTTAATCAGGCAGGCTCCTCTTTGGCTGAACTGTATTGAAGGCCGAGAGGTGTAGGCAGCACGGGGTGCTAAGAAGGAGGGATCGTGCGTGTGTGTGTGTGTGTGTGTGTGTGTGTGTGCACGTGTATGTGCGCGTGTGTGTGTGTGTGCGTGTGCGTGTGCGTGAGCGTGTGTGTGTGTGTGTGTGTGTGTGTGTGTGTGATAAGACACCCTTTCCTAGGCTCTGGGAACATTGCAAAAGACGGAAAGATTGTAAGAGCTGAAAAGTACGATGAAGAAGCATTGCACCCAGCCACTGTGAACGGAACTTGCAACCCTGCCTGACCGTGCTAGGTCTGCACAAGCATGCCGGGAAAGGACAGAGGGGGCGCTGCGGAGTCCTGTCCTTCACTTCTGAACTGTTCAGAGCCTTCAGCTGTGGCACTGGAGACTGTGGGGGCCACTGGTGACCCCATCGGAGTGCTGGAGACTGACCAGGAGGGAGGACGAGGTGCTTGTTGGGGTGGTGGGGGGCGGGGTGACAATAATGCATTATATACTGTTGTTCTTCCTATGGGGTTGCAAGGAAGGGAGGTTGGGGGATGAGTTGGAGTGGGTGGGTGAGGGCGTGGGGAGCACCCTCTCAGAGGCAAAGGGGAGGAGGAGGGGGTGAAGAACTCTTGGAGGGGGTACAGGAGCAACATTTACATTAGAATGTGAATAAACAAAACAGTAAAGAAGGAATGCATTACATCTGTGAAACCATCAAAGACTAATTTAATAATAATAGTGAGAAACACTGTCCAAATGACTGATTACAAAATATCAGATTCCGAGATGACTTGAAACTCTGCTCTCCAAATTGGTCTAGAGGAAGTCATATCTCTCAGACGAGAGCTGCTGGGTGTGAGAATCCTGCGGAGGGACATGAGGAGGTATAGGGTGGGAGACAGAGACACATGAGTGTCTTACATATGGGAAGGTGGGGTCTCAACAGAGACTACACTCATGGGGGCGGGGCTCAGACACCCGTGCTCTGTCCTTGCCTTCTCCCCCCACCCCACCCCCCAATCTGGACTGTAACTTGCCACAGACTGTGGAGATGGGGGAGGTTCTGCAGTTGGGCTTCATGCCTGGGACTTTGAGCTTAAGGACACCCCGATTCTGGGACTCCAGGCAGCAGTGCTGGAAACAGGGCCAGTAGATACAGGGCCACAGAGGCTCGTGCTGTTCAGGGGCAGGACGCATCACAGCACTGCATCAGGGGTTGTACATCTGGTCTCCACACCTGGGTGCTGGCTGGCAAAGCAGTAGCCCAGCATCTGGGAAGGGCGACAGCTGGATGACCTCCACAGGCCGGCCTACCTCCCTGCCCCCTCCCCCCTCCGTGCACAGCCATCCTCCCCCTTCTCACTGTGCGGTCCTTCTCACCCGAGGCTCTTGCTGAGTGCAGGAGGGCGGAAACCCTGGCTGCGACAGAGAACGGAAAAGGAGGATGTGTAAGACGCAGCAGGAGGCCACAAGATGGCGCCACTGCGTCCTTTGAGACTGACCCTGGGTGGTAGGGCAGGTCTGAGATGACCTGGGAGGAAATGCAGAGGGCTCCTGGAAGAGGGTGATTTTAAAAGTCAGAGACTCAGGGCTTGCAACACAATTGGGAGGCCAGCAAGGATGCTTGGCAGGGGTTCCGGAGCAGGTGTGGGGCTGAGAACAGAGCCAGTAAGAAAGAGTAAAGAATGAAGTCATAACATCTGCGCTCCCTGGGGCTACTATCTCCTTACCCAAGATCCCAGGCACCACGGTCTGTTTGCAGCAGCACTGTAGGAGGCAGAGCAGGAGCCAGAGCCACAGGCAAAAAGATTCTGGCACCTTCAGCTGTTATTTATACAAGTGGTGGGGCAGGCAGGGTAAGGGAGGGGGAGAGAGAAATTACAAGTCCAGGAGCGCGCGCCAATATCTGCCCCAACACACAGATTCCATCGCACTCCTTAATGTTCTAACAGCGCACGGGAACAGTGCAGTCTGCCCGCCAAAGCACTTGGCGGGTTCTGGGCTCCTCACACTCCACATCTTGGACGTTTTAAGGGCTCACCCCGCCCTTATGTCCACCCAACCCTAAATTCTGAGTTATTTAGTGGAGAGTATGAAGTTGGAGTATGATCCAGAAGAAGACGGGCTTCAGACTCTGTGCTACCGAGAATTAAAAAAGGAGAACAGAGTTTTAGGAAAGACACCCGGGACTGACAGAAAGACAGTTTTTGTCAGCTTGCTCGTTTTCTTGTGGGGTTCCTTGTGCAAAGACACACTTTATAATGTGTTGTACTGTTATTTTATCATCTCCACCTTGATTTCATCTGGTGGAAATTTCGTTTTGACATTAATAGTGTAGCACTGTTCCTCTTTGTCTCCCTGTGGAGGCTGAAGCAAGGCCCCAGAGCTTCAGAGCCAGGGTGCCCAACCTTCTGATGTTCCTGGAAGAATTGTCCCGGGCCACACGTTCAATCCAGGAACACGGACAGAAGGTGATGAGAATGAGACGGCCTGTGCTGAAAGCGTCCACACAGTACGTCTAATTATCGGACAGTCCCATGTGGAGAGTGTTTGAAAACCTTCAGGCAGGTCCCAAGCTTTGGACCATACCTAAACAATAAAGTGTGATTTTTTTTTAAATGACTACCAAAGTAAAAGAAAGCAGGGTAACACAAACCCAGTGGGGATTTCTGTCTCTGCATTTGAGAAGCAAAGGAATGCACCAGCGCCCCTTAAAGATTTTGGTTTTGCTTTCAGGCTGGCTCTGCCTCATTTTCTAAACATTTGCTTTGGCCGGGAGGTGTCCCAAAGAGCAATGCTGTGATGCTGCATGGTTGTGAGACTGATACTGTTATCGCTGAACCGCAGTGAGACTGAAATGGTTCTCTGTAAGTCTGGTAAAGTCACGGCGAGGCTGCCTTGAGGTTGAGTTCGGCTTGTAGCTTTGTGCATTCTGTTTTGAAATCAGGAGGAAGCATGCACAGGTCAAACAGAAACAGAGCCACGAATATTCTAAAGTATTATTGCCCCTGAAATTTTAAAATCTGTTTTCAAATTCTCACATCAAATCAAGAACGAGAATGCAGATCAGACCCTGTTCACGAGAGTCCAGTTTTAGCAGAATGCTCACAAGTGCTTGTCTTGTTCCGAGCACTCAAAATTTCAGTTTTCTTAGAATGCTGTTGCGATTTCAGACACTGGATTGATAAGCTGGTTTTCGCTTTGGAGATGCGGATTTGACTCCTTTAAATGAGCAGTCATAACCACCGGAAATGCCAAAGCTGTGGGCTTGCTTTAATCGTTCTCTGGCACAAATTCTGTGTTTGAAACCGTAAATGACTTGATAACACCGAAATTCACAAAGCTGTTTGGGCACTCAGCTCGGGGCCTCGCCATCTTATTTCCAGGAGGGAGATGACGGTGCTGCAGCCAGTGCCCGTGCTTTAAAGACACTTCTCGATTGCGATGGTGATGTTATGACCTGAGTTTGGTCCTCAGGACCCACTGGGTTGGAGAGAATCAACTCCTATGAGCTGTCCCCTGTTCACATGCTTCAAATAGCCAAAAGGACTTTGTTGGGCACCCGTACTTGTGTGCCTGTAGACCTGCCCACACATACACAAAATTTAATAATAAAACCAGCCAAGAGCAGGATTAATATAGGAAAAATGGCCATCTTGCCAAAAGCAATCTACAGATTCAATGCAATCCCCATCAAAATCCCAACTCAGTTCTTCATAGAGGTAGAAAGAGCAATTCTCAAATTCATCTGGAATAACAAAAAACCCAGGATAGCTAAAACTATTCTCAACAGTAAAAGAGCTTCTGGGGGAATCAGTATCCCGGACCTCAGGCAGTACTACAGAGCAATAGTGTTAAAAACTGCATCATATTGGTATAGTGACAGGCAGGTGGATCAATGGAATAGAATTGAAGACCCAGAAATGAACCTGCAGTCCTATGGTCACTTGATCTTCGACAAAGGAACTGAAACCATCCAGTGGAGAAAAGATAGCCTTTTCAATAAATGGTGCTGGTTCAACTGGAGGTCAGCATGCAGAAGAATGCGAATCGATCCATTCTTATCTCCTTGTACTAAGCTCAAGTGAAAGTGGATCAAGGACCTCCACATAAAACCAGACACACTGAAACTAACAGCAAAGAAAGTGAGGAAGAACCTTGAACACATAGGCACAGGGTCAAAGTTCCTGAACAGAACACCAATAGCTTATGCTCTAAGATCAAGAATTGACAAATGGAACCTCATAAAATTACAAATTTTCTGTAAGGCAAATGACACTGTCAATAGGACAAAATGGTAACCAACAAATTGGGAAAAGATGTTTATCAATCCTACATCTGACAGAGGGCTAATATCTAATATATACAAAAAACTCAAGAAGACCCCAGAGAACCAAATAACCCTATTAAAAATGGGGTACAGAGGTAAACAAAGAATTTTCCACTGAAGAACTTCAGATGGCTGAGAAGCACCTTAAGAAACGTTCAACATCATTAGTCATTAGGGAAATGCAAATCAAAACAACCCTGAGATTCCACCTCACACCAGTTAGAATGGTGAAGATTAAAAACTCAGGAGCCAGGCTGGGCGGTGGTGGCGCACGTCTTTAACGCCGGCATTCTGGGAGGCAGAGGCAGGTGGATTTCTGAGTTTGAGGCCAGCCTGGTCTACAGAGTGAGTTCCAGGACAGCCAGGGCTACACAGAGAAACCCTGTCTCGAAAAACAAAAAAACAAAAAACAAAACAAAACAAAAACAAACTCAGGAAACAGCAGGTGTTGGTGAGCATGTGGAGAAAGAGGAACACTCCTCCACTGCTGGTGAGATTGCAAGCTGGTACAACCACTATGGAAATCAGTCTGGCGGTTCCTCAGAAAACTGGGCATGACACTTCCGGAGGACCCTGTTATACCACTCCTGACCATATACCCAGAGGATTCCCTGGCACCCAATAAGGACACATGCTCCACTATGTTCACAGCAGCCTTATTTATAATGGCCAAAAGCTGGAAAGAACCCGGATGTCCTTCAATGAAGGAATGGATACAGAAAATGTGGTACATTTACACAATGGAGTACTACTCAGCAATTAAAAACAATGAATTCATGAAATTCTTAGGCAAATGGTTGGAACTGGAAAATATTATCCTAAGTGAGGTAACCCAATCACAAAAGAACACACATGGTATGTACTCACTGATAAGTGGATATTAGCCCAGAAGCTCTGAATACTCAAGACACAATTAACATATCAAATGATTCCCAAGAAGAAGGAAGGAGAGGGCCCTGGCCCTGGAAAGGCTTGATGCAGCATTGTAGGTGAGTACCAGAACAGAGAGTGGGAGGGGGTTGATTGGGGAATGGGCGGAGGGAAGAGGGCTTATGGGACTTATGGGGAGTGGGGGAATGGGGAAAGGGGAAATCATTTGGAATGTAAACAAAGAATATAGGAGAAAAAATAAAAACAGCGAAGAGAGTCAATTTTCCCAGGAATGTCAGAAAAAAAATTTCAGTGGACATCACAAAAATAGTTGGTGGGTTCCTTTTTTTTTTTTTTTTTTTTTTTTCTTGGTATTTTTATTGGATATTTTCTTTATTTGCATTTCAATTGTTTTCCCCTTTTCAGCTCTCTCCTTTGGAAACCCCCTATCCTATCCCCCTCCTCTGCCTCTATGATGGTGCTCCCCCCAACTCCCATCTGTGACCTTGGGCTCTTTAATAGAGCTGGGAAATTTTCCACAGGGCTTACCATCAAGGAGGTCAGATTCTAATCCAACCTGAAATGGCCTCAGCAAATATACAAGGTGGAGAAGCCTCTGCCCTGCCTCGTCCTGGAACTCTGGTAATTTTCTCACCATGATGCCTCTTAGACCCGAGCCCTGCGTCTGGGTCTCTACCTTTCATTTCTTCTCTTTTTAAATTATGGGAGAGGGGGCATCTCTGCAACCATAGAGCCGATCTCTTGATTTTTTGGTTGCAGTTTGGAGTAAGAATGAAGTTCGTGTACAATAATGTAATGATGTAATGATTAGCGATTGAGGAAGAAGGGTTCCTGACTGGTAAGGTTTTTTTTTTTTTTAAGTTTGTTTTTGCTCATTTTTCTTTTTCTTTTTCAGCAAGGTGCTGCTTAGGAGATGCTAGGACTAGTGAGAGACACTTCGTGCAAATCATGACATCTTCGGGTTTTAAAGTCCTGTGTTGGCTTTTCACTCCAGTGTGGTGCCTCACAGGATGAGGCGTCCCTGGTTTTCATGGTATGGTTTTTAAAAGCACCTGAAATGGCTGCTCCTCGGTTAACTGAGACCAAGCACTCCTCTTTCACCACCTACAGGATTATTAGATTGTTGTGGGGTATCCGGCAGAGAAGACCCCCACCCCCACCTTCACAAGGTGAAACTCTTCCATTCTTCACCAATAGTAGCTTAAGGAGTCTGACCCGCTTGACAGTGGTCTGGATAAAAAAGCTTTCCTTCCAGTTTTGTTCTGAGTTATCCTCACTACAGCAGGGTATTTGACCGTGGAGATAAAGGGGGACCTGGTGAACCCGGGCTGGGCTGATTTCAGAGCCCTGGCTCAGGCAGGAAGGACCTCCGCTTCTGCGTTCAGCCTGAGGTCGCCTTCTGCCTTGCAAGGGCTCTGTACAGAGGAATAAAAGATGGCCAAGGCTGGACATAAGTAATGAAGGTGTCTGTTGGGATGAGGGTAGCGGTGGGAGGGTTGGTGACCAGGAAGCCCAGACTCAAGACAAACTCGTAAAGATGAAGATTTAACGTGTTTCTCCTCCTCAAGACCTTTCTGTTTTCACCCCTCCCTTGGCTTCGTTTCTACACCTTGATTTTTGCCAGCTAAGATGCTGATGCTAAGCTGGGGGGTGAGGCACCCCACCTCCTCCTCGCTGCTTCCTGCTAAGCTGGCTGATGCGGGGCGGGGTGGGGAGCGCAGGGGGGGTCCCTCCTCCTGGCTGCTTCGGCAGACTCCTTCAAAGCAGAGGAGCCGCTGCTGCCACATCGCCCTGTGCTGTTTCTGTTGAAGCGATGGAGCAGACTCTGAAATGCAGGATTGGTACCCCTTCTCCTCCTCCCCAAACCCCAGTCAAGCATTTTTCTCTTGTTATGTTTCTAACTCCATTCCTGAGTCAGACCCACCTCCCGGCTGTGTGACAGGCAGAAAAGACAAATACAGCCTTCCTTTATCTTTCGGGCTGGCAGGTATGCCAGTGCAGTAGCAGGTAGGGACTGAAGGATTCTGGCACCTCTGCGACTTGAGACCTGGGACAAGCCACAGAAGTCTCATATACCAAACAGACCTAGCCTGCAGGTTCTCCAGAATCCACCATTCTCCACCTGCTACTGGGCTGGCATACCGGCCACTAGCCGGAACTTTAGGGGGGGAAGGGGGCTTGCCCCCCCTCTCTCTTCTGAGGTTCTGAGGGGAAGAGGCAGAGGCAAGCCTGTGCGCCCCACCTCGCTTGCTGTGGGAGAGCGCCTAGGGTGGGGGAGGGGGAGTGCAAGCTGCAGGTGCACTTCACTAGTCACATGAGTTAGTCTGGGACAACATTCTTTTAGGTCAACTCCAACTGCTAGGTAGCCATCAACCTAAATAACTACGCACCAGAGGGGTTCCGTCTTACCTCCATTGGGTGGTGCTACTTAGGAATAGGCCAACCACCAATCATCCCTCAGACCTCACCATGCTGTGCTGGAATGGCCTGCACCAATCAGATGGACCGTGATTCCTTTCTGGAGATAGCCCCAGCCAGTGACAGTCTATGAAATGGTGGCCTGAAGGGGGGAGGGGGAAAGATTGTGGGTTGTGAGTTGTGGTGGAACCTATTGGTCTTATTTTTAATACCAGTCATGTGTGTGTGGACTTAGCCATTTGGAAGGAAAAATGAGTTAAGGTCACCACGGGCCTTACATTGGGAGAACCTGTTCACAGTCAGGCACCTCCATGGTCAACCCAAGGGACCAGGGTACAATAGGACCATCAGGTGACCACTATGGTGGAACGTGGTGACAATAGGACACTCACCACATAGGTGACACATTCCATTGTTGCCTAGCCTGCCCGTGTGCCACATCTCTGACAAAAGCCTGTGCTTCTCCTCCCTTCCCTCCCTTCACCCTTTCCCCACCCACAGGCAGCTTCTGCGCCCCACCCCTTCCCACCTCCTCACCCCCACCTTTTAAAAATAAATCTCTCCTGTGGGTCACATGATGTGATTTTGTGGATTTTGCCACTTATATCCAACAAGAGCCATGGAGGAATAATATGAGAACTGAGAACAGAAAAGCCTTTCATCTGAAAAAGACAAATTTTGAAATTCTGACCCTAGTAAACACCAGCCATGATCTCCAGGAGTCAGGACTGTTCGACATGATTTCATGTAAGACAGGTCACTTATATTAGAGTAGGAATAAATAACCAGAGACTGACTAACAAGACCAGAGAGGCATGTTTAACTGGGCCACCTGTTTAGGTCACAGGAAGAGGCCAATGAGTGGAAAAAATGAAAAGGGTTGAACTAAAATAGTTAAAAGTATCTCCTAATGGTACACACCTCATCTTCCTCAAGGATATTTACACCAGCTACCCGGAGACAATTGCAGATAATACTTCCATGTGCTACCAGGAAGCCTGGGGTATTTGGGTGTGGACCAGCCAGAAATAATAGTTATTAAAGAAAAAAGTTCCCCAAGAGGATATTGCTATTCTAAATATCTAAGCATCAAACACGAAGGCCGCCAAATTAATAGAAGAAACATGGATAGACCTAATATCACATATTGACCCTTACATAGAGACATGGGGCGACTTCTCAAGCCCGCCATGTTAGAACAAAAAGAGACAAAATATTTGAGCTCTGAGGCCCCCTGGTGGAGAAAATAAGTCTTAACAAGACACTCAAGATGGTGGATATGGGAATTCTGGGTTAAAGTTCATACAGATAGTTTATTTCGTTTATTTTAAATTGTTTAGATTATTATAATAGATATGATGTTAAACTTTATGGTTATATTGTTCCTCTGGGAAAGAGGTCAAAATAAGGGAGACCTCCAAAAGACTAGATTCTAAAATATTAAGCAAAAAATCTGTCTTGGTGATGCTAAAATCTTGTTTTGAGATTTATATTACAGTAATTGTTATTAAGTTCAAGTCATAAGTTCTTATTTGATACAGATTTTATTTTGATACAAAATCAAGATCTTCATTGGTATAAATACTAAAAATGTAAAAGTACAGGATTTATACCCAGTCCTTCTTTGCTGTTATTATTATAGATCTGAGATGTTCGAGCCTGTGAGTTTAGGTCCAAATAAAAATATAAAGCTCTGAGTTTATTATTAGGATGTTTTCTATGTTTTAATCAGAAATAGCTGAAGATAGTTTAACAGACAACAGTCCACATTACTTTACATAGATAATTGGTTTTTAAAAATGTCCGAAGTCCATGGAATATGATGTTTAATGTCATTTATTTTTGTTATAAAGACTAGTCTGCTCCTGACAGCTTCCCTTTCTTGAAGGAACTGAGCATGCGTAGAGTTGCTTCTGTTATGGCAAGAGAGAGAGAGCCACAAGGCAAAGATAGCTTCTCTTCATCTACAGACAAACTTAATGTGTCCGTGGATTATTATATGGCTTAATAATTCCTGATTCTTTAAGTCTGTCAGATGTTCTTGTGCCAGAAAGCTGAAGACCGTTGTTCCAACATTTTGAAGTATAAACTGTTCAGGTGTTCAGCAGTCTCTATCATTTGGCTAAGTCTTAGAAGCTGTGTTAAGCTTTCTATGCATTTTCAGTTAATATTGGTCACTCTTGGATTTTTGACGGGGATGAAAACTGTTAGTCTCATAGGCATCCCAAGCTCTTTAACCTTGAGAAAGCTGATATAGATTTAAGTAAATGATTTTCAGATGACATAAAATTTATAGCCAAGATATAAGTCGAGTGTTAATTCTTACAGTCTTTTAAGATAGTACAGATGACAAAGGTTCTGTTTGATTGATAGAGATGATAGAATAAATGTTAGGTCTATCTTGTAGTTTATAATTTACAAATTATGATAATAGTATGCTCAATTTATATTTAGAGAGGACCACAGAGTGGAGTAGGAGAAGACCTGAGACCACCTATCCTGATTCCACGGTGGCTCTCTCACTAAGGACATATTTCCCAGGAGACTGATTAATCTCTTTGAGACTGTTTATTTGTAATACAGGAAGCCAGAAAAGAATACCCCCTCATAAGAAAGGTAAGAGGCGAGTCCTGGGGTCTGCAGCTTCCCATCCAGCCGGTAGCAGGTCAGCCATACCTAGCCAACCTGCCAGGTGCTGAGACCCTGCCGGCGGAACCAGGTACCAGAGACAGCCCGAGTTTAAGACATCCGGGGACTCAGGTCTGGGGCAGGAACTGCGCACAGCCTAGCGGTTTGGAGTACAGTGGCCGTGCCTGCGCTCTGCGCTCGCAGGCCAGACCCCAAACCCCCTGCAGGCAGCGCCATCTTGTCTGCAGCTTCCCATCCAGCCGGTAGCAGGTCAGCCAGACCTAGCCAGCTTGCCAGGTGCTCAGACCCTGCCCACGGAACCAGGATAAGCAACAATTCTTGTTTATTAAGAAGAGTGAGGACCAGCTATAGCGGCAGGCCTCCATATTGCAACCAGGACACAGCTGGAAAGGTGCAGATAGAGACTCCGTCTGGGGCTAGAGCAGGGAGAGCTGCTAAGCTCTCGCCCACAGGCGGGCCCAGGCGCCTAGGCTCTGCAGCACATCCCTGCAAGCTTAGGCCGTGCACCGAGGCAGCCGGAACCACCCAGCTCCCCAGGAGCCCGGACCAGCGATAGCGGCAGGCCTCCATACTGCAACCAGAACACAGCTGGAAAGGAACAGGTAGACAGATTCCATCAGGGGCTACCACGTGGGGGGATCTGCTAGGCTCTTGCTACTAGGCAGGCCCAGCAGCACCTGCCGAGGCTCTGCTGCACTCCCCCACACTTCCCGGAGACCTCAGGCCGTGCACAAAGTCAGCGGGTGGCAGCCAGCTCGTGATCCCGTTGAGCAGCAATCACGCATAACCACCAGTAGAGAAACAACAGGTAAGCCCAGCCTCATAGGAGAATCAAACACCAGCCAGTGACAACAAGGTCAACTAACACCAGAAATAACCAGATGGCAAAAGGTAAATGAAGGAATGTCACTAACAGAAATCAAGACAACATGACAGCATCTGAACCCAGTTCGCCAACAACAGGAAGCCCTGGATACCCCAAAACACCAGAAAAACAAGACTTGGATATAAAATCACTGGTCAGGATGCTGGTAGCTGAACACATAGAAAAATCTCGTAAAGAAATAGAAGAGAAAATGGATCAAAAGTTAGAAGCCTTTACAAGGCAAATACAAAAATCACTTCAAGAAATGCAGGAGAAGATGGATCAAAAAGAAGAAGACAATAAGGAGGAAAGACAAAAATCACTTAAAGAAATACAGAAGAACGTGGGCCAACAAGTAGAAGCTATGAAAGAGGAAACACAAAAATCTATTAAAGAAATACATGAAAACACAATCAAGCAAGCGAAAGATCTGAGCACATCCATCCAGGCACTAAAAACAGAAGTAGAAACAACTAAGAAATCGCAGAGGGAGACAACTTTGGAGATAGAAAACCTTGGGAAGAAATCAGGGGCCATAGATGCAAATATCAACAATAGAATACAAGAGATAGAAGACAGAATATCAGAAGCCGAAGATACAATAGGAACCATTGATTCAACAGTCAAAGAAAATACTAAATGCAAAAAGGCTGTAACCCAAAACATCCAGGAAATCCAGGACACAATGAGAAGACCAAACCTAAGGATTATAGGTATAGACGAGAATGAAGATGTACAAGTTAAAGGGCCAGCAAATATCTTCTACAAAATTATGGAAGAAAACTTCCCCAACCTAAAGAGAGAGATGCCCATGAATATACAAGAAGCATACAGAACCCCAAACAGACTGGATCAGAACAGAAATACATCCCGTCACATAATAATTAAAACTCCAAATGTACTAAACAAAGAAAGAATATTAAAGGCAGCAAGAGAAAAAGGCCAAGTAACTTATAAAGGAAGACCTATCAGAATAACACCAGACTTCTCACCTGAGACCATGAAAGCTAGAAGATCCTGGGCAGATATCATGCAAACTCTAAGAGAACACAAACTTCAGCCAAAACTACTTTACCCAGCAAAGCTCTCAATCACCATAGATGGAGACATCAAGGTATTCCATGACAAAACCAAATTTGCAAGATATCTTTCCACAAATCCAGCCCTACAAAGGATAATAGGGGGAAAACACCAAGACAAGGACGGAAACTACACCCGGGAAGAAGCAAGATAGAAACCTCCTCTCATCAAACCCAAAAGAAGGTAACCTCTCGAATATAAAAAATAAATAAAATAAATAAATATAATTTCAAAAATGTCTGGAGGAAATAATTACTATTCCTTAATATCTCTTAACATCAATGGACTCAATTCCCCAATAAAAAGGCATAGATTAACAGACTGGATACGGAAACAGGACCCTACATTTTGCTGCATACAGGAAACACATCTCAGTGTCAAAGACAAACACTGCCTTAGAGTAAAAGGCTGGAAGACAATTTTACAAGCAAATGGTCTCAGGAAACAAGCTGGAGTAGCCATTCTAATATCAGATAAAATTGACTTCCAACCTAAAATCATCAAAAGAGACTCAGAAGGTCACTTCTTGCTGGCCAAAGGGAAAATCCACCAAGAAGAGCTCTCAATACTGAACATCTATGCTCCAAATGCAAGGGCAGCGTCATTCGTAAAAAAAACCTTACTAAAGCTTAAAGCACACATTACACCTAACACAATAATTGTGGGTGACTTCAACACTCACTCTCCTCAATGGACCGATCAGGAAAGCAGAAACTAAACAGGGACACAGTGAAACTAATTGAAACTCTGGACCAATTGGATTTAACAGATATATATAGAACATTTCATCCTAAAGCTAAAGAATATACCTTTTTCTCAGCTCCACATGGGACCTTCTCCAAAATAGACCATATAATTGGTCACAGAACAGATGTCAACAAATACAAGAAGATTGAGCTAATCCCATGCCTCCTATCAGATCACCATGGAGTAAGAGTGGTCTTCAATAACAACAAAAACAACAGAAAGCCCACATACACATGGAAACTGAACAATACTCTACTCAATGACACCTTGGTCAAGGAAGAAATAAAAAAAGAAATCAAAGACTTTTTAGAATTCAATGAAAATGAAGGTACAACCTACCCAAATCTATGGGACACAATGAAAGCAGTGCTAAGAGGAAAACTCATAGCTCTAAGTGCATCCAAAAAGAAACTGGAGAGAGCATATACTAGCAGCTTAATGGCACACCTTAAAGCCCTGGAAGAAAAACAAGTTAATTCACCCAGGAGGAGTAGAAGACAAGAAATCATCAAACTCAGGGCTGAAATCAATCAAATAGAAACAAAGAGAACCATACAAAGAATCAACAAGACCAGGAGCTGGTTCTTTGAGAAAATCAACAAGATAGATAAACCCTTAGCCAGACTAACCAAAGGACACAGAGACAGTATACAAATTAACAAAATTAGAAATGAAAAGGGAGACATAACAACAGAAACTGAGGAAATTCAAAACATCATCAGATCCTACTACAAAGGTCTATACTCAAAACAACTGGAGAATCTGGAGGAAATGGACGATTTCCTAGACAGATATCAAATACCAAAATTAAATCAGCATCAAGTAGATCAGCTAAATAGTCCCATAACCCCTAAAGAAATAGAAGGGGTTATAGAAAGCCTCCCAACCAAAAAAAGTACGGGACCAGATGGTTTTAGTGCAGAATTCTACCAGACCTTCAAAGAAGACTTAACACCAATACTCTCCAAACTATTCCACAAAATAGAGACAGAAGGGACACTGCCCAACTCATTCTTCGAAGCCACAATTACGCTAATACCTAAACCACAAAAAGATCCAACAAAGAAAGAGAACTACAGGCCAATTTCTCTTATGAATATGGATGCAAAAATACTAAATAAAATTCTTGCTAACCGAATCCAAGAGCACATCAAAACAATCATCCACCATGATCAAGTAGGCTTCATCCCAGGGATGCAGGGATGGTTCAATATACGGAAATCCATCAATGTAATCCACTACATAAACAAACTGAAAGAAAAAAACCACATGGTCATCTCATTAGATGCTGAAAAAGCATTCGACAAAATTCAGCATCCTTTCATGCTAAAAGTCTTGGAAAGAGCAGGAATTCAAGGCCCATACCTAAACATAGTAAAAGCAATCTACAGCAAACCAGTAGCCAACATCAAAATAAATGGAGAGAAACTTGAAGCATTCCCACTAAAATCAGGGACTAGACAAGGCTGCCCTCTCTCTCCAGATCTTTTCAATATAGTACTTGAAGTTCTAGCAAGAGCAATTAGACAACATAAGGAAGTCAAAGGGATACAAATTGGAAAGGAAGAAGTGAAACTATCATTATTTGCAGACGATATGATAGTTTACCTAAGCGACCCAAAAAACTCCACCAGAGAACTTCTACAGCTGATAAACAACTTCAGCAAAGTGGCAGGTTATAAAATTAACTCAAGCAAGTCAGTGGCCTTCTTGTACTCAAAGGACAAGCAGGCAGAGAAAGAAATTAGGGAAGTAACACCCTTTACAATAGCCACAAACAACATAAAATATCTTGGCGTAACTCTAACCAAACAAGCGAAAGATCTGTACAACAGGAACTTCAAGTCCTTGAGGAAAGAAATCGAAGAAGACCTCAGAAGATGGAAAAATATTTCTTGCTCCTGGATTGGCAGGATCAATATAGTAAAAATGGCCATCTTGCCAAAAGCAATATACAGATTCAATGCGATCCCCATCAAAATCCCAACTCAATTCTTCATAGATCTAGAAAGAACAATTCTCAAATTCATCTGGAGCAACAAAAAACCCAGGATAGCTAAAACTATTCTCAACAATAAAAGGACTTCTGGGGGAATCAATATCCCTGACCTCAAGCAGTACTACAGAGCAATTGTGTTAAAAACTGCATGGTATTGGTATAGCAACAGGCAAGCAGATCAATGGAACAGGATTGAAGACCCAGAGGTTAACCCACAGACTTATGGTCACTTGATCTTTGATAAAGGAGCCACAACCATCCGATGGAATAAAGATAGCCTTTTTAACAAATGGTGCTGGTTCAACTGGAAGTCAACATGCAGAAGAATGCGAATTGATCCAATCTTATCTCTTTGCACTAAGATCAACTCCAAGTGGATCAAGGACCTCCACATAAAACCAGACACACTGAAACTAATAGAAAAGAAACTTGGGAAGACCCTGGAGGACTTGGGCACAGGGGAAAAGTTCCTGAACAGAACACCAATAGCTTATGCTCTAAGATCAAGAATCGACAAATGCGACCTCATAAAATTACAAAGTTTCTGCAAAGCAAAGGACACTGTCAGAAGGACAAAACGGCAACCAACAAAGTGGGAAAAGATCTTCACCAACTCCACATCCGACAGAGGGCTAATATCCAATATATACAAAGAACTCAAGAAGTTAGACCGCAAAGAAACAAATAACCCTATCAAAAAATGGGGCACAGAGCTAAACAAAGAATTTTCACCAGAAGAAATTCGGATGGCCGAGAAACACCTTAAAAGATGTTCAACATCATTAGTCATCAGCGAAATGCAAATCAAAACAACCCTGAGATTCCACCTCACACCAGTCAGAATGGCTAAGATTAAAAACTCAAGAGACAACAAGTGCTGGCGAGGATGTGGAGAAAGAGGAACACTCCTCCACTGTTGGTGGGATTGCAAAATGGTAAAACCGCTCTGGAAATCAGTTTGGCGGTTCCTCAGAAAATTGGGCATGTCACTTCCAGAGGACCCTGGCATACCACTCCTGGGCATATACCCAGAGGATTCCCCTGCATGCAATAAGGACACATGCTCCACTATGTTTATAGCAGCCTTGTTTATAATCGCCAGAAATTGGAAGGAGCCCAAATATCCCTCAAAGGAGGAATGGATACAGAAAATGTGGTATATTTATACAATGTGGTATAATTATACTCAGCAATTAAAAATAATGAATTCATGCAATTTGTAGGTAAATGGTTAGACCTGGAAAATATCATCCTGAGTGAATTAACCCAATCACAAAAGAATGCACATGAAATGCAATCACTGATAAGTGGATATTAATGAGCCCAGAAGCCCTAAATACTCAAGACACAAATAGCAAGTCAAATGATTCCCAAGAAGAAGAAAGGAGAGGACCCTGGGCCTGTAAAGATTGCATCCAGTTTAGTAAAGAAACCGAGGGGGGAGGGGGAATTATTGAGGAACAGATGGGGGGGGGAGAGGAACTATGGGAACTATGGTGGGTGGGAACTGGGAAAGGGGAAAGCCTTTGGAATGTAAACATAGAATATAGAAAATAAAATAAAATAAAAAAAAAGAAAGGTAAGAGGCACCTGAAGGACCAACACCAGACTCCATTGGCAGGTCTTGAGGGCGTGGCAGCCCACAAATTTGACAAAGGTATGTGAGGTTAAGCAGGGACCAGATGAGTCACTAGCAGCCTTTCTAGAGCAGCTCGTAGAAACATTCTGCTATACACCCTATAACCCCAGACTAGAGGAACTTTAATGTAGTTTCCTGAGAAAATATATAGAGGGATTTGGTGCAGGTCATTTAGAAAGTCTGTAGAGAGATTTAGTGCAGTTTGCTAAGACAGGGAGACAAAGGAGAAAAAGAAAAAAGAAAATGACAGAGAAGGAAGCCACAGAAAATCCTGGCTAAAAGACAGAAAAGGATCAATGTGCATACTATAAGGTGAGAGCCCACTGGGTCAGAGTGTGCCCTAACAATAGAAGCTGGGAGCAGGAACTCCCAGGTCGTGGGAGAAGTGCCCCCAAAAGGCAAAGATGTTATCCCTGGGTGAAGACAATAACTAGGGGAGATGGGGGTTCTGACCACCTCCCCCAACCCTGGATAACTGTGAGACAGAAAGAGAAACCCACTCAGTTCTTGATGGACACAGGGGCTTAACACTCGGGCTTCCAACCCAATAGCCCTGTTTCCAAGAAAAGATCTTGGGTCCAAGAAGCCACTGGCACCAAAATGTGTTCATGGACTACCTGAAGAACAATGGACCTAAGGATGGAATGGGTAACCCATTCATTTAAGGTCACCCCAGGATGTTCCTAACCTCTCTGTTGGAGCAAGGCATACTCTCCAAAATGGAAGGGGGGCAGATATACTTCCTGTCCAACGGGCTGCAGCAACGGGCCCAAAAAGAGAGACTGACCCCTGCTGAAAGTCACTACAGACAGGAGCAATTTTCTCCATGAAGGACAGAGACAAGCAGGTGCTGCTATGGTGGACAGCACAAATGGCATCTGGGTAGAAGAATCTTTACCCCTGGCATGTCAACGCAGAAAGTGGAGCTAATTGCCCTTACCAAGACCTTGGAACTTGGAGACAGCAAGAAAATCAACATCCACACGGATAGCAGGTATGCCTTTGCCACAGCCCACGTCCACAGGTGTATATGCCAAGAGGACTGCTCACATCAGAGGAAACCAACAGGAAATCTTGGACCGCTTAGATGCCCTAATGAAGCCAGCAACCATGAGTATTACCCACTGCCCAGGACGTCAAAAGGGAAAAGACTCAGTGGGCAATAGCCAGGCAGAGAAAATGGCTCCAAGAATGGATATACAGAAGCCTATACTGGTTGTGGGTATGCAAGAGACACCCACTGAGAAATGGGACAAAATTAAGAGATAGCCTCACTTAAAATATGCTGAAGAAAAAAGGACTGAGATTGCTAGCCATCCTACCAACTATTACCAAGAGAAGGTGCACCCAAGAAGGGAGAATTATACCCCCCAGAAAGTAAGCCAAGGACTCACCAGGCTAAATGAACAGATGAACTCATTTAAGGGATTAATAGAACAGTGTAAGGTATGCCAGCAAGTGAATGCTTATGCAGCAAAGAGTAAACAGGGCAAAAGACCTAGAAGAGAACAGCCTAGAGTATATAGAGGTTTTATAAAAGCTAAGGCAGGAAAATATGGTTATGAATACCTTCTAGCGTTTGTAGATGTTTTCTCTAGATGGGTTGAGACTTTCCCCAGCAAGCAGGAAACAGCTGTCAGGGTTAGAAGAAATTTTCCCAAGTTTCAGAGTGCCCAAGGTAATTGGATCAGAAAACGGTTCTGTTTTTATGTCTAAGGTAAGTCAGAAATTGACAGAGATATTGGGGACTATTTGGAAACATTATTGGATGTACTGTCCCCAGAGCTCAAGACAGCTAGAGAAAATAAACAAAACACTATGAGAGACCTTCACTAAATTGACCTTGGAGACTGGCTTAGGCTGGGTGGTGCCTCTCCCCTTGTTTCTGAATAGTCCTTGCCATTTTAACCTGACTCCCCTGGAGATCCTCTTTGTTACCCCAACTCCTTTGTTATCCACTGGATCCTCCCAGGAGTTGTACCACAACATGAGATTTGGCTCAAACTGTCTTCCTTAATGCTCCAGGCATGTCAGAGACTCCTCACTGCTTCCAGACAGGTTGCTGGATCTGTGAAAGAGTTCAGGAACAGTTGCTGGAATCCTGGTGAAAGAGACCCTCACCAAATTGACCACAGAGACTGGAGTTAATAATTAGATAGCTTTCCTACCCTTTGTGCTCTTCAGGGTTGGGAACACCCCTGGACGGTTTGGACTGGCCCCTATAAATTGCTCTATGGGTGGCCCCCTCTATTGGTAGAAACTGCCTCTGTCTGTCTGTGCTGCTTTCCCAGCCTTTGTTCTCTAGGCTCAAGGTGCTCCAGTGGATGAGGCATCGAGGTCCGGGAGGCCTACTCAGGAGAAGGAGATCCGCAAGCCCCACATTGCTTCCAAGTTCGAGATATGGTCTATGTTAGATGCCACCATGCAGGAAACCTTAAGACTCTGGTGGAAAGGCTCTTATCTTGTACTCTTGACCACCCTGTTTTCTGCCCTGATAGGACCCCTAATGATACTGCTCCTGTTACTTACAGTTAGACTTATATAGTTAATAGGTTAGTTGCCTTCGTCAGGGAACAGGTGAGTGCAGTCCAGATTATGATACTTAGGCAGCAGTACAAGAGCCCTCCGAGCCAAGAGGAGGCTGACCTTTAATTCTCCTAGTTCTAAGATTAGAACTATTAACAAGACAAGAAGTGGGGAATGAAAGGATGAGAATTACAGGCTAAAAATCCCCCGTGCCTAAGTCTTAAATGACCCCCAAAAGCAGAAGTTTAGCCTGCTCTTTTGTTAGCCCAGGAGTGCACATGTCACAACCCGCTTGCAGTGCCGTGTCCACCCGTGAGCCGCAGGCCTGGGAAGGTCCCTGGTGTCCTTTCCTGTCTCTCCTCCAAGGAGCAGCTGGGGCGAGGGTGAGCGCAGCTGGACCAGCGAGGTCACCATGTGGGCTGCAGGGGGTCACCGGGTCACCACGCAGGCTGCGAGAGTGCTCAGGTCTCCAAGCGTCTACTACGTAATCCTGGCCCCATAACAGGAAATGCTTATGTGACCCTGGCCCCATAACAGGAAATGTGTAATAGGAAATGCGTGCGTGGCCCTGGCCACATAAGCAGAAATGAGCTAACTAGTTGCTATCTGGCTTCTATAGGAAACTGAGGTTCTCAGAGCTCGGGCTTGGATAATTTAAACTGATTGGCTTAGAAGCTATGGAGTGGTACAAATCAATTGGCTCGCACTATGCGGGCTCTTGATGCTAAGGAATGATTGGTTTGTGATGCTGCTGCATCAAGATCATTTCTCGAGAGTGATCTGGGGTGTCGCCTTCCGAGGCGTGGGGTACTGGGGGCACCCTCATTTTTCTTTCAGGTCTTACAGGCATTTTCTAATATTACATTTAACAGTCTTACAGAAATTGCTTTTAATGCTTTTACAGATGGCTCCTCAAATGGACAAGGGGCTTATGCTTTCTATATACAGTCCACATGACCCACAAAATTAAAAAAAAAAAAAAAAGTAAATGTGCCCAGCCCTGGTTTTAGAGTTCAACAGTCTAAACACTGGGTATTAAATCAGCTCTTATTCAATATTTCTCAGTCAACGAACATTTTTAACTGACCTTGCATGTAAACTGAAGGATGGAGATACACTGAGAATGGAAACCGACTTAAACAGAAAGGAAAGGGATGTTGCAGGAGGGCTGTGAACCTGGGAAGGGTGTGATGGAGGGGAACATTCGCAATTAGGTCCTTGAGATGGAGTTTAGTAAGTAGAAAGTTGAAATAGATGGGGCATGAAGAGTTCCTGAGAAATAACAGCTGTGAGCGACTCCAGGGAACCCCACCACCACTCCCTCCCCCTCCCCCTCCCCCTCCCCCCCTCCCCCGCCCCCCTCCCCCGCCTGCCTCCTGCTTCCTGCTCCTGCCTGGAGTCAAAGGTAAGCCAAATCCCCTTCTCCACCCAGGGGGCATTCCTGAGTGAGAATGCTCGGAGTGTGCTAACTGACCTCCAGAAAACCCCGGGCAAATCTAAAGATCGATAGTCAACCAATGCTAGTTAATGGCTTTGAACTGTGACCTAGCTGACGTAACCTGTGCCCCTAAAACGTATAAAAACTGCCTGTCGGGCAGGGTCACCTCTCCTTTGTGGGCAGGACGGTCCCGCCCAGACGCGTCAGCTCCTCAAATCTCCCGCCCTTTGCATCGATTGTTGCCTCCCTGTCTCGGGAAGGGGTCTTCCCCAGCAAGGCTCTTCGAGTCTTACAGTTTAGAGACAGAAATGATAGAAAGAGATTGAAATGAAAAATAAATAACTTAATCAACAACAAAGACTAGGGCACTCCTTTAGCCGAGTCCCTTTACTTTGAAAATAAAAGTTAAATCCAAACATTTTTAGCAGCATTATCCAACTAAGAAGGTTTGTTGTGGTCTTTATTACAAACTTTATTTTTAGAATTTGTAGTTTTATACCACATAACACAAAACTAAAAGATAACAACATGAGCAGGCTTGGGATGGATTTAAGAAAAAATAGGAGCAAATTTAAATAAAAGTTTAAGAAATATTTCTTCTGCATAATCCTATGGCCAAGAAATGCAGACATGTCTACATATTGCTCAAATTCCCTTGGAGTCCGAAAGGGCTCAAACTAAATGTGCAATCAGTAGGAACTAAATTATTTTGAAGTTTACATCTACAATTAATTTTGATAAAGCTTGGGAATCTGCTACATCAGATTGTATGCAAAGTGTAGTAAAAACCAAAGCCTTCCAGCAAGTTCCTCTGTGAAACTGAAATGATTGAGCACTGATCACATTTTTGTTTCATTTCCGGTATCATGAGATACATACTTTTATACTAGCACAAAACAAAACAAAATACAGTTCTTTTTTCCTTCAGATTTTTCTGTGATTATTTCTCAGGTGCTTCTGAAAATCCTGCTACCTAGTAGAAAAATCTTTATGAACTCAGAGTTAAAATTGTCATGAATTGATAGGTCCCAAATCTTAAATCAAAAGCTTTTAAAAAATCTTTAAAAGTTAATGAGCACTATTAACTAAATAGGATTCATTTGTTTTTTAGTTTTTTGCTAGCCCTTGTCTGACAAATGATCAGACTATAGTAAGGAAGTTAAAGACGTTCACTAAAGCCCACTCCTTATTAAAGACATCATCTCATGCAGCAGCATAAGCCCTTAGTGCATAGTTAGTGAATGCACATCCCTCCGGGTACTATGGCTGGCTGTGTTTGGGGCCTCCTGTGCTGTCCGGTATGTAGAGATCTGTGCTGGCATTCACTATTGCGCTGTGTCTCTCTATCCAGTCAGCTGTGGGACACAGCCCGCAGTGTATCTTAAGGCTGAAATGCATTTAAAAATGCTTTACCAGGGAAATGCAAATGAGAGTTACTGGAGATTTTATCGTATACTAGTCAGAATCAGTAGAACAAATGAGAGCTCATGCTGGCAAGGGTATGAGGTAAGGGGAACAGCCATGGCTGGTGGGAGTGCGAACCGGTGCAGTCCCTGTGGAAACCAGCGTGCTGGTTCTTCAGGAAGCTGGGAGCTTGTGTCTCAAGACCCAGCTATACCACTCTTGGGGGCATACCCAAAGGACTCTACATCCTAGGACACAGACACTTGCCCAACCACGTTCATGGCAGCTCTAGTCATAATAACCACAAACTGGAAACAACCTAGATATCTATCCGCAGATGCATGGATCCAGGGAATTGGACACATTTACACAATGGAAGATAATCATCTGGGAAAAAGTGAAATGATGAAATTTTTATAAAATTTACAGGTCAATGGATAAAGCTAGAAAAAAAAAATCATCCCGAGCGATATAACCCAGACCCAAAAGAACAAAAATGGTATGTATTCTCTCATATTAGGGCATATTGAAAGTCTTTAAGTCTTCAATAGGGAATCTAGGATCCATGTAGCCACAGAGGTTAGGTATAGAGTAAGAGACTGGGGGCGGAGGCAAGTATCAACCAAAGAAGGAAATTATGACCGAGGAGCTGGGGGAGAGAAGAGAGGGCCAAGGGAGGACATCCAGGGACGGGCAGTTACCACTACAGCCCCATCCATACGGAAACCCTGCAGCCTCATACAGCCTCATCCATACGGAAACCCTGCAGCCTCATACAGCCTCATCCATACGGAAACCCTGCAGCCTCATACAGCCCCATCCATACGGAAACCCTGCAGCCTCATACAGCCCCATCCATACAGAAACCCTGCAGCCTCATACAGCCCCATCCATACGGAAACCCTGCAGCCTCATACAGCCCTATCCATACGGAAACCCTGCAGCCTCATACAGCCTACATATGGAAACCCTGCAGCCTCATACAGCCTACATATGGAAACCCTGCAGCCTCATACAGCCTACATATGGAAACCCTGCAGCAGGTCTCTTTTTATACATTTGAAAAATATATATACATATGTGAAAGAAATCTAAATGGAATCGCCAAATTACAGGGAGACAAATCCTAACTAGACATCTTTTTCCACCAAGTATAACCTCCAGTGTGAACAAGCCAGCCCAGTCAGTCAACAGGGTCTCCAGGGAGAGGTTTAAAAAGAAAAAAGAGAGGTAGACAGAACTCACCACAGCCAGTTCTGAGACTGAAGCAGAGTTCCCCCCTCTGCTTTTTTCTTTTTTTTTTCCTTTTTTTAATTGGATATTTTCTTTTAAATTTATTAGATATTTTCTTTATTTACGTTTCAAATGTTATCCCCTTTCCTCATTTCCTCTCCTTAAAACCCCCTATCCCATTCCCCTCCCCCTGCTCACCCATTCCCACTTCTCTGTCCTGGCATTCCCTACACTGGGACATCGAGCCTTCACAAGATGAAGGGCCTCTCCTCCCATCAATGTCCGACCAGGCCATCCTCTGCTACATATGTGGCTGGTGCCATGGGTCCCCCCATGTGTACTCTTTGGTTGGTGGTTTAGTCCCTGGGAGTTCTGGGGGTACTGGTTGGTTCATATTGTTGTTCCTCCTATGGGGCTGCAAACCTCTTCAGCTCCTTGGGTCCTTTCTCTAGCTCCTCCATTGGGGACCCTGTGCTTAGTTCAATGGTTGGCTGAGAGCATCCACCTCTGTATTTGTCAGGGACTGGCAGAGCCTCTCAGGAGAAAGCTGTATCAGGCTCCTGCCAACAAGCACTTGTTGGCATCCACAATAGTGTCTGCCTTTGGTGACTGTATGTCTCTGGATGGTCTTTCCTTCAGTCTCTGCTCCACACTTTGTCTCTGAATCTGCTCCTATGGGTATTTTGTTCCCCCTTCTAAGAAGGACCGAAGCACTCATACTTTAGTCTTCCTTCTTCTTGAGCTTCGTGTGGTCTGTGAATTGTATCTTGGGTATTCAGAGCTTCTGGGCTAATATCCACTTATCAGTGAGTGCATACCATGTGTGTTCTTTTGTGATTAGGTTACCTCACACAGGATAATATTTTCCAGTTCCATCCATTTGCCTAAGAATTTCATGAATTGATTGTTTTAAATAGCCATTGTATAAGTATGCCACATTTTTTTTTTTTGTATCCATTCTTCTGTTGAGGGAGATCTGGGTTCTTTCCAGCTTCTGGCTATTATAAATAAGGCTGCTATGAGCATAGTGGAGCATGTGTCCTTATTACATGTTGGAACATCTTCTGGGTATATGCCCAGGAGTGGTATAGCAGGGTTCTTATGTAGTACTATGTCCAATTTTCTGAGGAGCCACCAAACTGGTTTCCAGAGTGGTTGTACCAGCTTGCAGTCCCACCAGCAGTGGGGGAGTGTTCCTCTTTCTCCACATCCTCTTCAGCATTTGCTGTCCCCTGAGGTGTTTTTTTTTTTTTTTTTTTTTTTTTTTTTTTATCTCAGCCATTCTTATTGGTGTGAGGTGGAATCTCAGGGTTGTTTTGATTTGCATTTCTCTTATGACTAAGGATGTTGACCATTTCTTTAGGTGCTTTTCAGCCCTTTGAGTTTCCTCAGTTGAGAATTCTCTGTTTAGCTCTGTACCCCGTTTTTAATAGGATTGTTTGGTTCTCTGGAGTCTAACTTCTTGAGTTCTTTGTATACATTGGATATTAGCCCTCTATGGGATGTAGGATTGGTCAAGATCTTTTCCCAGTCTGTTGGTTGCCTATTTGTCCTATTGACAGTGTCCTTTGTCTTACAGAAGCTTTGCAATTTCATGAGGTCCCATTTGCCAATTCTTTTTCTGGGTTTGTTTGTTTGTTTGTTTTTTGAGACAGGGTTTCTCTGTATAGCCCTGGCTGTCCTGGAACTCACTCTGTAGACCAGGCTGGCCTTGAACTCAGAAATCCGACTGCCTCTGCCTCCCAGAGTGCTGGGATTACAGGTGTGTGCCACCACCACCCGGCCCATTTGTCAATTCTAGATCTTAAAGCATAAGCTATTGGCTTTCTGTTCAGGAAAATTTCCTCTGTGCCCATGTGCTGGAGGCTCTTCCTCACTTCCTTTTCTTTGTTTCAGTGTATTTTGTTTTATGTGGAGGTCCTCTCACTTTTAGTACATGCAAAATAATAAGATCAGTTCTTAGATGAACGATGAAGTAATCAAACAAGGTGATAAACAAAGAGATTACATCAGGTAGTAATCAAAGCAATAAACACTGTCCCTGGAGTTGGTGTCTGGGGGCTTATCAGGATTACCAAGATAAAGGGAAAGTCACACATTCCTTGGCTGTGTTTACCTTGAGCCTTGTATTAGACCAAATGCAAATACTCTTATCTGAGCCTACTTCCTACTTGAGCCCCATGACAGAGACTTGCCAAAACTCTATAAGTAGCACCAAGAGCTCTCCATACCAGTGCTAGGAATGAGTTACATTTAGTTGAGTCATTGGCAAAAAGGGGCCCTTTGAAAAGCCCCAAATATCAGAGGTTATTGTCACAGCTATTGGTTGCCCTCCTAAAACTGATGGAAAGGCCCTATTGTTGAAGGCAGCATTTACATATCTCATTGAACACAGAGAAGTCAAAAGCGGCCTTCCTAGCGCTTTCATCACTGGGAAGTGCTCTGTATACTCTCAGAGGATGAATGTGACCGAGCTATAAACCCATGGATCTACAGTGGAGACCTGTCTGCGATACACTGTCACAATGTTGGCACAGTGCTGTGGGAGTAACCAATCATTGGTTGGATTTAAGGCCCACTCCATGATATAGAATCCATGCCTGACAATGCTTGGGTAGTTAAGAACCTGAGACTAGATAGCCTGTAGTCCTGGAAAAAAGGAACACAGCAGTAAAATGACTCCAAATGGCCTTACGCAGACATCATCGAAGAAGCTCTCTCCTGTAGTAGAGGGGAACTAATATAGAAACCCACAGCTGGACAATGTGCAGAGGATGTGAGGCCTTGGCACACTCTTAACAAGCTGTTGTCGTCAAACCCCTTCCTGCAGGTCTCAGGGAGCTCTATCGAGGAGCAGAAACATCGTAAGAGCCAGAGGGGATGGAGGACACCAGGGAACTAGACCTTCAAACCACAGCAGGACCGAAGCACGATGAACTCACAGAACCTACAGCAGCCTGCACAGGTCCTGAACAGGCTTAAGCCAGATCTGGTCCCAGCACTGAGAAGGAAGTGGACATGAGCCCCCAGCCATCTCCAATTGAACAATGCTCATAAAGGAAAAATTAGTTTTCTCCAATGGATCTCACTGGGTATACAAACTACTCTTAAGAGAGGCCCCATGCTCAGCCATAGATGGCCAAGAAGAAATGAATTAAGTGCTATTTTTGAGGATGTTTTGTATCAGATTTTTGTCAGGGGCTTTTTTTTTTTTTTTTGAGACAGGGTTTCTCTGTATAGCCCTGGCTGTCCTGAAACTCACTCTGTAGACCAGGCTGGCCTCGAACTCAGAAATCCGCCTGCCTCTGCCTCCCAAGTGCTGGGATTACAGGCATGCGCCACCACTGCCCGGCTTTAGTCTGGGGCTTTTTAAAGCCGTCTTTGGTTTTACCCTAGATACATTGGCAAGCTAGTCTCTGGTTCTTGGTCAGATATGGGTTCCATATTGTTGAGTCTCCTTACGTTAAATTAGTTATCATTTACTCACACAAGCTCTGTGTACCATTGATATAGCATATCTTGTAGGCAAGATATTACTGTAGATAGAGGTTTTGTGGATGGCTTGATGTTTACCTTTCTATTTCGCTAGCCTGAAGAGGATCTCCCTGAACCATAGAACACAGGGGCGATGGCTCTCTGTAGGCACCATCTCGCCTGCTCATGGCCAATGAGTTGTGTAGGTGTTGTCTTTAGCAGTGGGGCCTGCTGTCAGTCTGTGAAAAGCAGCCTATAGTTTTGGCAACAGCCTGGTTGTTTGGTGATTCCTATGGGATCCTGTGTCCAACAACTCAGTTAGTTTTGACTAACCCAGTCTGAGCTTTGTTTGCTGAAAAGAGATGTCCGGTGGAAACTGTCTCCTCCATGATTTGAGAATGCCATTTAGATTGCCTTCATATATATGCATATTTTAGAAATTTTCTACTCTATTATGTTTCCACACAGATGCCCCCCTAATTTTAGATGTCTCTCCCTGTATGCCCTCCAACAACCCATTCTCCCCCTCCGTACTTGATCCTCCTATCCCAGTGCCCCCATACATCCATAGTCATCTGTTCTGTTTCCCTTTCCTAACAAGATTTATCTGTTTCCTTTAGCCCCTTACTCTCTATACCTACCTACTGTGGCTCTGTGGAGTGTGCTTAGTTATCATTGACTTCACAACTAATATCCACATAGAAGTGAATTTCTGCAATATCTGTCTTTCTGGGTCTGGGATACTGTGCCCTCCCCCCAGCCCTTGAGCGGGAAATTCAGACCTCAATGTTTGCCCACCTAGGGTGGAGGTTTCAGACCCAGGTGAAGTCTCTTCTTCCACATTTGCAGCTTCCTGCACTGAGATGGCTACCCACTGAGCAGCTGAACTGGTTTTCCTGACCACACCCTGCCATTTTGGGAGAAGGGTTTCCCCCACCTTTAAATTCTCACTCATTCATTAAAAACAGTCTTGACCTTGTTCCTTTTCCTCCCTTCTTTCCATACATCCCCAGCTTTCCTTCCAGGCAGCCTGTTCTCCATGGCCACTTGCAGCTACAGGTGGCGCCCAAACGTGGGATCTGGACACAGAGAGATCATCTGAGGGACACGGTCTTGGTGGAACTCCACAGGAAACGGAAGAGGATGGTATCTTGCACAGTGATACAGCATCAAATACTAGCACTAGTCTTAAATTTCATCTTTTTGGAGCTGTTGTAGGTGCAAGGGATACAGGCTAACTTGGGACAGCATTGACCCAACATTGATTCCCCTTAGGGGTTGACAGCAGAAAACGGTACAGGAAACTTCTAAACAGCCATTTGTCTGCAACCTTCAAGAGCTGCTTCAGGTGATGTCCATGTTTCCTCTTACATGCAGGACTTAGATTTTGTCCATATGGAGGTACATAAGACATGAGAGTGAAAGCAGACATTTGAGAAGAAAGGAGCCAGGAGTGGGGAGAAACAGAGAGAGAGAGAGAGAGAGAGAGAGAGAGAGAGAGAGAGAGAGAGTGATAGGGTAAAATGTAATAAAATACCATTGAATTTTTATTCTGTACAATGAATATATGATAATATTTTTAAAAGAAATGAATAAAATAAGCGTTGTTTAGTGTCCATGTGTTGTGTCACCTCCTGCAGTGAGGTGCTGTCTGACCACTGGCTCCACTCTTGTTCTTGTTCTTGTTCTTCATCTTTTAAAGATTTTAAATTATATATATTGTTGCTTTGCTTGAATGCAGGTAAATTTACTAGGTATATGTTTGGTGCCCTAGGAGTACAAAAGAGGTCATTGAACCCCCTGGGGCTGGGATTACAGATGGTTGTGAACTACCATGTGGATGATGGGAATTGAATCTGGGTCTTCTGGAAGAGAATCAAGTCCAAACCATATACCCAGTCCCACATTCCTATCTTTATTTTTTGTGCTGGGAATTGAACCCAGGACCTCATGCATGCTAGTTAAGTGCTTTTTCATTAACCTGTATCCCAAGCTACATTCACACTGTTTAAAAGTGTGCTTGTCCAGTGAGCAGCTTGAGAGGGTAGATGTGAGTAGTCTGGTTTATTTATTCTGTGCTGTAGCAATGCTATCTTCCCCCAGGACAAGTCAGGAAGGCATACTATCTGGTATCAGAGTCTCAGATTTTCTGCCTTTGTCATCTGGTCGTAAGATGTGAATGCGGAGCAGCTGGAGGTCCACACACCCACTGCCCATGAGAACTGGCACTCCTGAAAAGGCTCCAGCTGATGTTGCAAACACTCTACTGATAAGAGGAAGGGACTGCCCTCTTTTATGATTCAGAAACTTGGCTCCTTCCCAAGAAATGTTGTCAAGCCACAATCAGGTACCATGTCAGTGTTCGCATAATGCTGAAATGCTATGTTTAAAAAATATTTATTAGCAAGGTCAGGTGAAGAAGCACAGGCTGGCTTTGAACTGGCATCCTCCTGCCTCAGACTCTTCAGTGCTCAGATTAAAGGAGTGAGGGAAAAGTCTTGGCCAACTAGACAGCAGAAAAAGATTTATATGTGGGATATATAAAGAACTGCAGAAATTAAACATCCCTTCAAGCCAAAACAATGCAAAACATGCATAATATGTACTCACTGATAAGTGGATATTAGCCAAAAGGTACAGAATACATAGGATACAACCTATAGATATAAGCTGTGTAACAAGCAGAAAGGCCCAATCCCACTTAGAAGGGGGAAGGAAATAATTACAGGAGGTAGAGGATGGGAGGGACCTGGGTTGGAGAGGGAAAGAGAGGGGAAAAGAGGAACAGGATTGGACATTGGGGGGAGGACAGGAGAGAAGCCCAGAGGGCCAAGAGAATGAGTGGAGATAAGCAGTCGTGGGAGGTGTGAGGTGGGAAGGAGCCTCTGGAAAGTACCAGAGACCTGGAAGGTGAGAGACTCTCAGGACACATTGGGGGTAACCTTAGCCCAAATGCCCAAAATTGGGAGGAGGAACTTGAAGAGTCTACCTCCAGTAGATAGACAAGGTCTCAAGTGGAGGGACAGGGTTACTAACCTACAGTAAAAATTTCTGACCCAGAATTGTTCTTGTCTAAAAGAACTGCAGGGACAAAAATGGAGAAGAGACTCAAGGAAAGGAGGTCCAATGATAGTCCCAAACTTGGGATCTAACTCATGGAGGGGCACCAAGGCCAGACACTATTACCAATGCTTTGATGTGCTTACAGACTCAAGCCTGGCATGGCTGTCCTCTGACAGATCCTACCAGCAGTTGACTGAGACAGAGGCAGATACTTACATCCAACCAATTGACTGAAGTTGGGATCCGTAAAGTTGAATTAGGACAAGGATTGAAGAAACTGAAAGGGAGAGTGAACCCATAGGAAGACCAGCAGATTCAACTAGCCCGCACTCCAGGGAGCTCCCAGAGACTGAGTTACCAACCAGGAGCATGCACAGGCTGGCCCACGGCCCCTGGCACATACGTAGCAGAAGTCTGCCTGGCCTGACCACAGTGGGAGAAGATGTACTTAATCCTTGAGAGGCTTCAGGAAAAGGGGGAGGCCTGGGCTGGGGTGGGGTGGGAGGAGCACCCTCTCAGAGGCAAGGGGGAGGAGGAATGAGATGGGGAACTGTGGGAGGGACTGAGGGGTATAATTATTGAAATGTAAATAAATAAAATATCTTACAAATTTTAATGGATTCTTTGTAAATTTCCCATCGTGTACCCCAATCCCACTCATCTCTCCATCTCTTCACATCTTCTATCCACCCAACCAACCCGTTCCCCCAAAATAAAAAACAAAACAAAACACGAAAAATGAAAAAACAATCCAAACCAACCAACCTAAACATGTTCATGGCAGGTGTAGTGTGTCACACAGTCGACCCTTTTGTTCACACATCTTTTCTTGCAAATGCTCATTGCATTGAGTCATCCATCTGGTTTGAGGCCTCTGGCTTCTGGTTGCACTAGCGATACTCACATGCTCTTGGAGTTCGTAGATGGGGTAGAGGTTGGAGGCCTGGTAGTTCCTCCCAATTGAGCTTCATGCCCTGGGAATGTGTTCTTACCTGGGGGTTAAATCCTTTCCCTCAGAGCTAGAAATTCACAAGAAGCCCTGGATCTGAGCATAGTTGGTAGCTGAGTGGGTCAGCTGGCCAGCGTCCCTGCACCTACACCACCAAGGCTCGCTCTCCAGCGTGCCTTAGCTAGCTCACCCAGTGCCACAGCTAGCTTTCTTGCTCTCAAGATCTGAGGACCAGCTCCCTTTCCCGCTGAGATTGGTAAGGGGCAAAATGGGTTCTCTCCCCCTTGTCCATGCCACCTCAGGGTAGACTAGCACCATGGAAGAGGGCCAGCTCGCCCGTGCTCATGCCCTTGGGCGTGGCTCATCTGTGTCCCCTGCCCCCAGGGTCTGCTCTACTGTGGTGCCCAGTGAGGGGCAGGGCCAGCCCTCCTGCCCTCCTGACCCTGGGACCAGCTTCTATTTCAGATTCTTAAGAGTGAGCTCCATGCCCCAGGGAACGTGTTCTTACCTGGGGGCTAAATCCTTTCCCTCCGGGCTAGGAATGCCTGGAGTGGCACATAGTGAGGCTCTGACAGCAGCACCTAATTTATTATATATGTGTACACGCTTGTATGTCTACATGTAGCCTTTGCATGTGAATGCAGTTGCTCCTAGTGACCAAGGGGTCAGACACTGGGAACACGAGTTCCAGGCCAGTATGGTGTGCCTGTAGTGGGTGCTGGGAACCAAACTTAGGTCCTTGTGACTTGTTTGGACTTCCTGCTCCATGTGGCTTAGCTTGCTGCTCAGGAGGCTCCAGCAACCCTCTCTTCTCTCCACAACACTGGGATGAGTGCCACAGGTATGCACTGGAGGATACAAGAGTGTCTTACCAACTGCTCTTGGGAAAGCCAATGTCTACATGCAAAAGGATGAAACTGGATTCCATCTGCCTTGAATTATAAAAAAAAATTGAATTAAAAATTAAAAATGTATATGTATATGTGTATGTATATATGTACACACACACACACACACACACACACACACACACACACACATTGAAAGTTTGAAAGTACCAGAGAGAAATGCAGGGGAAGTACTTGAAGATATGTGGATAGGCAATGTTTGGAATTGAAAAGCACAGGTATAATCTCAAAAGATTTCCAAGGGAATTGCATAAAATTCCCTTGCCCTGAATAGATATCTCAGTGTATAATGAAGCATCAATGACCTAAAACACAGGAAGTCAGATGAGCTGGAAGTTTCTGATTCATCGTAATGCTAAGAACACCTTCTTGCCCTGCAAGGCAACATCATACTGAGGACATCTGCCAAGCCATTTAGCCTGGAACTGTAAGCCACACATTCACTGATAAAGCTTTCCTTTCCCAAAGTCCCCCTCTCTGCCCTTTAAAGCCCCCTGAGAGTCTCCACTGGTCTCACAGTCTCCTCTCCTCGCCGTCTGGTGAGAGGGCAGTCTGTTTCTGCAGAGGTCCGTCTCCCCCGCCTTTTACCTCCACATCTCCATCAGTCCTGATCTAACAGTTAACTGCAAAAGTTCCTTTTCCAGAGATCACAGGTTTGATTCCCAACACCCGCATGGTGGCTAGCTAGTGTCTGTAATCTGGTTCCAAGGGATCTGGCCCCCTCTTCTGGCTTCTGTGGGCACTGCATGCACATGCTGCACAGACATACATGGAGACAAAACACTCCTACACATAAATCCAAAAAGTAAAAAAAAAAAAAAAAATCTCATTTTTTTAAAATTAAAGAATTCTGCAAAGAGAACAAAACAACAACCATGGAAAAGAGAGACCATGGAGTGAGAAAAGTCTTTGCCAACGAGATAGCAGGCAACGATTTATATGTAGGATGTATACAGAACAGCAGAAACTAAACACCCCGCTCACCCCAACCCAAACAACACAAAACATCATCCACTAAATAACTCATTACTGAACTGAAGAGTTCCTGACAAGGTCGTCAGCCTCCTTGGCCACTGGGGAAATGCAAACGAGAGCTATTTTAGGCTCCATCTCAGTCCAGACAGAATGGCTTGTCTGTAAGGGGACAATGACAGCACACGGGCAAGGACTTGGGGAAGAGGAACCACACTCACCTCTGTGGGACTGTAAACTTGTGCAAGTGCTGTGGAGATCTGTGTGGAAGTTCATCACAACTTAAGTTAAGTGAAATCAGCCAGACTCAGGAAGAGAAATCAGGAATGCCTTCTCTTATATGTGGGCTCGTACTTGTGTGTGTGTGTGTGTGTGTGTGTGTGTGTGTGTGTGTGTAAATTTTTAACTTGTGTAGGAAAGGGGATTATAAATGGAGGACATCATCTTTTTTTTTAATACCTTTGGGCTTCTCACTTTTTAAAATATCAATCATTCCATTCGTCTACATCTCAAATATCCCACTTCCCAGTTACCCCGCCACAGCTTCCCACGCCACATCCGGCCTCTCCTCCCACCCCTTTGCCTCTATGAGGGTGCTCTCTCACCCACCCACCCACCCTCCTCAGCCCACCCCGATGTCAGGCAAGGCCATCCTCTGCTACATATGTATCTGGAGGCCTGGATCCCTCCTTGTATACGCCTTGGTTGGCTGTCTCGTCCCTGGGAGCACTGGGTGGCCCGGCCAGCCAGTGTTCTTCCTATGTATTTGCAATCCCCCCTGCTGGTGCGCATCTTAGGGGATCTTAAGGAATCGTAAGGGATGCTTTCCTCAAGGGAGGTGAGGAGCACGCAGGGCAATGTATGGCGCATGGTAGGACATCAGACGGGAGGATTGCCTGGCACTAACTTAAGAATGAGTAGGATGCTGGGGATAGCATTGTGGCAGGGACTGCCTGCAGCAGGTCAGGACGGAGACATCTCAGAAGCCGTGGCAGCTCTGACAAAGGATGCTGTCGGGGACCCTGGGAGGCAGAAGACCCACCCTTAGAAATAAAGGACTGTGTGCAGCAGGCCGGGATGGAGACACTCAGTAGCCCGCGGCAGCTCTTTGTAACAACAGTTGTTCCCATTTCTCCTAACCTTAGCCCTGGACAATGGCTGTATAGATTTCATTTATTTGTGACTGCTTTTCAGTTGGCCTTGGCATGCATAATTATTCTATTATATCTGCCTTTCCTACTTCTTTCTCCTTCTGCTCTGGTGCATTCTGTGAAACTACATGTTCCCTGATGTAATGATTCTTAAGCAATCAAAAATTGAGGCATGGGGCACAGCACAGCACAGTCCAGAGAGAGAGAGAGAGAGAGAGAGAGAGAGAGAGAGAGAGAGAGAACAACTCCAAGCCTTGAAATTTGCCGACCAGCGTGTGCCCGGAATGGTTGTGTGTGTGTGTTTGTCATGTGCCCTCCAGATATCCCTGCTTCCTGTGGAGAACTCCCATCTAGTGTCCAGGTTGGACCCCAGCAGAGAGGAACCAGTTTGAGGTGACTGTAGGCCTGTGAACGGCCAGCAGTGAGGGTAAGCAAGAGAAAACAAGGTATTATGATGAAACTGTGCAAAGGTGTCAAGATCGATAACACAAATCTGGTCCTTGAGAGTGAAAGATAGATTTAGAGATATTTGAGAAGAGATATGAGCAGAGTCATGAATATTTTGCCAGTTGCTTTAAACGTGTTTGAGCTCTCTGAGAGACAACAAATTAGACAACATAGCTTGACGCTCCATTTTCTTTACTGGTAGCTGTCATGCAGCCCACGTATCAAGAGATAGACAGCAGGGTCTGCAGAAGGACGGGGGATGTCGCTCACCTAGGGCCGGGCTGTGTATTGTTGTGAAAGCCATAGAAACCAGAAGAAGACTCACTTCTGCCGTTCTCCTAAACCAATATAAGTCTGGTCTTCTAAATCCCGTTCCTTATAGCCAAAGTTCTCCCTCATGCCCCATCAAAGAACTTTCTTTTTGAAACAGATGGAGAAGAGACAGAGATGCGATATTTGTAAAATGTGAAGACTAAGTGACTGTGGGCTGCACCGCCAATTATACATCTGCAGTGCAGTCCTAGCTCTGCAGGAGTGTCATGGAGGAAAAGAAGGAGGAAGAGGAGGAGGAGGAGGAGGAGGAGGAGGAGGAGGAGGGGGAGGAGGGGGAGGGGGAAGGGGAGGAGGAGGGGGAGGGGGAGGGGGAGGGGAGGGGGAGGAGGGGGAGGGGGAGGGGAGGGGGAGGGGAGGGGGAGGAGGAGGAGGAGGGGGAGGAGGGGGAGGGGGAGGAGGGGGAGGGGGAGGAGGAGGAGGAGGGGGAGGGGAGGGGGAGGAGGAGGAGGAGGGGGAGGAGGAGGAGGGGGAGGGGGAGGGGGAGGAGGAAGAGGGGGAGGAGGAGGAGGGGGAGGGGGAGGGGGAGGGGGAGGAGGGGGAGGGGGAGGGGGAGGGGGAGGAGGGGGAGGGGGAGGGGGAGGGGGAGGAGGAGGAGGGGGAGGGGGAGGGGGAGGGGGAGGGGGAGGAGGGGGAGGAGGAGATTGTAAGAGCCAGAGAGTCAGGATGCCCATGAGAGAAGGTGTTTATTAATTCTCAACCATATGTTTGTCCACCAAACCTGAATTTATCAGTTGACATGCCACTGTGGGCGGGAAAAGATTCATATGGACCAGACAAAGAGCTATAGGTAATCAATAAGTGTTGAGAGAGGGAGAAATCAGGTTTCCCCTGGGATTAAGTTCCCTGAGAGGCTATCCAATCCCATGTGGTCAGCCCTAAAACATATGCATACTAAACAGACTGAATATTATGTTATCTAAAATTATATATAATATATAAGTAATGTAATGCATACACTCATACACACACAGAGATAGACTAAGTCCTTGATTTGAGAGGTAGTGGAGGGCCCAGAAAGAGTTGGGAGAGGAAAGGGTATGAATTATGTAAATGCTCATGTATGAAATTCCAGAAGCAATAGAAACGTAATGAAAGTGTTCTATCCCTTGGCTGGGCTGTCCCATTTCCAGAGCTCACTCGTCATCGGTGGCTGCACGGCCGTGTGTCTGAGACAGCAAGGGCGGACGCTCGCCTCCCAGCTCTGGGTTCTCCGGGAGACGGTCACCTCCTGAGGCCCAGGCTGGAACTGAAGGTCATTGGTTCTGGCACAGTCTCCGCTTGTGCGAACATGCCCTGGACGGGTGTCCCTGCCGCTCACTCTGGATGTTTCCAGTGTCCTAATTCATCGCCAGTGTCTTTTACTTCATTTTTAAGATTTTTCAATTCCGAATTGAACTGAATTATACTTTCCTGGATGTGATCCTAGACATGGAGCCAATGTAGGGTGGGTCATGCAGTGGTGCCCGAAGGTAGATTTCCAGTGAAGACTTAAAGTCTATAAGTCTTCTAGAGGCTATGCTTGTCTTATAAATACAGGAACCGGATCAGAGCCTGTTCTCGTGAGCCCCAACTTGTCTTTAGGACTATTTGTGTGTGTGTGTGTGTGTGTGTGTGTGTGAACAAGGTATTCAGAAGGAAGTATAAAGCTGAAATGCATGAATGGAGGGTGTGTGGACATGTAGAGAGGGTGGAAAGTGTAGGAGAAGTGATTTAAATATATTATAATTTCAAAAATACATTTAGAAAGCATCAGCTCATTTTCCCAGCCTGCTCTCAGCACCAGACCCCCGGTGGTGACACAAAGGCCCTGTTTCTGAGCCTTGACCCTTCGCCCACTTTTGTCTCCGCTGCTGCCTTCAGTCAGCCACATTCACTCACGCTCTTAGACTTTCTTTTAGGTTCAGAGTTACAAAGGCTAGTTACTATTTTTTCCTCTGGACAAAGAAATGCATTTAAATGAAAATACTAAAATGGCCCGAACCTTATGATAAAAATTATATTCGACTGTGAGAACCTTTATCTTTTTAAAGATTTATTTATTTTATATATGTGAGTACACTGTAGATGTCTTCAGACACTCCAGAAGAGGGCATAGATCCCATGACAGATGGCTGTGAGCCACCATGTGGGTGCTGGGAATTGAACTCAGGACCTCTGGAAGAGCAGTCAGTGCCCTGAACCGCTGCGCCATCTCTCCAGCCCCCGACTGTGAGAACCTGAATCTTATGGATCAGTTCCTGCAGTCAGACGTTTTCAGTGATGGCATTGGGGATTCAGGACTAAAGAGACAACTCAGCACTTGTGAGCACTTGTGAGCACTTGTGAGCACTTGTGAGCACTTGTGAGCACTTGTGAGCACTTGCTCATGTAGAGGACCTGGGTTCAATTCCAAGCACTCACACTGTAGCTCACAGCCATGAGTAACTTCCGTTCCATGTGATATACACACACATAGATGCTCAAGACACCCATACATATAAAGTACAAATATCTAAAAATTTAAGGAGAAAAGATGTTGAAGCCTCAAAATAGTCAGTGGAAGCTTGCCCATGTGCCCCAGGAAGGGTCATTCGTTTGAACAGTAATGGAGGCTCTGGCATCTGTCTGTCTGAGCATCCTGTTTCTCCTTTCTTTTTTATAGCAAAGACACATTGATATAAACACCTCCCGTGTCTGGGATAATCTGACGCTGGGATCTCAGTGGGTCAAAACATGCCACCTAGCATTGAACTGGAATAGCTGAATCCTGTGCCTCGGATTTCTCTGTTACTAAGAGACGTCTTTCTTCATGGATAGCCTGCTTCAGTGATCTTGTTATGGCCATGAAAGCTGACTAATATGATCTTTGAGACTTTTATGTTTTTCTTTACTCCCTAAATCTCGCACTCTTAGGGAGTAGGGCCTACTTGCACCATCTATGAAACGTGCCTCTAGCTTCAAGGCAAACGAGGCTCTAAAGCTTCCTGAGCCGCAGGGGGAACATCTAAGACCTCTGAATATTTTCTTAGGATCTCTTAAACTCAGCCCAACTCGATTCCAGGTGAGGCTAACACGATTCCTTGTGTCCAAGTCCTGTCATAATGAGAGTGACACGGAAGGTCACATCACCTATGTGTCTGTTCAGTCAGACACTGCCAGGAGCTCACACGAGCTTCGGGCTGCTTTAACAGCTGCCACGTCTCATGTGGCTGCCATGTCCTCTTGTGGCTTTAGGGCCAAGGCCAACAGGAGGAAGCCGTAACTGCAATCAGAAGGGCAGAACCAAAACTCCGTCCTGCCTTAGCCGAAGTGTCCAAGAGTGGGGACAGATGGAATCTGACAGGACCACCCCTAGTGGAGGAATGGGGTCAGCCATCCACCTTCAAAATTTTTGACCCAGAATTGTTCCTGTCTAAGAGAAATGCAGGGACAGAAATGGAGCAGAGATTGAAGGAAAGGCCGTCCAGTGACTGGCCCAACTTGGGATCCATCCCATGGGCAGGAACCAAACCATGACACTATTACTGATGCCATGCAGTGCTGGACCCTAGAATGGCTGTCCTCTGTGAGGTTCTACAAGCAGCTTACTGAGACAGACGCTCACAGTCAACCACTGGCCTGAGGCCAGGGACCCCTACGGAAGAGTTAGGGGAAGGATTGAAGCCGCTTAAGGGAATGACCACCCCATAGGAAGACCAACAGTGTCAAACATCTGGTCACTTTGGAGCTCCCAGAGACTAAGCCACCAACCCAAGATCATATGCAGGCTGTCCTGTGGCCCCTGGGACATGTGTAGCAGAGGGCGGCCTTGTCTGGCCTCAGTGGGAGAGGATGTGCCTAATCCTATAGAGACTTGATGCCCCAGGGAAGGGCAATGCTGTGTGTGTGTGGGGGGGGGGTAAGATGGTGGAGGGGAGTTGGTCAGGGAGCGAGTGGGTGGGTGAGGGAGCACCCTCTCAGAGGCGAGGGGGAGAGGGGTTGGGGTGAAGAACTCTGGGAGGAGAAACTGAGAATGGGGGAGGCAACATTTGGAATATAAATAAATAAAATAACTTAATAATAAAAAAGATTTATTTATAAAAGCCCTCCATCCTGACATGTCTCCAATAATCACATGTAACCTCTGTCTTAATTTTCACTTTCAGGCCTGGCGTCCTCCCGTCCTCATTGTTTTTCTGCCGTACGAGCGCCCCACCCAGCTCTGAACACACCCTTCCCTGAGTTCTTGTCGCATCTTAACGAGCTCTGTTCATGCATCTCTCTTCGTTGCTGATAGCGCCAGGCGAGATGCCACGCATGCTGTTCCCCCCTACAGAGCTAGCGTCTACGACAGTTCACCTCATGGAGTAAAACTGTGCGATGTAGGTGATATCAAAACCAGTCTAGGGCATTTCCCAGGAAATGGACTGTTGAATATAAAGCAGCCAAATTATCAAACACATTCCTTTTCCAAATGGTGGTTTCCTTCCTCACCCTCACAAGCAGACTCAGGGAGTTTTAGATGATGGGGGGGGGGACCAAGAACAGGAGGAGGAGCCCGACCTTCACAGGCTTGTGTGCACTGGTTACTTCTCCCTGTCACCTTGTTGACTGTCCCCAGACAAGGGATGGTGTGGAGGTCATTCTAGCATTTATTCAGAGACCATTCCCTGCCAGTTTCAGGAACAGAATCTCCGGCCCCTCCTCCGCTCTGCCCCAGCCTTGTTTGCTGCCAGGTCATTGTCTCTGTCTCTTTCTCCTCTCTGTGACCGGCTTTGACGTCTCATCACTCTGTTTTCACTTTTCCTCTGCCTTCAGAGGGGAAGAGAATCATAGCGCTCTGCCGCCTGTTCCGGGAAACTGTGGAGCAGGGCAGGCATACAGTCCTAGGAGACCCTCCCTCATGGCCTCCCTTCGGTGATGGACTGAAGCAGCTCCAATCAGCTCCCACACTTTTGTAGGAGGGTTACAACAAAAGAGAGAGATTGGAGCATTGGGGACAAAGTCTTTAATTGTGGATAAAGGACATGTCTTGAGACCTTGGTGACACAATTGAGTATCTTGAATAACTAATTTTCACTCCTTGTAGAATCCACAGATAAAACCAGGCAGCATCTCAGATGTGACTTTACAGAGAGATCAACAGGGTTCTCTGGTTTGCGTTTACTTGAGCACAAACGTGGCATTTGGCTGAGACATCCCATTCCACGCTGTCCATCTAGGTACAGCATACTTGCGTCTGAGCAACTCAAAAATAATTCAGATTCCAGATGAGTAGTTGTCTGGTGAAGATCAGTTACCAGAGTCCTGCCAATTGTTCCTGGGAGCATGACCTCCCCTCCCCCCCCCCGTGTCCTTCACCAACCCATGGGATTGACATTCTTCTATATCCTCTTGGTTGTACCATGGAGTCTCAGGCATCACTGGGACAGGGCGTGTTCTCAGAATACTCACAGCTCTCACCTCTCAGAGGGCCATTGGTCAGGTAGCCAGGCCAGTGGTCCGCTTACCTCTTGCTATCTTTTGGAGTTCTTGGCAGTGGAGGATGGCAATTCATAGGGGGAGCCAAGTAGTCTTCAGGAGGGATAGTGTTTTTTCTTTGTTTTAATGTCCGTTTCCTCAGGGGTGAGAAACCCCCTCTCTCTATAGGTCATACCTTGAGCATGCACAAGAGTAAATAGTAAAGGTATAGTGTATATGGAGATGGACTCTCCTTTTACCCCTCTGAGAGCCTGAGTCAGATCAATCAGTTCTACTCTCTGGGCTGAGGTACTCCAAATACGTTCTTATATTGGTACGGATGTCTCTCTTATGTTGGGGTCCACCCCAGGGACAGCTTGTACCATCAAAGCTCACATGTAAGTGCAGGAAGTGCTGCTGGGTGGTTGGTGCAGGTCCAAGCTTATTGTGGGGAGCTCTACAAAGCAGTTCTACTGAATTACATCATGATTGGTTTCCAAGGCACAGTACATAACAGAATATGGAATCAGCTTGGGCGTGGAAGGTTTCCTAGTAACAGCAAAAACACTTGAGAAAGTTTTCTTATAGTGGCAGGTTACTTAGGCCTTAGCGTCATAGAGTCAGCTGTGCTACGGTCTGTGGACCTACTAAGGTCTGGAAGCTATTTTACAAACACACTCTCTAGTTGTGAATCTTTGTGGCACTATGATCCTGTATCTTTGTCTATCATCATAGGCAACACACTTGAGCTTGACTCCCTCACTGGGCAGTGCTTTCGACTTAGGCTGAACACTATGCACAATTGTACCTCTACCCACTTCCTACTGGACCCCTGTGCCGATGAGAAGACACACATCTGTGGCATGCTCTAGCGCCCTGGAGACACTGCTGGTCTATGAGGAGAGTATCAGGTGAACAATCAGATCACACCTTGGTGAGACAAAGCACAGGAACTGGCTACTTCTTCCACACCAGCCCAGATGCCATAAGAACACAGCCCAGACCCTTCATCCAAAGAGCAAATAGTAACATATATTGTAGATGAAGATAACAGGGAACTCTTCAGATAGATGACATGGAAAATGTGAACAGAGCCATTTGGAGGTATTTTAAAAAGTAATGTTCTATAATAATTTCCCAAGATGTGCTTGACCATATTCACCCCTCCCAAATACTCCTAGATCCATCCCACCTCCTGACACAGCCACCGTTATAGCTTTTAAAGCCATTGAGTCCAGTGTGTGATGCCCAGCTGGTTTTGGTGTTAGACGGTCCCCCAGAGCATGGCCTATCTACCGGGGACTATATTATTAGAGTAAATGGATTCTCTCTCTCCCAGAAGCCGTTAGTTGCCAACAGCTCTTTCAGTTAGTGGTGGACCATCCTGCCCACTTCCCCTCTCTGTACTTCAGCTTTGTCTGGCTTGACCTTTCTCAGGTCCTGTGAATGGTGCCACTACAGCTGTGAATGCATGTGTGCATCTGCCCTATGGTGCCCAGAAGACGCCATTTTGTTAGAGTTGCCCAGCACCTCTGGCCTTTATAACCTTTCCACTCTCTTCTCCTGTGATGATCTCTCCGCTTTGGTTAGAGGTGTGATAGAAATGTCCCATTTAGGGTTTAACATTTCATAGTCTCTTTCTTTGTACGATGACCAGTTGTGGGTCTCTGTTCATCGCCGTCTACCACAGGCAAAGTGTCTTTGATGAGAGCTGAGGAGTGGAGGTCTTTCATGAAAATTATAACCATAGTTAGAAAATTTGTGCTTAGAGAAGGACAAAAAAATCACAATCATTTTCAGGACATAAAAGGAGACCTTAAAAGTTAGGTGAAATCATTTATCTGGATGGTATTACTCTGCCAGAAACCTCCTGTCCTGTGGGGATTGGGACAATATAAAACACCCCTCAAATCCTTCATAACACAGCAAAAGTGGCAAGCTTCTGAGCCCTTGATCCTACAATTCATAGGGATACGATTTTGGTGTAATCTTATTAGAACATGGTAGAAGATCCTCCCAGACCTCTAGCTATCGGAGACTTGCTTTCCTCTCATACAGCAGGGAGAACGATGCCATCCTGGACTGGCCACAGGAAGCCAGAGATTGTATAGTAATGATACTCTCCTGAAGACACAAGTATCATGTAAACTATTTGTGAGCTCTGTAAATGTTCAGTGCTGAATTGCTAGGTCATATGGGGCAGGGCATTCAAGATGGAAGCCCACGATAAAGACCAGTATTATTTGAGAACCATTGACTGATGCTGTTGTTGGTCCACATTCTGATGAGGGGTCACACTTAAGATGATGACCTCTTTGTTCCTGTGATCTTTGACAATATCACTCATCTACACCAAAAAAGTTTACACGACAGCCAAATGCAACTTCCTCAAGGCAGGCTGTATTGGTCTTGGGGGTTGAGTTAGAGGAATTTGAGTTTGTGGCTTGGATTGGACACAGCCTAGTTGACAGTAACAGTCAGTGAGTGGATAACACGGGCCCTCATAGAGGACCACAGGAATATTACTTCAAGGCCCATGTCACCCATACATAATGAGGACATCCATGTGATTGTGAGGAGCTCTGGACATTCAACCTGCTGCGTGAAGATGAGATATTAGGTCAGGGAGGCCAGGAGAGATGGCTCCGATGTTAAGAGTGTGTGCTGCTCTTTCAGAAGCTACAAGTTCAGTTCCCAGCACCCACGCAGGTCAGCTCGCATCTGCTTGTAACTCCAGCTCTAGAGGATGTGATAACCTCTACTGGCTTTTAGAAGCAATGCAGTTTGTTCACATACTCTGTTTCCCCCCACTCCCACACCAACAGACACAGAATAATTAAAAATAAAAAATAAAATGAAACACACCTGATTTTTAAAGGGGGGCAGACTGGTGACTCCTGTGATGTCTGCTGAAGTTCACTGAGTCACCAGAGCCAGGGTACACAAACCCTGTGTACCCACACAGTCCTGCCAGGCAGGAGAGATGAAAGGGATGCCCGTGTCCTTTACACGTGCGGGGGCTCAGTTTATGGAGGTGGCGACACAGACAGGCCCGTTACAGTGAAAAGCCACGGGATATGGCTTTTTGTTGGAAGTGAGAGGCCAACGTGTCCTTCAGGGTCACGCGGAGAATCAGCCTGTATGTTCCCGAGGGAAAGCAGGACAGAGCCTTGGGTGTGTTTCTGAGTCAGTCAGGGAAGGCAGGACACTCAGCATTCGCTTGGCTGGCGTGTGACACAGTGGGCCAGAGCGGGCTGTGCTCTTTGTGTGGTCTCCGGCTCCGGGCTGACCTGAGATGGAGGAGAGTCAGGTAGGTGGGTTGGCAGCTCCGGGTGGAGCTCTGACTACTTTGGTGGTTCACCTGACCTTTCATTTATGGACAGCAAGGACACAATAATGAGAAAACAGAACATGATCACACCCAGGACACAGCCAGGCATCTTGTATTATGTGCCAGTTTTCTGATTTCAAGGGTTACATTATCATTATGTAATATGATCCATGATGAGAAGCCTCTGAAAGGTCTCTCTTTCCAACTTCCTTGGAATATTTTTTATGAATTTTATATGGACACTATATAGAACATGTGTACGTCGGGAGTTATATCTAAATTGCTTCACTGTTAGCCTAAGAACACTCCTAACTACTTCAGGGTTATCATCAGGGCGCCCCACATCTTTACATACCTTAAGTTGAACTCACCAACCGCCCCTTGTAATACTATGTTTCTTGGTTTCCTTGGTTTCGGCCTCTGAGCCGTATGTGGGCAGTTATGGGCTCTCAGGGATCTTCAAGGGAGTTGGTGCTGGAGGGTGTGGTGGTTTGAATTGGTACAGGCTTCTGAGACTCACAAGTTTGAATGTTGGAGGAGGAATGGCCTTGCTAGAGGGAGCACAATGCTGCGGAGGCGGGGCTTTGGGGTCTCAATGCTCAAGCCACGCCCAGAGTGAAACACATCCAGTTTCCTCCTGGATGCCTTAGATCAAGATGAAGAACTCTGGGCTCCTCCAGAACCATGTCTGCCTTTCCTCCTGCTGTAATGATAATGGACTAAACCTCTGGAACTGAAAGCCAGCCCTAATTAAATGTTAGCCCTCGGCAGAATTTCCTCCGTCACGGTGTTTCTTCACAGCGATGGAAATCCTGAGACAGAGGGTGAGGTCTGAGAACAAAAGCTCAGGTCTACCCTGTGGTGGGTGTGGTGCTGGCGCCACGCAGAGGCAGAGTTCCCGTGCATGGCACGGCTGACCTGGCACACCGCCGCAGTCAGGCATCCCCTCCGGCACACTGAACGCCTGGTGCTTTCCTGACGGCCCGGCCCGTGCTGGGGTTTTTCTGGGAACCAGGTCAACATTTCAACACTCTTGTACTACAGGACGGTGATATAGCCTCCTTCTGACTGTCTGAGTTACACAGATAAAGATTTATCTTTCTTCAGAATGATGGGATGTGTTTTCTGCAGTGAGAAGCCATTACTAAAATAAATAGAAACGTTTTGCTTAAAGATCTCAGTTTATTAATCACCAGTACAAGGCCTCTCCCTGGTTTTTCTCCGAGTGTCTCCTGAATATACAGTGATTCCCGCCCTCTTCCCTTCACCTTGTTTGCACAGGTCTCAGGGAGGAAGTTCTAACTTCTTTTCTTCTTTCATACATTCCATCAGTTTGTAATCACCCACAGTTTCCCTCCCTTCTTCCCAGGTCTATCCACTGAACATACAAGACTGGGCGCAAACCCGCCTATCTTCTGGATGTGGTAAGCCAGTAGGAGGCAAAGGGTCCCAAGCACATGCAGAGGCGTCAAAGTCAGCCCCACTCCCAATCGTGAGCCCCACAGGGACAGCCAAACAGCTGTAAGGTGTGTGCAGAAGACCCAGCTCAGCCCCACAGGGTCCATGCTTGTTGCTTCAGTATCTGAGTCCACCTGAGGCCTGTTTAGTCCATCCTGCGGTCTGTGTTCCGGGGGGTCTCCGGCCCTCTGGCCCCGTCTGTGGAGTTCCTCTGACTCTGTCTGGTTTGGCTGTGGGTTTCTGCGCCTGCTCCCATCACTTGCTGGATGACTGCCCTCTAATAACCACTGACCCGAGTCTAGCAGAATATCATTAGGAATCATTTCATTGGCGTTGGTTTTGCCCTGGGTCTTTGAGTTCCTGGGCAGCCAGGCAATGCCAGGCATGGGCTCCCTCATGCTCGGACCCAGATCTCAGGTTGGACCAGTCATGGGTTGGCCACTCCCACAAGTTCTGCCCCATCGTTGGCCCTTGCAGGCAGGCTGTACGGCTGGAATGATGGCCAGGTCTACTGGAAGCCTCGTATCTCTGGGTACCAGGAGACGTTGTTAGGATCACACTTGTAGATTCCAGGGAGTCTTCACTACGCTAGGTTTTAACATTGTCTCCCAAAGGCCCCAGTTTCAGTTGTTTCTCCTCGTACTCTCTCCTTCTGTCTCTTCCACCTCCTACCGGGTCCCTCCTGTTCCCACCCCCACCTACCCCCGTACACCCACAAAACTTACTCTACTCCCCCTCCCCAGCGAGATCCATGCCTCCCAACTAATGTTCAACATCCTTAGCTACCAGGGACATGCAAGTCAAACAACTTATCTTAGGCTCCTGTCAGAATGGCTAAGATCACAAATGCAAGCGACAGGCTGTTCATGCCGGTGAGGATGTGGACCAAGGGGACACTACTGCACTGCTAGTGGGGCGCAAACTCATACAGCCACTATGGAAATTAACATCGCAGTCCCTCAAAAAATTGGAACTCCTTCACCTCATATCCAGGTTGGTGGCGTACACACAAAGCACGCTGCACTCACGACAAGCACGCTTGCTCAGTCGTCCCCACTGTAGCTACAGAAGCCCTGCCACTGGAGAATCCCCCAGTAGCCTCCCTTCCTCCTCCCCGACCCCATAGGCCCAGCACTTCCTGACGGCATTCTGCACGACAAAGCACCATTTCAGCAAGCCAAGGATACATATCTAGTGAGGCATGTCCTGGGGACACTATGGACACACTCCCCTGTGAGGTGGACGGCCCGTATGCCTGTGGCTTCACAGCCAGTGAGGCTGAGCCTCTCACGGAGAGGCGTGGCCTCAAATCTATGTGCTCACTCCCGCCCTGCATATACTCCTGGCTGCTCTATCTACCGCTCTGCACTAGGTTGGTATAGAGTGGGGAGGGTGGGGTCGCGAGTGCTGGACAGCAGGAAGTGCCTTGCATGACTGGGTCTCTGCTGGTTCCTGCCTCTTCGCCTCACAGTGAGGGTCTATCCCAGTCACAGGGATGCTGCTCGGTGAGGCAGCAGTTAGGGGAAGAAACGGAGGAGCTGAAGAGGATTCCACCCCACAGGAAGAACAACAATATCAACTCACTGGACCCTCCCCTCCCCCTCCTCCCAGAGCTCCCAGGGACTAAACCACCAACCAGAGCACACATGGAGGAACCCATGGCTCCAGCTACATATGTAGCAGAGGATGGCCTTATCTGGCATCAATGGGAGGGTATGCCCTTTGTCCTGTGGAGGCTTGATGCCCAAGCATAGAGAGATGTTAGAGCCATGAGGCTGGAGTGGGGGTGGGTGGGTGGAGGAGCACCCTCTAGAGGCAAAGGGTAGGCGGGATGAGATGAGGAGAGAGAGAGAGAGAGAGAGAGAGAGAGAGAGAGAGAGAGACATGTATACAACCCGAGTCCCAGTGACAAGATCGCTATCAACGGAGGTCCCTGCATAACCTCTAACTCAGCTGTCCTGCAGTAACAGCTCTGTAATAGTCATGTCAAAACCTAATAGAGATGACAATAAAGTAACATTAATATCCTTTTAGCCAAATCACTGTCGTTGTAGTGCATGTGCATATGCTCTTGCAGTTCCTTGCGCGAAGTTATTCTCTGATCGGTGTTTTAGCGCCATCTAGCGACAAGCTTCTGGAATGCGACTCAAACACTCAAGGCAGGGTGGTTGTGCTGTTCTGAGTGCAAAGGTGATAATAGTATTACTTTAGGTGTAAGGACACGTGCTTTAAACGTCATGATCAAATGTTATAAAACACGTGTGTTTAGAAAGATAATCCACAGAATGGGAAAGGATACACACAAATGAAAGATTAGTTAAAAGCCTGGCACAGTGGCCATCTTTTAATCTCAGCAGATCAATTAGGTATATTTTAAATTTACATTTCAAATGTTGTCCCTTTTCCTGGTTCCCCCTCCCCCCAAAATCCCATAAGCCATCTCCCCTTCCCCAGTCAACCCTCTCCTGCTTCTCTATCCTGGTATTTCTCTACACTACAGTATCAAGACTTTTCAGGACCAAGGGTCTCTCCCTCATTTGGTGTCCAACAAGACCATCCTCTGCTGCCGATGTGTCTGGGGCCATGGGTAACTCCATGGTTGATGGTTTTGTCCCTGGGAGCTCTGGGAGTACTTGGTGACTCATATTGTTGTCCCTCTCAAAGGACATTCTTTTTGTAGTGAACTGAGCTTGAGGTAGAGACTCACAACTGGTCAAACCTTGGAGAATAAGTGAATGTTGAGTGCTTGGTTTTAAATAGAACACCTATATTATACCTCCTTCCAATACGGAACTGTTTTCTTTCCTCTTGTATATGAACGTTTTGTCTGCATGCATGTCTGTATACCAGGTGCATACCTAGTGCATAGGGAGATTAGAAGAGGCTGTTGGAATCACTGAACAGGGTTTGCACATTGTTATGAATGGTTATGTAGGCACTGGAAATGTGGCCCGAGTCCTCTTTAAAGCAGCCCGTGCTTTCGAGGTCTGAGCCATCTCTTCAGCTCTTTTTTCTTCTTAGGTGTGTCTTACAGTTTTCACCTGTGTGTGTGTGTGTGTGTGTGTGTGTGTGTGTGTGCCCATAGAATGGAGATCACATTGTCTTTCCAATAGAAACATCTATGTTTTAAAATGTGTGTTCATTGACATATGTTGACCACTATCTTTATGCCTTTTCTCTTAGAAACATTCAAGTATAATAAAAACAATCTTAGCTTTCCCTCGTAACGTTTTCATTCTTTATATCACATTAAATTACTGTCTAATGCTTTTTCATTTCCCTTTGACATTTCTTGCATTATTATGCAAAGTAGATTCTAGAGTTCATGGGAAACCAACGTCCTGGAGTAAGTAAGTGCGGGGGACAGACAGAGTGTATCAGTAGCAGAGGGATGGAGATGAAGGAGCTGAGCCCATAAACTGACTTCTCAACTTCCGGGGTTGGGAGGAAGCTGATACGGGATGAGGATATTGGGATAGACATGGGGAAGGTAATGAAGGGGAGGGATAGACATGTGCTTCTTGAGAATAGGTGATGTCTTCAAGGAACTGAGGTTCTGGTTCTTGGACTTTTTCAGAAACGAGCTGTTAGAGATATTTAGCCTTGAAAAAAAAATAGATGAAGAGGGTGGGGCAATCTAGCTCAAATTAGCCTTGTAGCGCAGCTCTGAACGAGACACTTCTCAGACGGTCAGCACGGATACATGCTCCTGTAGAGTCAGAGGTTGAGACGATGAGGGGAGTGGCACACGGCGCAGGCAGAAACGCCGAGCCTTCGAACGACTGGTCCCCTGGGAAAGAGGGGGCGGTGTAACCTTGTTGAGGAAGATGTGTTACTGGTTTAAAGGCCAGCAAGATCCTCACGCAGCTCTCTCCGCATTGTGCCTGTACATCAGGATGTGAGCTCTCAGCCCCTGCTCGAGTGGCATGCCCGCCTGCCTTGGTGCTCCCCCCCATGATGGTCATGGATGGACTCTAACTCTCCAAAACCGTTTTCTTTTATAAGTTGCCTTTGTCATAGTGTCTCCACACAGCAATAGAATAGTAACTAAAAGGCTGGCTTTGCTGTGATATGCTTGTCCTCATTGGCTTCTGGAGGAACGAGTGTTACCTTGTGGCTTTGGAGTAGAGAAAAGTGTTTGGATGGTATAAGCTTGACTGAACGATCTGCATTCGGAGGAGTGTGGAAGACAGCAGGGTTGAGAGTCATGTGGACTTTGGAGGTATGCACCATCTATCTAGCCTTGGAAATATGTTAATTTCTCTGTCATTAGCACCGTGCTTTTCTTCGATCACTTCAAGCATGCATGGTCGCTGGCGGAAAGCAGGCAGGAGCCGTTTCTTCGCCCACATGCAGTCACTGCTCTGTTCTTTGGAGTTGTGTTTCCCAGGCTCCAGTCCATCTGGCTTTGACCATAGCATGTAGGCAGAATAAGCGTGGGGGATTACTGGGAGATCTGGAGAGACAGCGAGGCACTTCTGCCTCCACAGCCCCTCCGGTGTGGATCAGAAAGAATGCAATCAGTGATTTAGACCAGTGGACTTGGATGTGAGTCTAAAGCGGCATGAATCAGAGCTTCCTTTCTCAGAGTGTTAACCGCAGACTTCTCTCAATGACTCTCTTTGGATTTCCAGAGCTACAGAAACAGGGAATTACAAGTCTGGCTTCCGTTCCTGGCACACCGTTTTGATAAAGAATTCATATGACGGTCTTGACAAATTACAAGGATCTTTATCCCTGTTGTGCTTTTTCATTAGTAGGAAAACTATTTCCTGGGTGGATGATTTAGAATTAAATTAGCCTGCAGCAAAATGCAGTGGTCAGGGTCATTTTCTCTTTCAATGGAATCGTGTGGAGATTCAGTTTGCAACTGGGTGTACTCCTTTATTTCAGACAACCTTTACAACCAAGATGAACCTCAGGTTTAGTGGAATAGAATAGGATTCGAGTAGAGAAGCTGTACTTCCCGAAGGTGTCTGAGTGAGTACCTTGATATTTATTTATGGGACACATGATCTCCTGGGTCCACCCCAGTGAGCATGTGTGGGGCTTCCCGCTTCCTCCTTCCAAGGGAGGAAGGAGGTGGCGATCGCTCTGCTCTTTTCTCTTTTCTTGTCCATAAGCTGTTAACTTACCCACCAGATGTTTTGGTTCCATTGTTGTGGGAAGTGCGGCGTGCTCTGGGCCAGGAATCTGGCAGGGAGCTGGGAGCCACCTGCTGTCTCGGGTGGGTTCCTGGGTGCTGGGGACTCTGGACCGGCTCTGTCTGACACAGTTTCCCATGTGACACATAAGTCAGCTAGCTTCGACTTGATTCAGCAAAGGGAGGACATAAGCAATGAAGGAAAATATCATTCCTTTGTCTTTTGCCCGATTCCTACCTTGTTCAGCACATCTAGTAGCAGGTGAAACTCAGCATCCTTAGACCCCGCCCACAGCGACCATCGCTCCCCTCCCTCCCTCCATCAGTGAGCCTTCCCGGGTTCTCCACACCCCTTTCTTTTTCTCTTCTTATTCAGTTTCTGTTTCCTCTGTTCCTTTTGTGTCTTTGTAAAGGAGTTGCTATGTTTTCCCATTGTCACCAATCTGTCTGCATGTATCTTCTCTCTCTCTTTTTTAATTTTTTATTTTTTTGAGACAGGGTTTCTTTGTGTAGTCCTGGCTGTCCTGGAACTCACTTTGTGGACCAGGCTGGCCTCGAACTCAGAAATCCGCCTGCCTCTGCCTCCCAAGTGCTGGGATTAAAGGCGTGCGCCACCACTGCCCGGCTATGTGTATCTTCTCAATCAATGATGTAAACAATTCTTCATCTTAAAATCCCTTGATTTTAAATACTTTATATGATTTTACTTCTATAAAGGTAATTGTGGTTAAAATAGATATTTTGATAGAAATATCTTTGTAAATTTTTATTGTAACAAAGCTTAAATAATGCTGGGGATGTTAGACAGTGGTAGAGCACTAGCCTAAGATGGGTGAAGTCCTTGGTGTTAACCTTGGTAACATTCTTTACCATAGTAAAGAATAATACCATTTGTAGACAAAGTAATAGAAATATTAATGGCTTGAAATCTTCCTGGTCACTTCAAGCCAGTATAATCAAAAGTAGTAGCATCTATTCCATAAAGGACAGATTTGCAGGATTTTAATTTATGGTGTTTAAAAATATTTTACTTTCACTTTTTACTGAGTATCATGGCTGAGGTGATGGATTTGTCATGTCTTACTGAAGCACTCACAGCTCAGTAAGATCTCTTAGGATTTGCACAGTTACTGAAACATGGGAAATACGGAGTGCATTCAGAGTTTAAAAAACTCTCAAAGTTATAAGTCTCCTGTGGTCATTGAAGCCAGGAATCTCAGTGTAATTTAAGAGCACACAGAGAACTAAACTGGCCTGTTAAAAACACCTTGGGAGTCTTGAGACTCTGGCATACTAAAGCAAGTTTAGAGAAAGAACATTATAGTGACTCACATTGTTATGTGTATAGTGACCACTGGTGTGCTTTCTACCATTTTAATTACATGAGGAGATTCCTGACTTGAACTTTATTTTGTTTCCTCCTTGATCATATCTAGTAACAACCTACCACCCTAGATGATAACAACCATAACACATCAAACGACCAAAACCATCCACCCCAACTTCAGGGAGTAGGACAATTTCTTCCTGCTGAATTGGGGTGAAGAATTCCTGTTTGGGGCCCAAGGGAAAAAATGGTCTTGAATTAGTCTTAAAAACACTAGCTGCAGCATTCGTTACCCAGTCTCTGTGTGTCTGTCCAGTGTGTGTGTTGCCTGTCTCCGTGTGTCTGTCCAGTGTGTGTTGCCAGTCTCTGTATGATCCTTAGACCAGCGGTCGCCCTTTCCACAGCAGCTATGATACCCTGGAAGCCCCGTGTCTCATCGCAGTCAACATCTGCGTGTTCCTCTTCTACAATGCTGTGCTCTCCAGCGTCAATATATCTGGTACTTTGAGCTCTGAATCTTCCTTTTAGCCTAACAAGTTCTTTGGAAATGACCAAATTCACCAAAATTAAGCATCAGGTATTTTGATTCCTGAAACTTCTAGCTATGATTTGCCTATGATTTTCGCGTGATGCTCCTGAGAATGAATACCAATTGTTTTCCTTATCTATTCAGCTATCAGGGCTTCTTAGGTTTTCAATGGTCTGATTGCTCTCTTACATTAATTATTTACATTTTCAAATGCTAAGATCTCTAATAATGACTGCCTGATTCCAGGATCTGATATGGCTCTATTTACAGCTGACCCCAATTTCTGTAATAAGCTAGTAAAGGCTTCTGCAGGATCTTAATTTCTATGTTATCAACAGTATGTTTACCTTCGATTGCTTTAAGAATGCTGATGGATGTCTGGAGTACCATGAGCACTGGAGCAAAACATGCTGCTGGTAGGGATGGAAGACAGGAGTTTGTTTATGTAGTGGATTACACTGATGTATATTGAACCATCCCTGCATCCCTGGGTGAAGCCCACTTGATTGTGATGGATTATCATTTTGATGTATTCTTGGATTTGGTTGGCCAGAATTTTATTGAGTATTTTTGCATCAGTATTCATAAGGGAACTTGGTCTTAAGTTCTCTTTCCTTGTTTGGTCTTTGTTTGGTTTAGGTATAATCATTATTGTGGATTCATAGAATTAATTGGGTAGTGTTCCTTGTGTTTCTATTTTGTGGAATAGTTTGAAGAGTATCTGTATTAGGTCTTCTTTGAAGATCTGATAGAATTCCCCACTCAACCCATTTGATCCTGTGTTTTTGTTGTTTGGGAGACTGTTAATGACTGCTTCTATTTCCTCAGGACTTATGGGACTATATAGATTGTTTATCTGATCCTGTTTTAACATTGGCACCTGATTTGTGTCTAGAAAATTGTCCATTTTGTCCAGATTTTCCAATTTTGTTGAGTATAAGCTCTTGTAGTAGGATCTGATGATTTTTTTGAATTTCTACATTTTCTGTTGTTATGTCTCCCTTTTCATTTCTGATTTTATTAATTTGGGTAGTGCCTTTGTGCCTTCTGGTTAGTCTGGCTAAGGTTTTATATATCTTGTTGATTTTCCAAAAGAAAGAGCTCTTGGTTTTGTAGATTCTTTGTATAGTTCTTTTTCTTTCTGTTTGGTTGATTTCAGCCCTGAGTTTGATTATTTCCTGCCATCTACTCCTCTTGGGTGCATTTGTTTCTTTTTGTTCTAGAGCATTCAGGTGTGTTGTAAAGCTGCTAGTTTAAGCTCTCTCCATTTTCTTTTTGGAGGCACTTAGAGCTATTTTCCTTTTAGTAATGTTTTCATTGTGTCATATAAGTTTTGGTATGATGTGTCTTCATTTTCATTAAATTCTAAAAAAGTCTTCAATTCTTTCTTTATTTCATCTTTGACCAAGTTATCATTGAGTAGAACATTGTTCAACGTCCATGTGTATGTGTGTTTTCCATTGTTTTTCTTTGAACTTAAGACCAGCCTTAGACTTTGGTGATCTGATAGGATGCATGGAATTATTTTAATATTTCCATATTTGTTGAGGCCTGTTTTGTGTCCAATTATATGGTCAATTTTTGAGAAGGCACCATGAAGTTCTATAAGAAGGTATATTCTTTTGCTTTAGGATAGAATGTTCCATAAATATGTTAGATCTATTTTGTTTGTAACTGCTGTTGGTTTCACTGTGTCTCTGTTTAGTTTGTTTCCATGATTTGTCCATTGCTGAAAGTGGGATGTTAAAGTCTCCCACTATTATTGTGTGAGGTACAATGTGTGTTTTGAGCTTTAGTAAAGTTTCTTTTGTGAATGTGGTTGCCCTTGCATTTCGAGCATAGATGCTCAGAATTGAGAGTTCATTTTGGTAGACTTTTCCTTTGACCAGTATGAAGTGTCCCTCTGTATCTTTTTTGACAACTTTTGGTTGAAAGTTGGTTCTATCCGATATAAGAATGGCCATTCCAGCTTGTTTCTCGGGATCATTTGCTTGGACATTTGCTTTTTCAACCTTTGACTCTGAGGTAGTGACTGTCTTCGCCACTGAGGTGAGTTTCTCATATGCAGAACATGTTGGGTCCTGTTTACGTACCCAGTCTGTTAGTCTATGTCTTTTTAGTTGGGAATTGAGTCCATTGATGTTAAGAGACATTAAGGAAAAGTGACTTTTATTTCCTGTTATTTTTGTTGTTAAAGGTGAAATTCTGTTTGTGTGGCTATCTTCTTTTGGGTTTCTTGAAAGAAGATTACTTTATTGCTTTTTCTAGGCTGTAGTTTCCCTTCTTGTGTTGGTATTTTTCACCCATTATCCTTTGTAGAGCTGGGTTTGTGGAAAGATATTGTGTAAATTTGGTTTTGTCATGGAATGTTTTGTTTTCTCCATCTGTGGTAATTGAGAGTTTTTTGCTGGGTGTAGTAGCCTGGTCTGATATTTACATTCTCTTAGGGTCTGCATGACATCTGCCCAGGATCTTCTAGCTTTCATTGTTTCTGGCGAGAAGTCTGGTGTAATTCTCATAGGTCTGCCTTTATATGTTACTTGACCTTTTTACCTTACTGTTTTTAATATTCTTTCTTTGTTTAGTGCAATTGGTGTTTTAATTATTATATAACAGGAGGAATTTCTGTTCTGGTCCAATCTATTTGGACTTCTGTAGGCTTCTTGTGTGTTCATGGACATCTCTTTCTTTAGGTTAGGGAAGTTTTTCTTTTATAATATTGTTGAAGACATTTACTGGCTCTTTAAGTTGGAAATCTTCACTGTAATCTATACCTATAATCCTTAGGTTTGGTCTTCTCATTTTGTCCTGAATATCCTGGATGTCTTGGGTCAGGAGCTTTATGCATTTTTCATTTTCTTTGACTGTTGTATCAATGCTTTCTATGCTATCATCTGCATCTGAGATTCTTTCTTCTATCTCTTGTATTCTGTTGTTGATGCTTGAATCCATGACTCCTGGCTTCTTTCCTAGATTTTCTATGTCCAGAGTAGTTTCCCTCTGTAATTTCTTTATTGTTTCTACCTACGTTTTTAGATCCTGGATGGTTTTGTTCAATTCCTTCACCCATTTGGTTGTGATTTCCTGTAATTCTTTAAGGGCTTCTACCTGTTTACTTGTGTTCTTCTATATTTTTTAAGGGAGTTATTTATGTCTTTCTTGAAGCTCTCTATCAGAATCATGAGCTGTGATTTTTAAATCCAAATCATGCTTTTCCAGTGTGTTGGGGTATCCAGGACTTGCTGTTGGGGAGAATTGGGTTCAGATGGTGCCATGTTGCCATGATTTCTGTTGGTAAAACTCCTACATTTGCCTTTCGCCATCTGGTCATCTCTGGTGTTAGTTGATCCTGCTGTTTCTGGCTGGCGCTTGTCCCTTCTGTGTGCCTGCAAGTCTATCTCAGCACCCTTGGGTGACTGGCTCTCTACTCGCACAGAGTGCTGTGGCACTTTCCAGCTCCTGGGTGCAGGTGGGGCCTGGACTGAGCCTGTCCTAGCTGCTCTGCCACTCCTATGTGTCCTGAGCTACACCAGCCTGCTCAGTCGCCAGAGAGAAGATGGCTCCCTCATCTCTAAAACTAGGTGTCAAATCACTCCCTGCAGAGAAGTTCTCCCCTGGCAGGATCCGTGCACAGACAGCTGTGGTGCTGCCCAGCTCCTGGGTGCATGTGGGGCCCTGGCGGACCCTGTCCCAGCTCTTCTGGCACTTCTGTTCCCTGTGCTCCTGGCTATACCTGCCCTCTCAGTCGCTGGAGAGAAGATGGCCTCCACTGAGCCATCTTGACAGCCCAGAGTTATCATTTTACACCAATTTATGAGATCGAGGTTTTGGTTTGCATTCATTAGTCAGAAAACAGAAGCACCTGACCATGTCTGTCTATGAGCTTGACCTGACTTGGGGATCTAACTAGCCTTTAGCAATCTTCCAGAACCAAGTTCCACTCAACTGAAGATATTCGTATGCCTTGTTTCAGAGTGAGCTGAGATCCATCATTACCAATTACAATCAGTTTGGAAGTGAGAAATAGAGCGTGTCTCCTGACCCCGGGCGTTGACCTGGCCTCCCGGCAGGGCGTGCTGTCCACAGAGCATCTGCACAGGCCACTCCGTGACTCTGACGGAGACAGCCAACCGTCAGACCATTCCGTAGCCCTGTCTCCACGTGGACAAGAACATTAGCAGTGTCGAAACCACAACTAGGAGCAAACAGCCCTCCACCTGTGCTAACGCTGGCGATCCTTACTAACTATGGCCACTTAAACCTCCTCTCATCCCACACAGCAGTTACTAAGTCAGCTTGAGTCGCCGTAACAAAAGACACAGCCTCACAAATCAGGCAACAGGCACATTCTGACAGTTGTGAGGTGCCGGAGCTGACTTGCCTGCTGCTGTGTGTGTGGCTTTCCTGGGGAGTTGCGCCGCAGCATGCACTCACCCTGCACAGGGAACAGAGAGTTTGCAGTAACAGCTTAACAACAGCAGAACTTTCTCAACTCATCAGTTTATTTGCGTTGTAAGGACAAGCGTGTGGGCACGGGGTTGCTAACGGGTAGCGAGACTCAAAGGCATTGCTAACAAGCCTGGCCTGGGGACTGTTCATAGGAGCAGCAGCTCTGGTGTGCACTGCAGGACTGTAGACAGCTTGACTGGTCTGAGGGTCTCTCCTCTCGGCCATAGTTTGTTGCTTCTATAATCTTGAGAGGGTCCTGTGGAGCTTAATGCTTTTCCTTTTCCTACACAGACATGTGATTTTTATTCATGTCTGGAGCCTCCTGCGCATCCAGGAGGGATTGTGTGTAGAAAATTACTCCATGCGTCCCACAGCTTGAATTTTGGCGAGGGCCCCGCCCCTGACGCGCAGGGCTGGCCTTGGCTGTGGACTCTGGCTTGAGTAGATTCATCTTTAGTGGCATCGGAATAGGAAAACTTTAGAAAGCTATGGGGAACGTTCTAACATTTGCTTAGGTATGCAATATTCAAAGGAGCATTGTGATGGGACACACACAGCACTGCACGCCCGTGCTTCCGACGGCCGCTCTTCAAGTGAGAACATCCGGGAACTGGTGCTTGCAGGAAGGAAGCAGACGCTCAAGGCTGTCCAGGGAAGAAGAGTTAAGAGTTGAGATCTCAAAATATAGTCAAACACACGTGATGGAAGTGTGTGTGTGCGCGCGTGCGTGCGTGTGTGTGTGTGTGTGTGTGTGCGCACGCGCGTGCGTGCGTGTGTGTGTGTGTGTGTGTGTGTGTGTGCGCGTGTGACCCACCAGTGCTATTTCGATGTTCATGCTGTCAAAAGATCTTGTTTAATTAACTAAACATTTTTAATTGGATATTTTATTTACACTTCAAATATTATCTCCTTTCCCCATTTCCCCTCCACAAATCCCCTATCCCATCCTCCTCCCCCTGCTTCCATGAGGGTGCTCCCCCGCCTATCTACCCACTCCCGCCTCGCCTCACAGCCCTGGCATTCCCCTACACTGGGGCATTGAGCCATCACAGGACCAAGGGCCTTAACGTTTTTTTTTTAATTTTCATTTTTATTTGTGTGGGTGTTTTGCTCTCATAGTCCATGCATATGCAGTGCCTGCAGAGGCCAGAAGAGGGCAACCTGGGACTGGATTTACAGACAGTCGCGAGCCATCTTGCGTGCTGGGGATGTGCCGCAGATTATTTGGAAGAACAATGGGTGCTCCTGACTACGGGGGCCTCTATTGCTCAAATTACCTCCTTAATATTTTTATTTATGCCCACACATCTCTGCTTTCAACCTCGATGACGGATCTTCTTTTTGCAGTAGGCAATGGTTGTTAGAGGCCGTTATCTGGTCCACGTGCTGAGAGCAGGTGACTGTGAGTCCCCAGCTGTGGACGGATCGACATGCCCAACCAAGGCTCAGAGGGCACGATGGAACAGTGTGTAGCAAGAATGTAAGAAGTTAGCGGGGAGAGCACGGAATGCTGGCTTCCGGGTGTGGCACGGCGGAAGCACACATCACCTCATACCAACTGGGATTGTATGCACAAGACCTAGACAAGTTCAAACTGGTCAAATTTCCAGTGTATATGGGGACATGGGGGTGCTTGGGGCACCACCCCGGCTGAGAAGCTATTGACAGCGGAAGTGTCCTGTGGAAGGGACAGTTTTTCCCCTTTGGTGATACGGTGTAGGTTATAATGATCATGCCCAATGGCTAACTCAGTAGGGAGAGAGGGAGCCCCGTGGGCCTTGCCCGCTCCCGTGGTTGGCTGTTGACAGGCCTGGTCTTCCACAGCCAACTGAAGCAAGACTGAGCTTGCCAACAGCCTGGTCTCTTTGGAATGTTTCCTGAGCCTTAGAAGAAGCTGCACAAGTATGGCGTTTACAGCCCAGCACTAAGCCTTCATCTTCGTTGGTGATTACATGGACCCTCGAAGCCTACCTGGGTACCACTGTCTCCCGAAAGAGAAAGTAGCTTTTCTTCACTATCTTCTCCACGCAAAATCTTTTTTGCTACAAAGGAGAAAGCAAATTGAAGAATCAGAGAAGGGAATGACGATAAGAGCCTGCGAGTTTGTTAGCAACGAGAGTAGGGGGCTAGGGTTTTCTTAAAGGGATATACCCACACATCCCCCTTCTCCTTTTTCATACCTAGCCCTACGCACAGACAGGAAGAGGGCACGCACCTTTCACCGTCCCTGGAGATAGGGGATGAACTGCAGCGGGCTCCCTCTCCCTCAACTTTCAGCTTGACAATAAATTTCTTCTTGGGGCTATAGGACTCAGGGCAGCAGAGCTCAAAGCAGGGCCTGTAGGTGCAGTTATGGCCACAGTGGTTCGTCTTCGTAAGGGGCAGGATGGTGTCATGGTCACAGCACTCCTCAGAGGGCTTGTATGTTCTGCCATCACACTTGGGATTGCACGGCCATGGGTCAGGGTCTGAAAAACTCGGGGATTCTTGAGCTCCTGTAACTCCTTCAAATACAAACAGGAGTACTGAAGTAAGGACAGCACCTGAGAAATATTGAGAGAGAGAGAGAGAGAGAGAGAGAGAGAGAGAGAGAGAGAGAGAGAGAGTTAGGATGTGCACAGCAGCTGGTGATGATCAGAGGCAAGGACACATCACCAGGTCCTTGGTGGCCAGTGATGATTCTGAATGGCTTTTGAGACTGATCCTGGATATGGTTCTGGTTTGGGTTGATACATAGGAAATGCAGAATGCTGGGAAGAAGGGGACGTTTCTGGCGTCTGCAAATAGAAAGATTCCACTTAGAACTGCTAGTTCTATGGTTATGAGGGCGGCCCTGGGAATTGGACAGGAAAGACAGGATTGATTTGAAGTTCAGAGGTTCCTCAGAGCTGTAGTAATATTTAGACATGATTTCGTCTGGACTATCCTTCCAGAAGATTCCAGACTCCACGATCCTGGACAGGCTGCAGTGTAGCCGGTGGCAGGGAAAGAGCAGAGGGGATTTCCAACTGAAGCTGCTACAGCAAGCCTGAACACGTGAAGACCGTGGCTGAGCACGGCGTGCACAGAGGGCAGCCTTGACAGATCCAGAGTGACCGCTCAGTTAGCTCTCAAGGAATGGCTGGAGCTTGGAGGTTCTTCATGTGTGGGTGAGGGAGAGACTGGCCAGTGTTTCCCTGCTGGGGATTCTGTCAACAGCTTTTTTAATAAGGAGTTCAGCAAAATCATGTATAAAATGTTTTTACTACTACTACTACTACTACTACTACTACTACTACTACTACTATTATTATTAGTGTGCACGTGACACACACACACAAAGACAGGTTGGCAGGCACACAAACACACACAGAATGAGGGGAGAATAGGAGGTGAACGGAGGTCGTTTTCGGACATCATGGAATCAGGTCTCTCCACCTTTACATGGGTTTTGCCAGTGGCACTGATGCCAAGTGAAAGCTTGCATGCAATCAGTTTCATGTGCCAAGCCATCCCAACGGCCCCATGTTTAATAAATACGTAAAAAGGAAACCTTTCTGCGTGCCCATTCACGTGTGTGAGTATGTGTGGGGACATTCCAGGAGTGTGGCGCTCAGAGGACAGCTCTGGTGTCAGCCTTTGCATCCTTCCCTGTTTGAGATAGGGTCTCCTGCTCCCTGCCGTGCATGTCAGACTGCTGGCTCTCAAGCTTCTCGAAGATGCTCTCAGTTTCTTCACGGGAGCCCTGGGGTAGACTCAGTTCTGGCTTTATACAGGCGCTGAGATTTCACTCAGGCACTCGTACCTGAACAGCAAACGTTTTATGCACTGAACTATCTCTTTAGCCCCAGAGCCACACTGAAACGTTCCAGAGTAGAATTTTATTGACTCTGGAACTGAATTAGAGGCACTTTGGTAAGCTAACTGATGCTCATGATTTACCATTCTTATCAGGAGCTGGGTGGCTTCTCCTGTGCTCTGAGGTGTCAGGATCCACCCCCTCAATGACTCATAATGACTTATAGAAAGTTCAAGAACATAGGAACAAGTTTTGCAAAGGCTTACAAAGGTTTGCCAACTTGATCCAATTAGGGGCGAGCATATATCCTGATGTACTTTCTGCCTGCATACCTCCTGCCTATGTTCAATCAGGGGCCAGCATACATAAAAGAACATAGGAACATTAATTGTCACAGCATTTGGCTTTTCCATGGCAGAACACTTGCCTGGGGCTTGGTAGTTTTCACGATTAGACAGTGAATTCTGGCTCAAGGTTATAGAGGCTGGAAAGTCGCAGGTCACACAGCAGCCTTTAGACAGGACTCTGTTTCTTCAGCTCCATGTGGATAATTTGGAAAGAGAGATCACGAGAAGCAAGACCCTGTTTGCTTTTTTCCAAGACCCTGCTAAGGTGACTGTTAGTGAGAATGGGAGCCCGCCACTGCTGCCACACACGGACGTCATTTCCTGTAAAACAGCTCCGTCTCCATGTTCTAAACAGCTCATGGCACTACCCTGAGTCACTCTAGCCCTGAGCAACTAAGATTTTGTGGCATAGCCATTTATGGAACACACTGAAAACCATGTAGTATTCCAAAAACATAGCGTTTTTTTTAACCTATATGATATTTGGGTGACCTGCAATCATCTGCCTAAAGTAATCTAAGGGGCTGGAGAGATGGCTCAGTGGAGTCACAAATCATTTTGTAAGCAGGAAGACATGAATGTGCATCCACAGGACCTATGGAGAAAGCCAGGCACGGCCCTGGACATCTATAACCCAGGATATGGACAGAGACAGGAGCTGTAGAGCTTGCTGGCCAGCTAGTGCAGTGCGGCCTTCGTTGGGTTCACAGACAGGGCTTGTCTCAAGGCAGCACAATGGAGGGCAACAGAGAGAGACCCCCACTGTTTTACCTCACTTCTATGTGCACTCACGTGAGTACTCAAAGCCACACAACTCATAAACATGCAACACACACACACACACACACACACACACACACTCAACAACAATAATGATCAACAACTGTCAAAATCATCTAGATGAAGTCAGATGCGGTCAGATATGGCTGTGGGTGACTTGGGTGATATTTCTATAGAATGAGAGATGGAGTAGAGTGATGGGATGAGAGAACAAGAGAGGGAGAGGAAGAGGAAGAGGGGGAGGGGTAGGGGGAGGGGGGAGGGGTTGGGAGGGAGAGGGAGGGAGAGAGAGGAAATGAAATGGACCAGCGCGTGGTTATCTGTAGGTGAAATTTTGGTGCAAACACAGCCAGAGTCTATTCATGATACCCCCTGAAGCCCTTGCTGTACAGCAGGACCCTCACGGGTACACAGACCTTGCAGTGGTGAAGGACAGCAGTGAAGCTTCACGCCCAGGAAGGACCCTCTGAATGTGGAAGGCTCTGGATTCTGGCCACAGTGCTGACAGGCACATCAGGGATGTGCTGCTGCGGCCAGCGATGGGCGCCACCTAAGGGTCAGGATGGCATCTGTTCCTGCAATGCTCCCGCACACCAGGCATGTCCTGATAATTAACAGACAGCGGTCTGAAGACTAATGATGGCTTGCACCGTTAATCCCAGCATTCTGCGGCTGAAGTAAGAAGATCTCTGGGAATTTGAAGCCAAGGTCATCTAAATGGAAATTTCCAGGACACTCAGGGCTACATGGTGAGACTCTGTCCCAAATAAATAAATGATGAAAAGGAAGAAAGAAAGAAAGAAAGAAAGAAAGAAAGAAGGAAAGAAGGAAGGAAGGAAGGAAGGAAAGAAAGAAAGAAAGAAAGAAAGAGAAAGTGAGAAAGACAGACAGACAGACGGACGGACGGACAGAATTCAGGGATAAATGAGGGATGGTAAACACGTCTCCCTGGGGTGCAGCATACTTACAAGCGTTTCTGGTCTTCATGTTTCTGGATAGGCTGTGTGGCTGTAAGTGGTGGAGCTGTGGAAGAATGCTCCTCGGAGACTGTGGGCTGTGGCTGACACACACACATGATATTTATACCATACAGGCAACGAGACTCTTGGATGGGTGGAGTTTAAAATGCTACAGAACAGAGAAGACGAAAGAGTCAAGTCAAAGAGATAATCCTACTCTAGAACAGTCCGTTGTGGGACTGCTGACTGTAAGGGGAGGTGCTGGTACTAAGGTCTAGTTCCTAATTGGTTCTTGACTTGTCAATAAAGAAGGTCGAGGGCCAATAGCTGGAGGGAAGATACCAAGGGAAGAAAGGCATGCAGGGAAAGGAGAGAGGGGCTTTTTCTGCTAGGGTTTGGACCTAGAATCATGATGCAATCATGCTGGGGGTAAAAGGAAGCCGGGAGGGGCCACAGCACATCAGCTCCTGGGCAAGCTGGGCCAGTGCTGGTGGCTCTGGTCCAGCTAAGACACGGAACAAAAGGGAGCTGGTGGGGTGGGGGTGGGCTGGTAGCACAGCGACTCCTGGAGAGAGGAGGTAGCGTGAGTTTTAAAACCGCACACAACAGCTGACTATCTTCTGGATTTCAGTCTGGACGGGATGTCACATCTGGAGATATCCGTGTTTGTTTGTGTACAGACTCTCAGTAGCCACCCGCTCTTTCTACCTTCTTCATGTGCTTCCCCCTGGAAGGCTCAAGGTCCCACCCTGCCTGGAGTTTGAATTCAGAATTCTGCTGTTTAAAATGAGGAAGCGCGGGCTCAGCACATGTAAATTCCGAATCCTCCTCCATAGTGCATCGTGTTTAGAAAATTAAACTCTAAGAAAGAAAGAGTGAGTCAAAGAATCAGGTTTTGAAACTCCTGTTCTAGATCATTATTCAAGTTCATAATTTCCATCAAATAACTCTGAAAACTTAATTGAAAAAAAGTATTTTGCAGTGCTGGGAATTGAGTCCGGTTCTTCTAGCACTGAGCTGTATCCATCAAACGTCAACAATACAGTCACGTAAACCGAGCCTGAAAGGTGATACTACCAGTTGCCATGCTAATATGTGCGGGATAATTCTCACAAAGTCCATCCTTCGAAGAAAAGAGTGGATCCGGGGCGAGGGAGACTCGATCTTCTAGGAGGAATGCTGATGGCTTACAATCCAAAGAGTCTGTGTTTCTCCATATGCTTTCCAGGGGTAAAACCCGCCTCTCTTCTTCTTGCCTGTTTTGATCATATATGAGCAACACTAAGTTAACTCAGCAGGTTATACCTATAAACATATATACGTGTGTACATACACATGTATACACACATGTATATATGTATATAAATTATGATTAGAGAATAAAGGCCAGGGTACACATACTAGCGCTTGACTGATGGGACTCCTGTGGCAAAGCCCGAGGAGACCCCTGGGATTCTGCTGTGGCAAGGCCCAAGGAACCCTTTCCCCACTTGGCGGGGACCGGTGGTAAATCTGGTGGCTTCTGTGCTCATTACCTAGATCGCGTGTGCTGCAAGCTTGCCTTCTCTATGCCGTCTGTACTCAGCCATGGGCAGGGCGGGGGGCACACAGGCTAAAGGCCTGAGGATGAGCCTATGTTTTTCCTCAATACGCTTTCCAGGGATAAAACCCTTCTCTTCTCTTTTTGCCTTTATTGATCATTAGATGTGACCATTAATCACGGGTATTTGGGCACATGTAATCATTTCCCGGCAGAAACAGCCACAGTCACACTGTCTAAGCCGCTGTAGAGAGTGGTAGTCCTATTTGCATAACTGTTCTGAGGAAGCTGTGTCTGATCAACAGAGAACTGAAAATGGCTCTTAGAAGGATGATATCAGGAATTACAGGTACATGTCAGGAAAGGTTGCTTGGTACAATGGACACGTCTGTCTGCAATTAAAAACGTATTAGGACAGAGGGGAGCTAATGATGAAAGGGTTTCTATCCTCAAATGTTTAATTTGTCTTTCACCTTGCATAACTGTGTACCCACATCTGCTACAGCTGGGTATGTTCTCATGACTGTAGGACACGCCTTTCTTTTTGACCTGTAATTATGCACTATAGTGCAAAATAAGGTTAAGCAATAATTGACCCAATGGGAGGGGGGAGGAGGAAGGGAAACTATTAGGGGCTTTTTGTAATGATGGAGCATTTAAAAACCGCCGAGGTTACAATTTCTCTCAATAAAATAACCAAATGAACAGGATTGTGACTGCGTAAATAAGGATGTCTTGAGCTATTCCGGGCCACTTCCTCGAAAGTCAACAGATGGTGAGCCTCTTCACTTTTGCCGATGCTCTCTCCCCGTCTCGGGATTTGAACCTGCGGCTGGAGCTGGTCTCCAGCAGACGAGCACCCCAGTAGGGACTTGAAGATGGTAGGTGGGACTTGGGACGGAGGTGGATAGGATTCTGCGTAAGTGTGCTTATCCAGGAGGACCAGATTTGAAGGAGAGGCAAGAACTTGAGAAGCCTTTTGCCCTGTCCTTCAGAATAGGATAGTGCACGCCAAAGGGAATCGTACAAGAACTTGAGAAGCACGTGCTCTGTCCTTCAGAATGGGTCAGCACGAGCCAAAGGAAGGTATGCACTACGCAGTTATCCTAAAGCACAGAGTCAGATCTAAAGGCATTAACATTCTTACTAGTTAAGTTTTAGAGTTGTTATGATTCGTTCAGAGAAATTGTCTTTGGTTTCCCTTTTAGGGAACGTTTTGCTTTAGATGTTTGGGGAAGAGGGGGGTTGATCTGGGGGCTTGGCACTCAGAGCCTGGGAATGAAGTAGTCCTACTGCTGCTTCCACACTGCAGGAGGGTCCACTTTGCAGCCCTGTGGCTCCTGCTAATGAGGAAGCCTCTTTGGTTTCTGAATTTCACAGAGTTGTAGAAAGAAATCCTTAACGATTCCCTGAGGGTGTGCCCGCCTCCTTCCATGTCTTTCCCTAAACTCTGCCTCCTCGAAGAAGAAACTGTGGATTATGAGGAAGGACAGGGTGAACCTCTGGATCCTGGAGATGCCTTTGATTTAGAGGAAGAGGCAGTTTGATAGCATAACCCAGGTTGGCCTCCTTTAGGGAGAGCTGACAGACGACACCAAATGCTAAGTTTAAACCTCCTCTGAGAGCGATAGGCCTTGGGGGAGCTGCTTGTGGTCCCCACTGCAGGAAGAGTTGCAGGCAGCCTCTGCACTGCAGAGGGACATGTTAAGACAGGTCATACTGAGCCTCCAAATAGTCCCCAGGATATGCCTATTTTTGTAATTAAGAAAAAGTATGGAAAATGGAGAGTATTACAAGACCTAAGAAACATTAATGATACTATACAGGACACGGGAACATTTTATCCTGGATTTCCTTCTCCTGTAGCAATTCCCAAAGATGATACTATTATTGTTATTGATCTTCAAGACTGCTTTTTTACTATTCCTCTGCCACCCAAAGATAGACAGATATTTGCCTCTACCCTACAGTGACCTAATTTTTCTAGACCCCATGTCAGGTATCAATAGAAAATTTTCCTTCAGAGGATGAAAAATAGTCCTATTTTATGTCAGTAATTTGTAGAAATGGCCCTGTTTCAAATTAGAAAAGATTTCAAGAATATATCCTTGCTACATTATATGGACGGATGGAACACTGTGCCTTCTTACAAGAGGTGCTCCAACATCTCATAATAGCACTTAGTCAATTTGGACTTAAGGTAGCTCCAGAAAAATTACAGAATCACCCCCCCCATATTCTTATTTATGAAGAAGGAGAGACAGACAGACAGAGAGAGAGAGAGAGAGAGAGAGAGAGAGAGAGAGAGAGAGAGAAAGAGAGAGATGCTGTTACCTCTCAGCCTTTGCAGATCAGAACAGACAAGCTCTAGACCTTAAATGGTTTCAGACTCTTAGAAGGTATTAATTGGTCAGACCTTATTTGAAATTACCCACTTCCCAACTTAGGCCTCTGTTTGATGTACTTAGTGGTAATTCTGAGCCTACATCACTAAGGACTCTTTCCTCTGAAGCTCAGGAGGCACTAAGGATGGTAGATATGGGACCTGAAGTGGCCACCTCCTGCAGATAGACAGGAATCCCAGTGGAGGGATAAGGACACCAACTCACCCACAAAACTTTTGACCTCAAATTTGTCCTATTTACAAGGAGTGCAGGGACAAAGATGGAGCAGAGACTGAGGGAGTAGCCAACCAGTAACTGGCCCAACTTGAGACCCTTTTCATGGGGGAAGCACCAGTGCCTGACACTATCAATGATACTCTGCTCTGCTTGCAGACAAGAGCCTGGCATACCTGTGAGAGGTTCGACCCAGCAGCTCACTCAGACAGATGCACACACTCACAGCCAAACAGTGGATAGAGCTTGAGGAGTCTGATGGAAGAGTTGGGGAAAACTGAGAGCCCTGGGGGGGGGGGAGGATAGGAACCCCACAGGAAGAACAAGAAAGTCAACTAACCCGGACCATTGGGGGCTCTCAGAGACTGAACCACCAATCAAAGAACATGCATGGCTTGGATCTAGGCTCGCTGGACATACACAGCAGCTGCACAGCTCAGTCTTCATGTGCCCCACCCCCCCAAAAAAAAACCTGGTGCAGGGGCTGTCCCTGAAGCTGTCGTCTGTCTGTGGATCCAGTTCATCTAACTGGGCTGCCTTGTCGGGCCTCACCGGAGAGGACGCACCGAGCCCTGAAGAGACACGGTGTGCCAGAAGAATACCCAGGGGGCCTGTCCCTTCTTAGAGGAGATGGGCAGGGAAGGTGGGGCAGGGGCTTCGTGAGGGGTATCTGGAAGGAGGAGGGACAGTGATCAGGATATAAAGTGAATAAGTAAATAAATAAATAAATAAATAAATAAATAAATTAATGAGAAAAGAGATTGAGTTTTATGACTCCCGGAGATCAGTATCAGCATTATATCGTCCTAATGAGGACATTGCTCGATTTCTCAATTTCTTTGGCGCTTGCCAACTTTACCCCAGTGTCCAGCACTACCCAGTACCTCCCACTCACCGCCACATTCCCTCACTCAGAGGGAACACAGATTTTAGCTAGGTGACTTAAATGCTTCATTCACAGGTTTTTCCTACAATTTTCTTTCATAGTGAGTAATATATTTTTGAACAATTTTCTTTTTTAATTTTTTAAATTTTCTATATTTTTGTTTATATTCCAAATGATTTTCCCTTTCCCGGTTTCCCCCTCCCCATAAGTCCCATAATCCCTCGTCCCTCTGCCCATTCTCCAATCAACCCCCTCCTTCTTCTCTGTCCTGGTACTCCCCTACAATGCTGCATCAAGCCTTTCCAGGACCAGGGCCCTCTCCTTCCTTCTTCTTGGGAATCATTTGATATGTGAATTGTGTCTTGGGTATTCTGAGCTTCTGGGCTAATATCCACCTATCAGTGACTGCATTCCATGTGTGTTCATTTGTAATTAGGTTACCCCACTTAGGATGATATTTTCTAGTTCTAACCATTTACCTAAGGATTTCATGAATTCATTGTTTTTAATTGCTAAGTAGTATTCCATTGTATAAATATACCACATTTTCCATTGAGGGACATCTGGGTTCTTTCCAGCTTCTGGCTATTACAAATAAGGCTGCTATGAACATAGTGGAGCATGTGTCCTTAGCTTACTCATTTGGGTCTTTAAAAATTATACTAATTTAGTTTACATGCATGAGTGTTTTGCCTGCATGTTTGTGCCTTGTGTCTCTGGGAGTCGGAGATGGCATCGAGTCACACAGGACTCCAGTCACAGACAATTGCCATTCTCCATGGGGGCGATGGGGACTAAACTTGAAGGGTGTGGTGTAGGTCATTTTCTACAGTGAGTACAATGGCAACATTCACACCACAAACTATTCTATAACATCTTTTTTGTCTTCCCATGATTAGGTATAAATAAAAGGCAGGCAGTCTCTTCAGAAAAAATGTTATTTGTCCTGTTGGAAAACAATAGCAGTGTTATTGAAAGCAGAGGCTCCTGTAACTGTGTTCCTTGGCACATAGGGGAACATGTTAATTATTTCCCTAAGCAATATTAGTATTATTGCTTATTTTATTTTCATTATATAAACAGGCACAACTCACATGAGGTAGGTTGTTGCAATTCTATTGTCTGTTGGTAACAAAGAAAAACAGACAATTGTTTTAGTCCAGGACAGTGCAAACATCTAGCTGTGGTATTTTCCCATTGCCCTCAGGAGTAGCATCAAGTTACTAGAGACTCAATATGCCTGATGATGGGGAGAAATCCACCCGGGGGGCAAAGGCTCCTCCTTCAGTTTCTAGTCAGTTTGGAAACTAAGACATTTCACAGAGGGACCAGGAACCATGGAGTATTTCATCAGTGAGAGATTATGCTACCCCAGAGCATGGTGTCAGAGAACTGTAGCATTCAAATATAAGGAGATATATTTTTGAATGTCTGATTTCCTTCATCGTTTGTAATTTTTCATATTTGGTTCTATTTCTCTATCTTTTTGGTTAATTTGGCTAAAGTCTTGCCAGTCCTGCTGATCTTTTCAAAGAACCAGCTCCTCATCCCCCTTTTCCAATTCCATTTCATCCCTGACCTTTATTGTTTCTTGTATTGTAATATAATAGCTATTACGGGTGTTGCTGGTTTACATCTTTCCAAGACCTTCAGGTGAATCATCATTAAAATGTGATATTCCCAGTTTTTTGATGTAGGCACTTAGTACTATAAACTTTTCTCAGGGCTTCTTTCTCATTGCAATATTCCCCCCTAAAGATAAAGTTGATCATGGAGGACAGGGGGGCTTCATGCATGCAGGGAAAAAGCAGGGAGAATGTAATACGTGGGTTTGCGTGTGCTTCATCGCTTTTGAGACTGAACATCCTGGGAAGAGACGTTGATGTCCACGATGGATGGCTGATACAAGGCCATTGTTTCTCCACTCAGAGGTGAAAGAGATGTCACCAGGGGGTGAGAAACCAGAGCTGTTTCTGGAAGAGAAGACAGAGGTGGCTATAGTGAAACCTTTTATATGTGCTTCCGGATCAGGGTCTGTGATGTGTCCCAGAGGGTGTCACACAGGTACTAGTGGCTAGAAAATGAGTGGTCCCGGGGAGATGGCTCTTGGGATGCTCAAAGAGGCTTTGACTTTCGTCTAGAGGAAGCCAAGTAAGACATGAGTTGATGGGTTTCACTGTTGCTAAGCATTGCGGACAGATGAGGACTGCTACCCACAGGATGACACCTAGAGACTCACGGACTATTGCCTCAGAAGGTGAGTCCAGGGGCTGCCCGGGGCACAGTGACATGAAGCCGATGATAACTGGCGAAGGACTGAAGAGATATTGAAAATCAAACTTTTCTTCAGGTAGAAGGTTGAGCAATTCCACTTAAAAATGTTTCTTTTTTGTTGAAATATGCCTGTTTGGAGCTTTGTGACCAGGGGATAAGCAGGCCTCAGCGTGCACAGAGCCCTAGATGGTCTCCACAGCCCACCCAGTGTATGCATGGCTTCCCAAATAATTATATCTCTACAGTGAATCACCATGAAAGATCAGACTGAAGGCACTCCTTAGGGATGTTCATTACACTCCACACCCATAAGGCTTGTGTGGACCTCTTCTCTGGACTGGCTGTTCTCCAAACCCAGGGCTACCATGTTTACAATGAAGAAAATAGTCTGGGTGCCAACGCAGCACCTGGGTTTGAGGCTGTGAGAATGAGCTTATTGTGCTGAAATTTCAGTGAGGTAGCACTTCTTGAATGCCTGCCCTTCCATTTCAGGCTTCCCAATCCTCTTCTTTGACTCGCCATAAAGTTGATATTATTATATTGCAAATAATTTATAGAAAATTTCACATCAATTGGTAAGATTTTGTGTTGTGCACATTTCCATTTTGTAATCTATGAGAGTTCAACTGTAAAAGTCTAAGCAGTAATAAGCACAGTGATGGTACAACAGAAAAATATCACGAGATAGTTTGGATTATATCATATGGAAAAATTACTGATAAAACTGAAGAGGTATAGAGAAAAATTCTGATAAAGTTGAAATGTATGTAGAAATTTTTTTGATAAAATTGGAAGATTTCAGCAGAAAAAGTTTTTGATAAAAATAGACATTTATGAAAAATTACTGGTAAAAATGAAGACAAATGTACAAAAAAGATATGAAAAAATTGGAAATACCACCAGTTGAGATGAAGTTGTGTTCATAGTTTAGAGCCTGTCAGGGTAGACAGGGAACTAATAGACACATGGGATTATTATGCTATTCCTCCAGGGAAGCCCAGCTGAGTCCTCAGTCCCTATGTCAGCAGAAGCTGGAGGCAGCAAAGGAATCAGGCACACATACTCACAGTATCCTGTGGGAAAGCAGTAGTGTTAGAGGTGAGGGAAAGTCTGATACTCTCTATTGTCCCCACCAATGATCCAGCAATACAGTTCCATAAACCTAGTCAGCAAGAAAAATGATAGAGTGATGGACATCTAGTTGTGGTCACGAAAGGTACCCAAATCCTCTGGCTTTCATGAAGGAATATTTAAAAATATCTCTTTAAATCAAAAGTATTTTGAAGTGGAAACTTCTGGTTTCTTTGTAAAGTCAGTTATGTCAAATGATGTTTTGCTGGGCCACACTGATGAAAGGATGTTTTGCAAAAGCAGACACATGAAGGTATGTTTTCCTGAGGCTGACACAGGTGAAAGGACATTTTGCTATAGCAAACATGTGAAAGGACACGTGATGTTCAGAGGAATATAAATATGACCCCACAGACAGTGGGTGCTCAAACAATGGCTTGCTTTGCTGTGTCTCATGATTTGGTAAGCACATTCATGCACTGGTTCGCCTTACATTGCACTGGTTCGCCTTATATTGCATTGCTGAGACTGTAGTGGTGCCATAGAGAGAAACTAGCCACATAACTTCTCACGAGGCTCCTGTGGCCTCTTGCCACTCCAGCTGTCTCTGTTCGTTGTCTAGCCTTGCAGTTTCTTATGGATTGAACTGGCCTTGATAATTCATGTGTGGTGACTGTCAAAAGAACTGGATTTTAACTGCTGGTTTGTGTGTGGTGTCTGCTGATGGGACTGGACTGTAGCTGCTGATTTTTTTTTTTTTTTTTTTTTTGCTACTGGACTGAAATGCTGATAGCCTGACAATGAAGATTGGACTTGCCTGCGAAGAACTATTCTAAACAAGTCTATATTCTAATAATTTTTCCTTTCCACTACCTCTTGTGGGTGATGGGCTAGAGGGGAGATTGAACACGTATTAAAGCATGTTGGAAAAAATATATGCCAACAGTTCTCTTTTAACTTTTGTGTGCTTTTGAACCCTTTATCTGATCAAGTGATCGAGTGAGGGTATTTACTAAATAGAATCTAAATGAAAAATTGTGTAGTTTTACCTTTTCTCCAATCATAGAAAAACCTAGTTATAAGGTACATTAAAAGGTAACAGGTGTGTGTGTGTGTGTGTGTGTGTGTGTGTGTGTGATTTAATTAAAATGTGGGGGAAAATTTTCATACGAGAACTCTATTATCATCATTTCCACATATATTTCTTCTCCTCTAGCTTCTACCTTCATCCCTCCCAATGCACCTCAAATTCATAACTTCTTTATATATGTATATATACACATATTTATGCATACCTGCTGGTTCCAATTAGTGTCGTATGCATAGGGCTGACTGTTTAAGACTGGACACTCTCTCAGGGGCTTTGTAATTGGATAGCACTGATTATCCATCTTACAGCAGTCATTAATTGCTTGTAGCTCTTAATCTGGTGCAGAGCCCTGTGAGATTTCTCTTATTTACACTGACATGTCAACTTGTGGTGTAATTGTGCACATTTTACTTAGTTGATCATGTTTCTTTAAAGATTTTCCCATCATATATAGAATGCACAATCTCACAGCATAAATCCTGGCCCTCTGACATTCACAATCTTTCTAGTCTGTAGAGAGAATTTTGGTTTCTTTAAAAACACAGAAATATTATAAGACTGTGTTTCCTTTGGATCCAAGGTGTGGGATACGGAGCTGCTTCAAACTGTTTACTGCAGTCGACGATGATTCGCCTCATGCTCTAGCAGGGACATGCCTTTCCCAGCAACAGATAATTTCTGTGATTGTCTGATATTTGGAATTCTGGGGACTTTTCAGAGGGTGTATAAATGCTAGGACACTGAGTGGTGGGTTGGGTTGTTTTTTTGGTTGCTGTTGCTTGTGGATTATTAAGTAATCATGTACAAAAACAACAAGAAGAAATTAGATATCCTGACAGTGATGATCAAACTTGCTTGCCTCAAGGAATTCAAAGCCCCTAATCGACAGAAGTAGTCTAGTGATAGCACTGCCCCTTTCCTTCTATCCCTTTTCTACCCTATCTAATGTTAGGGGGTTGAATGGCTGGAAGAAAAATAGTGGAGTAGGGAGAAAGAAAAAAAGACCCAGAAAGTAGCCATAGTCCAAGTACACCCAACATGGGGTTAGGCAGGATGGAAAAAGTCACTTTAGTTGCCATAGACAGAGGAAACAGCAGGGGATGAAGAAACGAATATTTCCTTTCAAGATGCCGCCCCAAATTTTACTGTGGCTGCTACAGCTTAAATATTGCCTGCTTTGCTCCCAGAGGGGAGTTTCTATTATTTCTTTTTCTGAATCCTATATTCTGCTTCAGAAAAGTTTGGAAGAACAGCTGAGCAGTTGGAGAACTTGTTGGTGGAAACAGAGGGTGTGTCCCGCAGCACAAAGCACAGCTGGAATGGGAAAGAGAAGTGTTTGCTTCCTCTTTTCTGAGAGGTTTGCAGAATTGGCGGGCAGCTGGAAAAATTGCAGGTGGAAGTAAATGCACTTGGGAAGCGAGGAATTCCAGAAAGGGGAGAACAAAAGGGTTCACTCCAGCTCACCAAGCAAGAGAATGTCAGTTTCTCACAAGAGGAAAGAGGGAAAGCAACTGTGCTATGAGGCTGTTGGGTCAGAGAAAGGCTGATGGGTGGGGTGGGGGGGACAACATGATGAAACAGTCCATTTTGAAAGAAAGGCTTAATCTTGAACCAGCTGCACTGGCAGAGTTAGAGGAGTGGTGGCCCTGGGTTGCAAAATCCCAATTAGCTTTCCTAGTCGTTACCCAGCATATGTCTACTAATAGAGGGGGAACAAAATTATGATGAGCTAGGATGGCATCCTATAGAAATAAGCCTAAGGCAGTTTAAAGAGGTCATGGCTTCCCGTGAGATGTATTTGCCTTATGTGAAAAAGTCTCTAAATAACTTGGGTATGCAAAATAGAATTATTCTCAACGGCTGGCAGGGATTGTGTCAGCTGAAGGCCAGTCCATAATTGCAATGGCTAACACGCTAGAGGAAGAAGCTAAAAATATATAACTGGACTAGAGAGGGGAAAGGGTGTAGTCAAAGACCAGGTGCTGGGCGAAGGGTGGTACTCCGATGCACAAGAGCAGATTTAATTTGATGATGTCATTATCAAACAACATTGTTTAACAGCTTTAAAGATTGGGACAAAGTTGAGGAGCAGAGGGAAAGGTCCTCCTCTATTAAAATGATGATACACAGCTATGGAGAAGCCATTACTAATTTTTCTACAAATTTTAGTCTCAGCTATGAATAAAGTCACATCAGACACTGACATGGACAGGTGTTGATAGAGATCTATCAATGTGAATACTGAATGTAAAACAATTGTTAGGGCATTAAAGGAAAAGGCATAGATAAATGGATAAGTTATATGACTGATAGTGGTTCTGATATGTATACTCCTAATATCATAGATCAAGCTATAGCTAGAGATCTCCAATATCAAAATTCCTGGTGCAGCAAATACGGCCATTTGCAAATAAAACTGTGACCAATCCACTACATGGCTCAGATCTCTAAATGCCCAGTAGGTTAACTGTAGCAAAGGTGAACACAGCACTCCAGGGGCAATGTTTTTTCTATATATAAACCAGAAAGAAAAAGTAGGTTTCCAGGGCTGTGCAGGTGATGTGGTAGGGTTGTAATTGGATGGATAAGTGTAGGTCCAAGAGAGATACCCCAGGCAATTTCCTATAGTCTGGAAATGAGATGGGGCCTGGCTTGAGGCTCTGAAGAAATAGGTATGAGCTGTTTATCTCTTGTTAGCTAGCAAGTAACATTTAGGCTGAAAAGCCTCAACTAAATATTACAGATCTAACACATGCTCCTGCAGGTGGGGCTGCTCCAGACTTGGCCATAGATAAACTCTTTTTTATTAGATATATTATTTATTTGCATTTCAAATGATTTCATAGATAAGCATCTTATCCTATCCCTCCAAACTTAATGCTATAAAATCTCTGCTGGACCTTATTATCCTTTGCTCGCAGGTACAGAGGTGATAATCTTGGGAAGGAGTGGATTGACTTCTCAAGGATTCAGTGTGCATCCGGGTATTATGGATGAATATTTCAAAGGGGGAAGTTAAAATTAGGGCCCATGTACACAGAGAGATGGAATTTAACACAAGGGATAGTATTGCTCAGATGCTACCGCTTACCTATACCAAAATGTGAAGCTGCTGCCACGGAAAGAACAGGAGTGTTGCCAGGACTGGAGAGCTGTGCGTTCTGTCAAACATTTGTTAATGACCAGGTCAAATTAAAATCGCAAGTAAATGGTATTGAAATAGCTTGATGGATACAGGAGCTGCTGTAACTATCATTCGACAAAAATCTTGGAATTCAGAATAGCCACTTCAAAAGGTTTATGTACGGTTTCTGGAATCATCTCAGATAAAACAAGGTGTGCAATGGCCTAAATGTGCGGGAATGGAAGGTCAAATAGACAAAGGAGGACCGATGCAGCGGGCATGCTCACACATTCATGAGGAAGTGATCTTTACAACATCGGGATACTCAGGTTAATATTCCTGCAATCCCAGAGACAGCCAGCCATTTCACTCCAGAAATAAGGAGTGAAATGGTCATGCTCTTTGGGAAGATATTGCTATATGTCATCAAAGACAACCTCAGGCTGTGCCAATTGTCCAAACAGAGTACACAGTAGGGATTGAGTTTCCAAGTTTACAACAGAGAGAGTACTGCTGAAATACCAACATCCCTACCCTTAAAAAGGTTGACTGACCAGCCTGTATTGGTAGGTCGGTGGCTCTTAACTAAGAAAAATTACAGGCATTGAGCATCTGGTACAAGAGCCGCTGAAGGCTCAACATATAGAAGAGTCCACCAGCCCATGGATACCCTTGTATTTGTTATAAAAAAGAAATCAGGACAATGGAGAATGTTAACAGATTTAAGAGAAGCAAATAGCATAATTCAACCGATAGTTCCATTACAACCTGAATTCCTTTGCCATTTTTATTACCTAAGGCATAGCCTATGACAGTAGTTGATTTAAAAAATTGCTTTTTTTTTTTACAGTTTCCTTGCATGAGCAGAATAGGGAAACTTTTCTTTCACAATTACCACTTATAATAATGGTTGGCCAGTTAAAGGGCATCAGTGGAAAGTTTTCCCACAGGAATTGTTGAATAGTCCAATTTTATGTTTGTGCAACAAGCACTAGAAATAACTGTTAGGCAATTTTCTCAATCCATTATTTATTATTACATGGAAAATATTTTGTTGGCTCATTCTGGTGCAGAGAAAATGTTTAAGGAAATACAAAAGACTTCTGTTCTGCTTGGGGTTGCTGATCGCTCCTGAAATACTACGGAGGGAGAGAGGAGATTCTATTAACTATCTGGGTTAACAAAGTCAACAACACATTCAACCATAAAGGTACAGATCAGGCAGGGTGGTGGTGGCGCACACCTTTAATCCCAGCACTTGGGAGGCAGAGGCAGGCAGATTTCTGAGTTCGAGGCCAGCCTGGTCTACAGAGTGAGTTCCAGGACAGCCAGGGCTACACAGAGAAACTCTGTCTCGAAAAAACAAAACAAAACAAAACAAAACAAAACAACAACAACAACAGCAACAACAAAGGACAGATCAGAAGATATCAGTTGCAATCTCTTAATGATTTTCAAAGATTAATGGGAGATACTGATTATGGCCTGCAAACAGATGAACTACTCAAGAGTTAAGTAATTAGTTTCAAACGGTACAGGGAGATTTGGACTCTGATGGCTAACAGCCGAAGCAGAGCAGAGACTGGAAGAAGACTATGTGGACTCACAGACTCCCCGGCTGGATCGTAGTTTGGATAGTTTGCCTTCAGCTCATCTTCTTACTGGGCTCATTATGCAAAGGGTGGGTAGTGTGATGGAATGGGCTTTTTCTTAGCATACAAACAAACTAAAAAGTTAAAAACATGGAAAAGATTTCTTTTTAAAAAAGAAGTATGTATGTATGTATGTATATATGTATGTATGTATATGAGTACACTGTCGCTGTACAGATAGATGGTTGTGAGCCATCATGTGGTTGCTGGGAATTCAACTCAGGACCTCTTCTGGCTCCTGCCTCACTTGCTTTGGCCCCGCTAGCTCCAGCCCAAAGATTTATTTACTTATTTCATGTATACGAGTACACTGTAGCTGTCTTTAGACACCCCAGAAGAGGGCATCAGATCTCATTACAGATGGTTGTGAGCCACCATGTGGTTGCTGGGATTTGAACTCAGGATCTTCGGAAGAACTGTGCTCTTACCCGCCGAGCCATTTCACCAGCCCCAAAAGATTTCTGATTTAATCGTAAGGGCTAGAATAAAACTATGCCAGATTTTGGGAACAGACCCATCAGATATCATAGTACCTTATAGTAATGCTGAGATTATGTCATTATGAGTAATCAGTGAAGACTGGCAAAAAGCTTGTAGCAAATATTTTGGAAAAATTAACAAAAATATCCTAAGAGCAAGCCCATATACTTCAGTTAACAATGAGAATCATATACAATTCTTATGGTGGTATTAGATTTTCCTGAAACTTTAATATTCTTAGAACCTAGGTAAAATATTATGGCATAAATGAAATGATAAGGCATTGTTAAAATGTTAAGGCCTAAATAACTGTTACCTGGTTAGCCTGCCATTACACGGAAGTTTTCTCATCCATTTCTGCTGTTACTAGGAAACCTTCTAATGACAAGATCGATTACATACTATGTTCTGATCTGTGCCCTTGGGAAACAATCATGATAGAAGTCAGAATTGTTTAGTATAGTTCCCCACAATAACCTTGAACATGAACCATCCACCAAACAGCACTTCCTGCACTTGTGTATATGCTTTTATGGTTTAAGCTGTCCCTGGGATGTTCTCTAACATAGAGATACACCTGCACAAATCTAAGAAACTATTTGTAATAAGACTTCCAATTTGAGTAGTGGTGGAGTAAAGTTTAAGTTCCCAAGACCTCCCTGGGAACTGACATCCTACTTAGCAGAAAGAAACATGTACGTGCGTGACTGACATCCTGGTTGACAAGTTGAGACATGAATGGTGGACAAATCCCATCCTGGAAGACAGCGCAACACGTGGATGTTAGTAAGACGAGTCTATTGACATAGTTGAATACCCCACCAATGGGACCAGGTAAGTTCATGTTCCAGGCAAAGACATGTTCCTAAGGAAATCCCTGAATCACTAAACCCTGGTTGGTGAAATAATTTTGCACAGGTGTTTGTGGGTTTTGAGCTTAAAAACCCTTTAGAATCTTAACTTAATGTCATGGTTCAGTATCTGAATGTAGACCATGGCCCTGGTCAATAAACCATGCCTATCTGACTGAGATTAGTTTTGTGTGGTTTGTGAGGTGATCCCTGGATTACAACAATGTAATTACTGACTTTTTTTTTTGGTTTTTGAGACAGGGTTTCTCTGTGTAGCCCTGGCTGTCCTGGAACTCACTCTGTAGACCAGGCTGGCCTCGAACTCAAGACATTCACCTGCCTCTGCCTCCCAAGTGCTGGGATTAAAGGCGTGCGCCACCACCACCCAGCCAATTACTAACTCTTAATATGCAGAAATAGTTGTTTAGTTTATAGAAACTGCCAAATTTATTCCATAATGCAGAATTAACCTGTTCATTTATGCTAATATAGAGGACAGTCAGAAATAGAATGTATCCATTATATATCACCCACATTCAATTTCATAAGGCTTGCCAGGTTCATTTTGGCAAGGATATGGGGAAATTGATCAATTATTAACAGGAAATTTGGTAGAAGTCTCAAAATTTCATGAAAAAACCATATTAAGAGTAAAGGTTTAAAGAAAAAAATTCTATCACTTGACAATGAGCCAAGAATGTTATAAAAATGCCCTGTAAGTTCTTTGTATAACCAAACTCCCTTCTGGATTGGTAGCACACAAAAACTTAATCTGTCAGATAGATGTATTTCATTTTGCAGAACTTGGAAAACTAAAATTTGTACACCGTAGCATTGATAACTATTCAGGCTTTCAATGGGCACTTGTTTTGAGTTTTGGAAAGGCTGGTTCTATGATTACCAGGTACTGGAAATAATGGCTGTTTTGTGGCTACCTCTACAAATTAAGACTGAAAATGTCTCTAGTAAAAAGAAACAATTCTAAGTTATTATGCATATTATAAAATAAAGCACATTACAGGTATACCACACAATTCTACTGCACAAGCAGTTGTAGAAAGATCTAATCGCACCTTAAATGCAGTGCTTATAAAACAAAATGGAAGAATAAAGATCCCTGAGAGTAGAATGAATCATGCTCTGTTAACTTTAAGTTTTCTGTATGTTGATGAGGAAAAGAAAGCATAGCAGCCAATAGACACTTGATTAAAGAAAACACTGTGGAATACAATTAAATTACATACTGTAAGGACGTGTTACTGTAAGAATGGAAACCTGAAAAAGCTTTGTGTTGGGGATGCAGGTTTGTTTCTATTTCCATAGGAAGTAAAAGCTATGTGTGCCATCAAAACAGAGAAAGATTAGAAACGAGCAGTAGAGGTCTCCAGAAAACCTTGGCCATTGAATCAAAAAGGGCTTATTTCATGGAAAACGTTTCAGTGTTCATAATTTCTCATTAAACACAACACAATGGCTTAAAACAGAAATGGGGAGATGTCATGAAGATTTTTGTTTCTTCACAAACACACACACACACACACACACACACACACACACACAGAAAAATGATGAAAATATGTTCTTGTTTTTTCCCCAGGTGTGGATATCTGGCTGCTTCAGGACTGTTCATAGCAGGGCACTATGGCTTTCTAGCGCTCTATCAGGGAAATGACTTTGCCAACTGCAAAGAATTTTTGAAATTGTGTGATGTTTCAAATTTTGGGGACTGTTCAGAGGCTGTGTAAATCTTCGGGACCCAGAAGGCAGGGAGGTTACTGGTTGCTGGCTGTTTGCTGTTAGTTAATAGTCTTTCTCAAAGAAACAAGAAGAAATTATATATCCCAATGGTGCAGATCAAAGTTGCCCCAAGGAACTTGGATATTTAAGCCCTTTTCCCTGATAAACTCAGAATCCAGTGGCTTCCCCTGGGCCCGTCTTGATGACCTTTAAATTCAGTCACCAATTGGAGTCAGAATTCCTGGTTCCCACGCTCTGATAAAATGAATGTGTAGGAAGCCTGCCTGCCAGGGGTGTTGCCAATGTTCCATAGGCTTGCTTTTGCTTATCAGTATAAAAACAACACTTGATCTTGTAGGTTCATGTGAGAATGATGCTCTGTGAGGAATACAGACAAATTCACATGGAAGTTGATGACTATAAAGCCCCGTCCTTAGCTGAGTAGCTTTCTGGTAGTGGGTGGCTGCTCCAAGGGAATCAACCAGTTTTCTTCAGGGGCATGTTCACTAGTGAGTGGCCTGTGGGACAGTAAATGAGCTCCTTTAAGCTACCTGATGAAGTCGAGTGGGTTGTAAAATAGACTGAAAGTTGGGGGCAGACTGTTTGAAGAAGAATGCAGTGCATAGGGAGTGGGAGAGGGACAAGCAGGTACTGGGGGGTATGAATACAATAAAAATAAATTACATACAGGATTAAAATAAGTAATAAGTATTGCTACATGTTTAAAAGAGAAAGTTATAGAGTGTAGCGGCGGGCCTCCATATTGCAACCAGGACACAGCTGGAAAGGCCCAGGTAAACACCCCTTCCAGGGCTACACTCACGGGGGTATCTGCTAGGGTCTCGGAGCCAAGCAGGCGGAGTCCTGCCTAGGCTCTGTGGGACATCTCCGAGCCCTCTGGCGAGCACCAAGGCTGCGTTCTGCAACCAGCTCGCCGGCCCCTAGACCAGCGGTGTAGCAGCGGGCCTCCATATCGCAACCAGGACACAGCTGGAAAGGCCCAGGCTCTGTGGGACATCCCCGACCTCTGGTGAGCACCTAGGCTGCGTTCTGCAACCAGCTCGCCGGCCCCTAGACCAGCGGTGTAGCGGCGGGCCTCCATATCGCAACCAGGACACAGCTGGAAAGGCCCAGGCTCTGTGGGACATTCCCGTGCCCTCTGGCGAGCACAGAGGCTGCATTCTGCAACCAGCTCGCCGGCCCCTGGACCGGCGGTAGCAACGGGCCTCCATATTGCAACCAGGACATAGCTGGAAAGGCCCAGGTAAACACCCCTTCCAGGGCTACCCTCACGGGGGATCTGCTAGGCTCTCGGAGTTCCTTGCAACCAGGACACAGCTGGAGAAGCCCAGGTAGACAGACTCCAACAGGGGCTACAATCGCATGGGTGGCAGCCAGCTTATGATCCCTTAAAGCAGCAGTCACACATATTCACCAGTAGAGAAACAACAGGTGAGCCCAGCCTCACAGGAGATTCAAACACCAGCCACTGACAACAAGGCCAACTAAAACCAGAAATAACCAGATGGCAAAAGGAAAACGAAGGAACGTTACTAACAAAAATCAAGGCAACATGACAGCATCTGAACCCAGTTCTCCAACAACAGGAATCCCTGGATACCCTAAAACACCAGAAAAACAAGACTTGGATATAAAAATCACTGGTCAGGATGCTGGTAGCTGAACACATAGAAAAATCTCGTAAAGAAATAGAGGAGAAAATGGATCAAAAGTTAGAAGCCTTTACGAGGCAAATACAAAAATCACTTCAAGAAATGCAGGAGAAGATGGATCAAAGAGAAGAAGACAATAAGGAAGAAAGACAAAAGTCACTTAAAGAACTACAGAAGAACGTGGGCCAACAAGTAGAAGCTATGAAAGAGGAAGCACAAAAATCTATTAAAGAAATTCATGAAAACACAATCAAGCAAGCGAAAGATCTGAGCACATCCATCCAGATACTAAAAACAGAAGTAGAAACAACTAAGAAATCACAGAGGGAGACAACATTGGAGATAGAAAACCTGGGGAAGAAATCAGGGGCCATAGACACAAGTATCAACAATAGAATACAAGAGATAGAAGACAGAATCTCAGAAGCCGAAGATACCATAGGAACCATTGATTCAACAGTCAAAGAAAATACTAAATGCAAAAAGGTGGTAACCCAAAACATCCAGGAAATCCAAGACACTATGAGAAGACCAAACCTAAGGATTATAGGTATAGACGAGAGTGAAGATTTACAAGTTAAAGGGCCAGCTAATATCTTCTATAAAATTATGGAAGAAAACTTCCCCAACCTAAGGAGAGAGATGCCCATGAATATACAAGAAGCCTATAGAACCCCAAACAGACTGGACCAGAAAAGAAATACATCCCGTCACATAATAATCAAAACTCCAAATGTAATAAACAAAGAAAGAATACTAAAGGCAGCAAGAGAAAAAGGCCAAGTAACATATAAAGGAAAACCTATCAGAATAACACCAGACTTCTCACCTGAGACCATGAAAGCTAGAAGATCCTGGGCAGATATCATGCAAACTCTAAGAGAACACAAACTTCAGCCAAAACTACTTTACCCAGCAAAACTCTCAATTGCCATTGATGGAGACATCAAGGTATTCCATGACAAAACCAAATTTGCAAGATATCTCTCCACAAATCCAGCCCTACAAAGGATAATAGGGGGAAAACACCAAGACAAGGACGGAAACTACACCCGGGAAGAAGCAAGATAGAAACCTCCTCTCATCAAACCCAAAAGAAGATAACCTCTCGAATATAAAAAATAAATAAGATAAATAAATATAATTTCAAAAATGTCTGGAGGTAATAATTACTATTCCTTAATATCTCTTAACATCAATGGACTCAATTCCCCAATAAAAAGACATAGATTAACAGACTGGATACGGAAACAGGACCCTACATTTTGCTGCATACAGGAAACACATCTCAGTGTTAAAGACAAACACTGCCTTAGAGTAAAAGGCTGGAGGACAATTCTACAAGCAAATGGTTTCAGGAAACAAGCTGGAGTAGCCATTCTAATATCAGATAAAATTGACTTTCAACCTAAAATCATCCAAAGAGACTCAGAAGGTCACTTCTTGCTGGCCAAAGGGAAAATCCACCAGGAAGAGCTCTCAATACTGAACATCTATGCTCCAAATGCAAGGGCACCCTCCTTCGTAAAAGAAACCTTACTAAAGCTTAAAGCACACATTACACCTAACACAATAATTGTGGGTGACTTCAACACTCCACTCTCCTCAATGGACCGATCAGGAAAGCAGAAACTAAACAGGGACACAGTGAAACTAATTGAAACTCTGGACCAATTGGATTTAACAGATATATATAGAACATTTCATCCTAAAGCTAAAGAATATACCTTTTTCTCAGCACCGCAGGGTACCTTCTCCAAAATAGACCATATAATCGGTCACAAGACAGATGTCAACAAATACAAGAAGATCGAGCTAATCCCATGCCTCCTATCAGATCACCATGGAGAAAGAGTGGTCTTCAATAGCAAGAAAAACAACAGAAAGCCCACATACACATGGAAACTGAACAATACTCTACTCAATGACACCTTGGTCAAGGAAGAAATAAAAAAAAGAAATCAAAGACTTTTTAGAATTCAATGAAAATGAAGGTACAACCTACCCAAATCTATGGGACACAATGAAAGCAGTGCTAAGAGGAAAACTCATAGCTCTAAGTGCATCCAAAAAGAAACTGGAGAGAGCATACACTAGCAGCTTAACGGCACACCTTAAAGCCCTGGAAGAAAAACAAGTTAATTCACCCAAGAGGAGTAGAAGACAAGAAATCATCAAACTCAGGGCTGAAATCAATCAAATAGAAACAAAGAGAACCATACAAAGAATCAACAAGACCAGGAGCTGATTCTTTGAGAAAATCAACAAGATAGATAAACCCTTAGCCAGACTAACCAAAGGACACAGAGACAGTATACAAATTAACAAAATTAGAAATGAAAAGGGAGACATAACAACAGAAACTGAGGAAATTCAAAAGATCATCAGATCCTACTACAAAGGTTTATACTCAAAACAACTGGAGAATCTGGAGGAAATGGACGATTTCCTAGACAGATATCAAATACCAAAATTAAATCAGCATCAAGTAGACCAGCTAAATAGTCCCATAACCCCTAAAGAAATAGAAGGGGTTATAGAAAGCCTCCCAACCAAAATAAGTACGGGACCAGATGGTTTTAGTGCAGAATTCTACCAGACCTTCAAAGAAGACTTAACACCAATACTCTTCAAACTATTCCACAAAATAGAGACAGAAGGGACACTGCCCAACTCATTCTTCGAAGCCACAATTACGCTAATACCTAAACCACAAAAAGATCCAACAAAGAAAGAGAACTTCAGGCCAATTTCTCTTATGAATATAGATGCAAAAATACTAAATAAAATTCTTGCTAACCGAATCCAAGAGCACATCAAAACGATCATCCACCATGATCAAGTAGGCTTCATCCCAGGGATGCAGGGATGGTTCAATATACGGAAATCCATCAATGTAATCCACTACATAAACAAACTGAAAGAAAAAAACCACATGGTCATCTCATTAGATGCTGAAAAAGCATTCGACAAAATTCAGCATCCTTTCATGCTAAAAGTCTTGGAAAGAACAGGAATTCAAGGCCCATACCTAAACATAGTAAAAGCAATCTACAGCAAACCAGTAGCCAACATCAAAATAAATGGAGAGAAACTTGAAGCATTCCCACTAAAATCAGGGACGAGACAAGGCTGCCCTCTCTCTCCATATCTTTTCAATATAGTACTTGAAGTTCTAGCAAGAGCAATTAGACAACATAAGGAAGTCAAAGGGATACAAATTGGAAAGGAAGAAGTGAAACTATCATTATTTGCAGACGATATGATAGTTTACCTAAGCGACCCAAAAAACTCCACCTGAGAACTTCTACAGCTGATAAACAACTTCAGCAAAGTGGCAGGTTATAAAATTAACTCAAGCAAGTCAGTGGCCTTCTTGTACTCAAAGGACAAACAGGCTGAGAAAGAAATTAGGGAAATAACACCCTTCACAATAGCCACAAACAACATAAAGTATCTTGGCGTAACTCTAACCAAACAAGCAAAAGATCTGTACAACAGGAACTTCAAGTCCTTGAAGAAAGAAATCGAAGAGGACCTCAGAAGATGGAAAAATATTTCTTGCTCCTGGATTGGCAGGATCAATATAGTAAAAATGGCCATCTTGCCAAAAGCAATATACAGATTCAATGCAATCCCCATCAAAATCCCAAATCAATTCTTCATAGATCTAGAAAGAGCAATTCTCAAATTCATCTGGAGCAACAAAAAACCCAGGATAGCTAAAACTATTTCTCAACAATAAAAGGACTTCTGGGGGAATCAATATCCCTGACCTCAAGCAGTACTACAGAGCAATTGTGTTAAAAACTGCATGGTATTGGTATAGCAACAGGCAAACAGATCAATGGAACAGGATTGAAGACCCAGAAATTAACCCACAGACTTATGGTCACTTGATCTTTGATAAAGGAGCCACAGCCATCCGGTAGAATAAAGATAGCCTTTTCAACAAATGGTGCTGGTTCAACTGGAGGTCAACATGCAGAAGAATGCGAATTGACCCACTCTTATCTCTTTGCTCTAAGATCAACTCCAAGTGGATCAAGGACCTCCACATAAAACCAGACACACTGAAACTATTAGAAAAGAAACTTGGGAAGACCCTGGAGGACTTGGGCACAGGGGAAAAGTTCCTGAACAGAACACCAATAGCGTATGCACTAAGATCAAGAATCGACAAATGGGACCTCATAAAATTACAAAGTTTCTGCAAAGCAAAGGACACTGTCCGAAGGACAAAACGGCAACCAACAAAGTGGGAAAAGATCTTCACCAACCCCACATCCGACAGAGGGCTAATATCCAATATATACAAAGAACTCAAGAAGTTAGACCGCAAAGAACCAAATAACCCTATCAAAAAATGGGGCACAGAGCTAAAAAAAGAATTTTCACCAGTAGAAATTTGGATGGCCGAGAAACACCTTAAGAGATGTTCAACATCATTAGTCATCAGGGAAATGCAAATCAAAACAACCCTGAGATTCCACCTCACACCAGTCAGAATGGCTAAGATTAAAAACTCAAGAGACAACAAGTGCTGGCGAGGATGTGGAGAAAGAGGAACACTCCTCCACTGTTGGTGGGATTGCAAAATGGTAAAACCACTCTGGAAATCAGTTTGGCGGATCCTCAGAAAATTGGGCATGGCACTTCCAGAGGACCCTGGCATACCACTCCTGGGCATATACCCAGAGAATTCCCCTGCATGCAATAAAGACACATGCTCCACTATGTTTATAGCAGCCTTGTTTATAATAGCCAGAAATTGGAAGGAGCCCAAATATCCCTCAAAGGAGGAATGGATTCAGAAAATGTGGTATATTTATACAATGGAATACTACTCAGCAATTAAAAATAATGAATTCATGCAATTTGTAGGTAAATGGTTAGACCTGGAAAATATCATCCTGAGTGAGCTAACCCAATCACAAAAGAATGCACATGAAATGCAATCACTGATAAGTGGATATTAATGAGCCCAGAAGCACTAAATACTCAAGACACAAATAGCAAGTCAAATGATTCCCAAGAAGAAGAAAGGAGAGGACCCTGGGCATGTAAAGATTGCATCCAGTTTAGGAAAGAAACCGAGGGCGGAGGGGGAATGATTGGGGAATAGTTGGGGGGGAGAAGAACTATGGGAACTATGGTGGGTGGGAACTGGGAAAGGGGAAAGCCTTTGAAATGTATACATAGAATATAGAAAATAAAAATAACTAAAAAAAAAAAGAAAAAAAAAGAGAGAAAGTTATAGATGGCAGAGACCTGAGTGAGTGCCAAGGAAAAGCCATGCCGCAAAGGGCTGAGACTGCTATCTTAGTGTGGCAGGCTGTGGCTATGAAGCAAATCAAAGCCACATTTGATCTGCAGATTTTCCTCTTACGCTCCAGCTTCTGGTGCTTCTAGCTATTATGACTATTCTAATCAAAGATGTTCTAATATCTTCCCACTACACAGATCCAGGACAAAATCTTATGCTGCTGGGGAATGACTTTGCTGCTTTCCCGTGTTTCCCTCGCAGATTCTGCTGACCCCGGATGACGTCTCTGGAAACACTCCCATTCAGGATGCAGCAACTGTCTTTTCTCGTTGTTCAAGGCATAAGGTCGGGCCACATATCTCAATGTTTTGATTGAATAATATTTTCTGGGAACCCCAGAGCCATTGCTTCACCGGTGACAGAGCTTTGTGTAATGAAGCTTCTGGGTGGTTTTAGCCTCTGTGTCTCTGGGTCACCCCAAACTTCAAGTAACTTCTTGGAGATAGCAACAACAGGGACAGAGAGGCCACTTGCATCGTTCCTTGTCTAATTTCTTTACCGCTGTGGTTAGTGGTGTGTGTGTGTGTGTGTGTGTGTGTGTGTGTGTGTGTGTATGTGTTCATGCATTTGCTTGTTTTAAGCTGTATCTTATTATACACCCCAGACTGGTCTTGGACATGCAGTCCTTTCATCTTAGCTCCTGAGTACTGCACCATTTTTCCAACCTTGTTTTCAAATTCGTGACCCTAAAAATGATAAAGTAGTTTGTTGTTTCTAGAGTTTTATTATTTTATTTCACCAGATATTGGAGCCCCCTAATATCCAAAGTGACTACAGTGTAAAGCCTTGACTGTGTTGAGATGATCGGAAGATTTTGGAAAATTCATGAATGTTAAAAGAACCTCAAGGTAGGTCTTGGTGAAAGGTTGAATGGCAGGATATTGTTTCTGAAATCTCAGGGGAACACAGTCGTCCTAAATCTGAGATCAAGGATTATGCCTATGATAGTATTTGTGATAACTTTGAAAATAACAAGGGGCCTGGGATCAGGGGATCCCTTTGTCACACTGTCTTAATTTGGGCTTCCATAGTTCCTAGGTAAGGAAATCTGGGAGATGCAGTTGTTAAGAAGATGCAAGATGGACAAAGGTAAGTCAAAAGGTACAGGTGACCTGAAGCTGGCCCACAGGGAAGTCCATAGAGATACCTCTACTGTCAGTATCCACGAGTACGTGTCATCAAATAAAAATTACCTTGGGTTAGAAGGGCTCTAATCCCAAGAGTATATCAAATTCTTTCTTTTAAAAGACTTATCTATACTTCATATGAGCAGAGCCTGAGAGCCCTGAGTTTCTATGGGAGAATCTGTCCAGTAAGGTAATTACTGTATAGGAAGTTTTTAAAATACAAAGAAGAGTCTTGTTCCGATATTGATTTCAACGCTATGGCTGCCCCTCACAGTCCTCATGTAGCTGGGAATCAATTTCTAGATGAAAGACCAAACTCAGAGAGAGAGAGATTGGGAACCCTGGAATGGCAGGAGAGCCTGCCTCGCCCGCAGAATGGAAAGCTAAATGTACAAGGGGGAAATCCGAGTGTGATGATAACTTTATTTTATTTTATTTTCTATATTCTTTGTTTACATTCCAAAGTCTTTCCCCTTTCCCAGGTGCCCCCTCACCATGTGTCCCATAAGTCCTTCCCCCCACATTCCCCAATCACCCCCCAACCCTTTCTCTGTTCTGGTACTCTCCTGCAAAACTGGAACCAGTCTTTTCTGGACCAGTGTCCTCTCATTCCTCCTTCTTGGGAATCTTTTGATTTGCTAATAGTGCCTTGAGTATTCAGAGATTCTGGGCTCATTAATACCCACTTATCAGCGATTGCATTTCATGTGTATTCTTTTGTGATTGGGTTAACTCACTTAGGATGATATTTTCCAGATCTAACCATTTGCCTACAAATTGCATGAATTCATTATTTTTAATTGCCGAGTAGTATTCCATTGTATAAATATACCACATTTTCTGTATCCATTCCTCCTTTGAGGGACATCTGGGCTCCTTCCAGCTTCTGGCTATTATAAACAAGGCTGCTATGAACATAGTGGGGCATGTGTCTTTATTGCATGCAGGGGAATCCTCTGGGCATATGCCCAGGAGTGGTATGCCAGAGTCCTCTGGAAGTGTCATGACCAATTTTCTGAGGAACCGCCAGACTGATTTCCAGAGCGGTTATACCATCTTGCAATCCCGCCAACAATGGAGGAGTGTTCCTCTTTCTCCACATCCTCTCCAGTAACTGTTGTCTCTTGAGTTTTTAAACTTAGCCATTCTGACTGGTGTGAGGTGGAATCTCAGGGTTGTTTTGATTTGCATTTCCCTGATGACTAATGATGTTGAACATCTCTTAAGGTGCTTCTCAGCCATCTGAATTTCTTCTGGTGAAAATTCCTTGTTTAGCTCTGTACCCAATTTTTTAATAGGGTTATTTGGTTCTTTGGGGTCTAATTTCTTGAGTTCTTTGTATATATTGGATATTAGCCCTCTGTTGGATGTGGGGTTGGTAAAGATCTTTTCCCAATTTGTTGGTTGTCATTTTGCCCTTCTGACAGTGTCCTTTGCCTTACAGAAACTTTGTAATTTTATGAGGTCCCATTTGTCAATTCTTGATCTTAGAGCATAAGCTATTGGTGTTCTGTTCAGGAACTTTCCCCCTGTGCCTATGTCTTCCCCAGTTTCTTTTCTATTAGTTTCAGTGTGTCTGGTTTTATGTGGAGGTCCTTGATCCACTTGGAGTTGATCTTAGTGCAAGGAGATAAGAGTGGGTCAATTTGCATTCTTCTGTATGTTGACCTCCAGTTGAACCAACACCATTTGTTGAAAAGGCTATCCTTTTTCCACTGGATGGCTGTAGCTCCTTTATCAAAGATCAAGTGACCAAAACTCTGGGGGTTCATTTCTGGGTCTTCAATTCTATTTCATTGATCTACTTGCCTGTTGCTGTAACAATACCATGCAGTTTTTAACACGATTGCTCTGTAGTACTTCTTGAGGTCAGGGATATTGATTCCCCCAGAAGTCCTTTTATTATTGAGAATAGTTTTAGCTATCCTGGGTTTTTTGTTACTCCAGATGACTTAAGAATTTCTCTTTCTATATCTATAAAGAATTGATTTGGGATTTTGATGGGGATTGCATTGAATCTGTAGATTGCTTTTGGCAAGATGGCCATTTTTACTACATTGATCCTGCCAATCCAAGAGCAAGAAATATTTTTCCATCTTCTGAGGTCTTCTTCGATTTTTTTCTTCAAAGATTTGAAGTTCTTGTCATACAGATCTTTCACTTGTTTGGTAAGAGTCATGCCAAGATACTTTATAATGTTTGTGGCTATTGTGAAGGATGTTATTTCCCTAACTTCTTTCTCAGCCTGCTTGTCCTTAGAGTATATGAAGGCTACTTATTTGCTTGAGTTGATTTTTTTTTTTTTTGGTTTTTCAAGACAGGGTTTCTCTGTGTAGTTCTGGCTGTCCTGGAACTCACTCTATAGACCAGGCTGGCCTCGAACTCAGAAATCCGCCTGCCTCTGCCTCCCAAGTGCTGGGATTACAGTCGTGTGGCACCACCACCCGGCTTGAGTTGATTTTATAACCAGCCACTTTGCTGAAGTTGTTTATCAGCTGTAGGAGTTCTCTGGTGGAGTTTTTTGGGTCGCTTAAGTAAACTATCATATTGTCTGCAAATAATGATAGTTTCACTTCTTCCTTTCCAGTTTGTATCCCTTTGACTTCCTTATGTTTTCTAATTGCTCTCGCTAGAACTTCAAGTACTATTTTGAAAAAATATGGAGAGAGAGGGCAGCCTTGTCTAGTCCCTGATTTTAGTGGGATTGCTTCAAGTTTCTCTCCATTCAGTTTGATGTTGGCTACTTGTTTGCTGTATATCGCTTTTATCGTGTTTAGGTATGGGCCTTGAATTCCTGTTCTTTCCAGGACTTTTAGCATGAAAGGATGCTGAATTTTGTCAAATGCTTTTTCAGCATCTAATGATATGACCATGTGGTTTTTTTTTTTTAGTTTGTTTATGTATTGGATTTTCATATATTGAACCATCCCTGCATCCCTGGGATGACGCCTACTTGATCATGGTGAATGATCGTTTTGATGTGCTCTTGGATTTGGTTGGCAACAATTTTATTTAGTATTTTTGCATCGATATTCATAAGGGAAATTGGCCAATAGTTCTCGCTCTTTGTTGGATCTTTGTGTGGTTTTGATATCAGTGTAATTGTGGCTTCGTAGAAAGAGTTGGGCAGTGTTCTTTCCGTTTCTATTTTGTGGAAGAGTTTGAAGAGTATTAGTGTTAGGTCTTCTTTGAAAGTCTGATAAAATTCTTCACTAAAACCATCTGGTCCCATACTTTTTTGGTTGGGAGACTTTCTATAACCCCTTTTATTTCTCTAGGGGTTATGGGACTGTTTAGCTGATCTAATTGATCCTGATTTAATTTTGGTATTTGGTATCTGTCTAGGAAATTGTCCATTTCCTCCAGATTTTCCAGTTTAATTGAGTATTGGCTTTTGTAGTAGAATCTGATGATTTTTTGAATTTCCTCAGTTTCTGTTGTTATATCTCCCTTTTCATTTCTAATTTTGTTAATTTGGATACTGTCTCTGTGCCCATTGGTAGTTTGGCTAAGGGTTTATCTATCTTGTTGATTTTCTCAAAGAACCAGGTCCTGGTTTTGTTGATTCTTTGTATGGTTTGCTTTGTTTCTACTTGAATGATTTCAGCCCTGAGTTTGATGATTTGCTGTCTTCTACTCCTCCTGGGTGAATTAGCTTCTTTTTGTTCCAGGGCTTTCAGGTGTAATGTTAAGCTGCTAGTGTATGCTGTCTCCAGTTTCTTTTTGGAGGCACTCAGTCCAATGAGTTTTCCTCTTAGCACTGCTTTCATTGTGTCCCATAGATTTGGATAGGTTGTACCTTCATTTTCATTGAATTCTAAAAAGTCTTTGATTTCTTTCTTTATTTCTTCCTTGACCAAGGTGTCATTGAGTAGAATATTGTTCAGTTTCCATGTGTATGTGGGCTTTCTGTTGTTTTTCTTGCTATTGAAGACCACTTTTATTCCATAGTGATCTGATAGGAGGCATGGGATTAGTTCAGTCTTCTTGTATTTGTTGACATCTGTATTGTGACCAATTATATGATCGATTTTGGAGAAGGTACCATGTGGTGCTGAGAAAAAGGTATATTCTTTTGCTTTGGGATGAAATGTTCTATATATATATATATTAAATCCAATTGTTCCAAAGTTTCAATTAGTTTTGCTGTTGCTGTGTCCCTGTTTAGTTTTTGGTTTCCTGATCAGTCCATTGAGGATCGTGGAGTGTTGAAGTCACCCACAATTATTGTGTTAGGTCTAATATGTGCTTTAATCTCTAGTAGAGTTTCTTTTACGAATGAGGGTGCCCTTGCACTTGGAGCATAGATGTTCAGTATTGAGAGTTCTTTTTGGTGAATTTTTCCTTTGACCAGCAAGAAGTGACCTTCTGTGTCTCTTTTGGTGACTTTAGGTTGGAAGTCAATTTTATCTGATATTAGAATGGCTACTCCGTCTTGTTTCCTGAGACTATTTGCTTGTAAAATTGTCTTCCAGCCTTTTACTCTAAGGTAGTGTTTGTCTTTGACACTGAGATGTGTTTCCTGTATGCAGCAAAATGTAGGGTCCTGTTTTCGTATCCAGTCTGTTAGTCTATGTCTTTTTTGGGGAGGGCGTTTCGAGACAGGGTTTCTCTGTGTAGTCCTGGCTGTCCTGGAACTCACTCTGTAGACCAGGCTGGCCTCGAACTCAGAAATCTGCCTGCCTCTGCCTCCCGAGTGCTGGGATTAAAGGCGTGCGCCACCACCGCCCGGCTAGTCTATGTCTTTTTATTGGGGAATTCAGTCCATTGATTTTAAGAGATATTAAGGAATAGCAATTATTAATTCCTGACATTTTTGACGTTATTTTTTCATATATTAGAGTGGTTATCTTTTTTTGTGTTTGATGAGAGGGGTTTTCTATCTTGATTCTTCTGGGGTGTGTTTTCCCTCCTTGTGTTGGTGTTTTCCCCCTATTATCCTTTGTAGGGCTGGGTTTGTGGAAAGATAATGTGCAAATTTGGTTTTGGCATGGAATACCTTTGTTTCTCCATCTATGACGATTGAGAGTTTTGCTGGGTATAGTAGTTTTTGCTGAAGTTCGTGTTCTCTTAGAGTCTGCATGATATCTGCCCAGGATCTTCTAGCTTTCATGATCTCAGGTGAGAAGTCTGGTGTAATCCTGATAGGTCTCCCTTTATATGTTACTTTGACTTTTTCTCTTACTACCCTTAATATTCTTTCTTCGTTTAGTACATTTGGGGTTTTGATTATTATATGACGGGAGGTATTTCTGTTCTGGTCCAATCTGTTTGGAGTTCTGTAGGCTTCTTGTATATTCATGGGCATCTCTCTCTTTAGGTTGGGGATGTTTCCTTCCATAATTTTAGAAGATATTTGCTGGCCCTTTAAGTTGTATATCTTCCCTCTCATCTATGCCTATAATCCTTAGGTTTGGTCTTCTCATCGTGTCCTGGATTTCCTGGATGTTTTGGGTTACAAGCTTTTTGCATTTTGTATTTTCTTGGACTGTTGAATCAATGGTTTCTGTGGTATCTTCGGCATCTGAGATTCTTTCTTCTATCTCTTGTATTCTATTGTTGATATTTGCATCTATAGCCCCTGATTTCTTCCCAAGGTTTTCTATCTCCAAAGTTGTCTCCCCTTGTGATTTCGTAGTTGTTTCTACTTCTGTTTTTAGATCCTGGATGGTTTTGCTCAGATCTTCTGCTTGCCTGTTTGTATTTTCATGTATTTTTTAAAGAGATTTTTGTGTTTCCTCTTTCATGACTTCTACTTGTTGGCCCACATTTTCCTTTATTTCTTTAAGTGATTTTTTGTATTTCCTCCTTATTGGCTTCTAATTTTTGATCCATATTCTCCTGAATTTCTTAAAGTGATTTTTGTGTTTGCCCTGTAAGGGCTTCAAATTTTTGATCCATTTTCTCCTGTATTTCCTTAAGAGATATATCTATGTGTTCCACTATCAGCATCCTGACCAGTGATTTTAGATCCAAATCTTTTTTTTTTTCTGGTGTGTTTTGGTACCCGGGACTTACTGCTGTCGGGGAACTTGGTTTGAATGCTGCCATATTGCCTTGATTTCTGTTAGTAACATTCCTATGTTTGCCTTTTGCCATCTAGTTATCTCTGGCCTTAGTTGGTCTTGTAGTCACTAGCTGGTGCTTGAACCTCCTGTGGGCTTGAAAGGATATTTCCCCACCACTGGATGACTGGGTTTGCCCTGGCACAGATTGCTGATATGTTGTTCTCCACTTGGGTGCTGTTGTATTCTGGTGTATCTTGCTCTAAGTAATGTTATATTTGGTTATCTTTGTGGACCTGATACTGCTTGTCTTCTCTGGTTCTGTTTGCTTGGTTCAGTCAGCAGCAAGGATGCTGTCTGTGGCCATGAGGCGTGCTGAGTGAGGAGTGCTGGGAATCCTAGAGGGCAGGGAACCCACGCCCTGCTGGAAAACAGGAACTGCTGCTCTGTCAAGCTCCAGTTCTTAGATGACTGGCTGGGGGCCCGGGTCCCCCTAGATCTTAAGCTTGGGATATCTCAGGTATCTGGTTCTGTCTGTTCAGTCTAAGCACCCACCACAAGATGGCTGCGGTTGAGCAGAGTGCAGGGTTCCCCTCAGAGCGCAGAGCCCACGCCTGTTTGGGTCCCTGGAACCGCTGCTCTGCCCGGTTTGCTGCCAGGCAGCCTTGAGTCCCCAAAGATCCCAAGTTCTGGATATCACGGGTACCTGGCTCAGCTCTCGCTTAGTTCGGAATGCTGCAAGGATGCTGGCTGTGACCGCAGGGAGTGGGGAGTGCCATGATGATAACTTTTATGGAATAAGACATTTGTTGAACACACTCAGCCACAGTGCAAACAAAAGGGATAGGGCGCCCCAAATTCAGCCAGCTCCCTCCTCTGGGCATTCAACTTTCTTTTCTTTGTTCTGTATCTTTTTTATTATAATTTAAAAGTTTCCTCCTCTATTGAACATTATGAGATATGTATATATATTCAAACAGAGTATTCATTCACTATTATCTGGATGCAGTTCCCCCTCCTTGTACTTTCGGTTCTTCCCTATGTTCTCTCATTCAGATACACTCAAGTTTTGTCTCTCATTTAAAAAGAACAGGGTTTGAGAAGGCAGCAACAAAACATAACAAAATAAAGCACAGTAAGATAACAGGAAAACCACCATATTGAAATTGGACAATATAAACCAACAGAAGATAAAAGAGTCCCAAGAGAAGGCACATCAATTGAATCATCTAATCCTCTTTCAGGAGTCCTAGAGGATTTAGAGCAACCAGCACAGAACTGACCGCCGTGGGATACAGGCAAAGGCCCCTGTAAGCTCTGCACATGCTGCTTCAGTCTGTTGGTTCACAGAAGCTCTGCTCAGTCACTTCCAATGACCTCGTTCTATGTTCCCAGTGTCTTCCCTCTCTTCTGCCTCCTCTGGCACAGGGTTTCCTGAGCTCTGAGGGGGAAGAGGGATTCGATAGGGACATCTGGCTCAGAGCTGCGTGTTCCAAGGTCTCTCTTTCTGAATGATGACTTGCTGTGGTTCTCTGTATTCCCTCCTGCAGGAGGACAAAGGCTCTATGATGATGGCTGAATAAGGCACTGATATATGCCATTTTTGAATTTTCAAGGACCTAGACATAAGTAGCTTCAGCATCACACCCTTTCTGTTCCGTTGTGTGATGACCTTTTCCTACATGCTTAGGAGGAGTGTAACTGCATTGATTTTTTTAGTCTTCTCCTTTAGTACGTTTGTCTAAGTAAGTTTATTGTTTGCTTGTTTTTGTTTGAGACACAATCTTTTGTTTGAGTCCAAGATGAACTTAATCTCACTAGGCAATTATATTGTTTTCCAGCTATTTTCTCTACTGGAATTTTCTTTTTCATCTTGTTTTTCTGTTTTTAAATACTTTGCTGTTTTCTCCTCCTCTCCATAACATTTTGCATGTGTGTTAAGATTTCAAGGCTGAACACTGTGTATGAGACAGACTTAAGGAGGCTCATCCCTTTCCGGTGGCTAATTCTTCTACTCCTCCCAGCAGTCTATAGTTTCCTGCAGTTCTTTGTCAAAGGCTAAGCTCAGGAGAAAATATCCCCTTCCATATTAATATGTCCATTAATATTGCTATTGTTTTGGTCTTGTCTATGCAGTCTTTCCTAGGAGAGACAGTCTCTCAACAGTCTGCCTTGTATCCTGGGTCTTGCCGTTTTTTTTTTTTTTTTTTTTTTTTTTTTTTTGGTTCCTCTCCTGAGATATTCCTTGAGCCATGGATTTGAGATCTATGATGGAGATACATCATTTGAGCCTAGGATACCCCACAGCCTTGTTCTTTTTCTGCATTGTGTCCAGTTGGGATTTTCTGTGATGACCTTCATTTGCTCTAAAGTGAGGCTTTGAATTATGGTTGTAACTACACCTATCTGAATAGAAGGATAAACTTAGAAGTAAGGAATAATGCGGGTCTAGCAAAGTGGCAGTAGTATATTTTTTAAATCCCACGACCTACCAGTTCAGGGAATATGACTATGTTTCCAGTACCAGGTATGATTAGCCTTCCAATGAGGAGGCCTTAAGTCCAGTCAGAGAACTGTTAGTTGCTTCCAACAAGTGTGCTACTTATCTTACATTTATGAGTATCTTGCTTCATACCAGCATACCGGCGTATTCTGGTAATTGACGTGGCTCATAGCTACTGGAGCGGTATAGAAGTGTTTAATTGCTTCCCTCAGCACCTTGAACAATGTTTTAAAAAACCATGGAAACTAGACCAGACCATAGAGGCTTTTCAGAGCAGATATAGATTCAAACATCTGTATGTTCTAAGTTTGCTGTCCCTTCAGCGACAGTGTTCCACCCTCAACCCCGGAGAGAGAATGAAGGGCTACGTCTATAATCTGTCTACTTTTTGGAGTAACATGAGCTATCCAGACAAACCATTTGAAATGAGATTCTTTCTATTTGGTACTGGAGTTTTTTTTAGTCCTTGGTTCTTCAGTATAGCATTGTCAGTCCAAGTGGTAGGTGTGTGTGTGTACATATTGTGTGTGTACACAAATTTCCATGTGTTCCATCTAAATCTATGTTGATATACAACAACATTCTTTGAGGAATTACCAATCAGTCTTGTTTTTGTCTCTTGTCCGGCTTCCTTCTGGACTTACCTTCTTCCTTCTTCCCCATGCTGACTGACCCTGTTTGCTGTTATTCCATTTTGTTTTTTATGTCCCCTGTATCTTACCATTCCCTTGCCACTCCACCCCAACCCTGCCTATAGTCCCTTTATACTTCCCTAAATTCTGAGGTTCCTTTATGTTGTACACTCACATCTGGGGACTTGGAGCCAGCAACTGAGTATATTAGAAATGACATGCCACTGGTCTGAGTGTGGGCTATCTCACACAGTATGATATTTTTTAGGCCCGTTCATTTCCCAGGAAGTTTTATAATTTAAATTTTCTTCGTGGCTGAGTAGTAGTCCTTTGTGTATATGCACCACACTTTCATTACCCTTTTATTTAATTGGTGACCATCTCTGCTATTTCCTCTGTTGTGAAAGGAGCACAATGAACACGGATGCACTATCCACCAGAGGAACAGGATACAGTGTCCTTTGTATGCATGCTGCATGGTTCTGTAGCTAGAGCAGATCATAAATCCGTTTCTAGTCCTTTGAGGATCTTCTGCACTAGTTTCTGTAGTGTTGCACTGATAAGCCCTTTCACCAACAGTGAATAGGTGCTTTCCTCCCCCTCCTCGCGCCCCCCCTGCGCGCCCCCCATACTATCTCCAGTGTCTTTTAAAAGAAATATTTTCTTAAATTTAGCTATTTTGACTACAGTAAGATAGAATTTTTAAGTAACTTAATTTTCATTTCTTTTTTTTTCTTCTCTTTCTTTTTATTGGTGGTAGAAAAAATAGCCAAGTGCTTCTGTCTAATTATGCTCCAGTGAAAGGAGCACAGAATGATGTTCAGCTTACACTCCAAACTGAGTGATTCTACATCCCTTAGGGAGAACATTACAATCTCCCAATCTCCACATCCTGGTGTGAACTTAGCAAGAAGATTTACATTATTGACAAATCAAGGTTCATTGATTAAGCAGCTACTCCATTATCCACTGTATAGTTCTGAAGCCTGTCATGAATGCTGGGTATAAGAGAAAGGGTACTCTTTCATCAACCAATAGAATCAATATTGCAGTTCACTTAGGAATTTTCCCTGCAACACAAAGTTATTATCTTGCTTTTTAAAGTCTTTCCATACTATGTATCTGTTCTATGAGATATTTTAAAGATGATATGTGAGACAGTTTTGTACATTATAATACAGTTATATATAAGGTATATAGGACGAATCAAAGCAATTATGCATCCAGAAGAAATGCCAATAAAAGACACCAGACCCTTCAATTACAATATAAAGAAATGCAATATATTTAAAAACAAAACTTGCTATCTGGTTGCAGGTTTGCCTTGGGAAGTGATTTTGGCTGCTATTGGCAAGTAAAATAAATGAGAACTTGCACAAAGTTGCATCTTAAGAGTGCTAAGATTGACCCCATGGTCATCTTTATCGAGATGCCATTGAGAAACAGTTTTACTGAAAAAAGAATCTGTTCTCAGTCTCAGAAGTTTCCAACTTGGCTATAAATATATTCCTCTGTTATAGTTACATTTGGTGTCCATATTGAGATGACTGTAAATACTTTTCAATCTCTTCCTCAAATATCAGTTCCTGAATGAACTCTCTCTGTCCCATGCGCTTCCGCCAACATGTGAGCCGTGGCTTCATACAGCACTGGACAGCTATGACTGTGGCTGCCATACTATCAGGTGAAGTAAAAGGAGGATTTGCTGTTTGGATTTCTGTTTAATGAGATTCCCCTTCACTAGGAGCAGCCAAGAACTCCCTTGTTGGAATTCAGTTGAAATTATTTTCTAGCAAATAGGTGATGCCAGGCAATCACTTGTAAATAAAATCCAACCATTTTATATTCAGTCAACTAATTGTCAAAACTATCTAATGCAGGCTACGTATGAGTTGAAGAGGGGAAGGTTTATCATGTCTAGGTGCCATGAGAATCTGAGAAAATTACTAATTGCATTTAATAGTGTTTACGAATTTTTTTTGTTTTTTTTATTTAATTTTTATTTTCTATATTCTATGTTTACATTCCAAAGGCTTTCCCCTTTCCCAGTTCCCCCCCACCATATGTCCCATAATTCCTCTCCCCCTGCAGCTATTCCTCAATCATTCCCCCTCCCCCCACGGTTTCTCTACAAAACTGGATCCAATCTTTACAGGCCCAGGGTCCTCTCTTCTTTCTTCTTCTTGGGAGTCATTTGACTTGCTAATTGTGCCTTGAGTATTTAGGGCTTCAGGGCTCATTAATATCCACTTATCAGTGATTGCATTTCATGTGTATTCTTTTGTGATTGGGTTAGCTCACTTAGGATGATATTTTCCAGATCTAACCATTTACCTACAAATTGCATGAGTTCATTATTTTTAATTGCTGAGTAGTATTCCATTGTATAAATATACCACATTTTCTGTATCCATTCCTCTTTTGAGGGATATCTGGGCTCCTTCCAATTTCTGGCTATTATAAACAAGGCTGCTATAAACATAGTGGAGCATGTGTCTTTATTGTATGCAGGGGAATTTTCATTTCTTTGATGACCAATGATGCTAACCCCTTTTCTAAAAGGGCATTTCTTAGCTATTTGTATTTTATTCTTGATCAGTTCCATGTCTGATATTTAGTTGGGTGCTTTTTTTAATGAGGATTTTCTTCTTATGATCTAAATAGTAATGCTATGTCAGAAATGTGGCTGGCATTATTTTTCCCATTCTGTAGGCTGCCACTTCAGTCAATTAACATTTTACTTATATTACAGAAGGGCTTAATTTCATGAGGTCCCACTTGTTCATTGCTGCTTCTATTTCTTGCTTGACTGGTGTTCTGTTAGAAAGTCCTGACCCAAGTCTACATTCTGAAATGTACCATCTGTACTTTTCCCTAGATGGTTCAGAGTTTAAGACCTAGCACTGAGGTCTTTTATCTATATGGAACTGATTCTTATGTAGGATAAGAGATAACAATAAAATTTCATTCTTCTATATGTAGACATGCCTTTACCCTAGAACTATTTCTTGAAGATGCTATATTTCCACTATTCCGAATTTTTGGCAATTTTGCAAAAAAAAAAAAAAAAAAAATCAGATGGCTGTGAAAGTATATATGGATCTCAACTCTATCCCTTTTGTAAATGTATCTGGTTCTGTGTCAGTACTATCCTGTTTTCATTTCTATGGCTCTGTAGTATAACTTTTCCTCATAGGTAATTAAATTAATTAATTAATTAATTAATTATTTTCACTTTCTTATTTAAAGATTATTTTATTTACATTCACGATATTGCCCCCTCCCAGTCCCCCTTCCACAGTTCCTCATCTCATTCCCCCTACTCCTTGCCTCTGAGAGGGTGCTCCCCCTCCCCCTGGGTATCCCTCTTCCCTAGGGCCTCAAGACTCTACAGGATTGGGCACCTCCTAATGAGGCCAGACAAGACGGTCCTCTGCTACATATGTGCCAGGGCCTGAACCAGCCTGTGTATGCTTCCTAGTAGGTGCCTCAATCTCTAGGATCTCCCAGGGCTACGGGTTAATTGAGACTGTTGGTCTTCCTATAGGGTCTCCTTCCCCTTCAGTTCCTTAAATCCTTCTCGTAATTTCTCCATAGAACTCCTTAACTCCAATCCAATGGCTGTGTGTAAGTGTCTGCATCTGTCTCTGTCAGCTGCTGGTAGAGTCTTTCAGTGGACAACCATGCTAGACTTTTGTCTGCAAATACAGCATAGCATCAGTAATAGTGTCAGGCCTTGGTGTCCCCCTGACCCCTATGAGATGGGTCCCAAGTTGGGCCAGCCACTAGACAGCATTTCCTTCAGTCTCTTTTCCATTTTTGTCCCTGCAGTTCTTTTAGACAGGGACATCCCGATCATAGCACCTCTCCATCCTGTCCTTGAAGTCCCATGCTTACAATTCCATCACCCACTGCCCCTTCCCTTATTTTCAGAGAAATGGGAGCCTGTCCCTGGTTAACACCCCCCCCCCAGGACATCTAGTCCCATAGGACTAGGCACATCATCTCCCACTGAGACTCAACCAGGCAGTCCAGGTAGGGGGATGGGATCTGATGGCAGGGAACAAAGAATAAGACAGTCCCTGCTCAACTTGATAGGGAACCCACATGAAGACCAAGATGCACATATGCGCATTCTTATTTACCTAGTAAAAAGTCTGTTAAGGTCAGAGAACAAGATGAAAGTGAGCCCAGTTGCTAAGGCCTTGGGAGTTTCGCCTACAGATGACAGGGTAATTATCAAAGACAATAACTGAGTCTCAGTGTACACTGTTAAGGTTGAGCTTATGTGCCTATTGTAAAAAATGATTTCCTAGGTTTATAATTATAACTTTGCTGATAAGTGTTGGTGTGCACCTTGAGGACTTCATGCTGTGCAGCTTGCAGACTAAATAGATTCTTCTTTTTCTGTTGTGTCAAGAAGAGTAAAAGATCCCTGGAGTCCTCTAGTTAACTGTACGTTTACTTTACCATGAAAACAATACCAGAATAGGTAGATGGTAAACTATATTAGACAAATAAGAATTGTGTTGTTAGAATAATATGATGTCTCTCTTTTCTTGTGACCAGAAACTCTACCTGCCAGTACAAGAGAAGCTGGCTGTTAAAAAATATTTGGCTTGCTCAAATTCTGTCAATTTGTAATAGAAAAACTATTGCTTTAGGAGATAGATGTATTGTGGGACGAATACATCTATTCTTATGGGAAGTAGAGTGATCAGGTGTGGAATATAGAATAACTTGTTTTTAAAAATATGAAACTTGTAATCATTATGTGTAACTAAAACTCATGGACAAGAAATTATTGTAATGTGATTTTTTTCATGCATGAGGGATTTTATTTAGAAGGTATGTTGTTTTGTTTGTTGATGTCTAGTTTTTTTGAGTTCTTTATGTATTTTGGATATCAGCCCTCTGTCAGAAATGGGGTTAGTGAAGATATTTTCTCATTCTGTAGGCTGCTGTTTTACACTTTTGATACTATCCTTTTCCTTACAGAAGCTTTTCAGTTTTATTAGGTACCAATTATTAATTACTGATCTTATTAGTGCCTGAGCTATTGATGTTTTGTTTGGTCTTCAAGAAGTTGTCTCCTATACTGATCCATTCAAGGATATTTCCCACTTTCTCTTCTTTCAGGTTTAGTATATCTGGCTTTATGTGAGGTCTTTGATCCACTTGAGTTTTGTGTGTGGTTATAGATATAGTTCTATTTGCATTTTTTACATGCAGACAGATATTCAGTTAGACAAGCACTGTTTCTTGAAAATGCCTTATTTTCCATGATATGGCTTTGGCTTCTTTGTCAAAAGCAAGTATCCACAGGTGTGTGATTTACTTCTGCGTCTTTAGTTTGATTCCATTGATCAGTGTATCTGTTTTTATGCCAATTTCTTGTGGTTTCTTTTTATTACTATTTCTCTGTAGTACAGATTGAAATCAGGGATAGTGGTACCCTTAGAAGTTTTTATTGAATAGTATTGTTTTATTTATCTACTGTTTTGTTTTTCAATATGCAGTTAAGTATTGTTCTTTCAAGGTATATAAAGAATTGTGTTATGATTTTGACAGGAATTGCATTGAATCTGTAGATTTCTTTTGATAGGATGGATATTTTTCCATGCTAATCCTTCCAATCCATGAGCATGGACAATCTATCTTCTTATATCTTCAATTTCTTTTTTCAACAACTTGAAGTTCTTTAAAATTTTGTCTCTTTAAAACAGCTCGTCTATGATGCTGAGATGGCTAAAATTCATTATGTCGCCAAAGGAAACTGTCAAAGAGTAAAAATACATAAACATAAAAAGAAATTCATTTCGGAAGTGTGTCAGCACACACACAAGCCCCTCCCCACTCACTTTCAGCCTGTGATGAACTTGTGTCTGAAGATCATTTCCCACCCTTATATATAAGGACACAAAGCAACTTCTAGTCTGCACATCACCATTCACTTTCAAGACATAGTCCTCTTGCAAATTACCATCACATATCTTCCTGAATGCCCTGAAGGAGATATTACTTCAACCAACCCTTGTAATGCCTACTTCCTATCTTATAAGACATTGCCCTTTGGATTTTTATTATTAAGCACTTCTCACAGCCCTTAGAGAACATTTTCTTCCATCTCATACTCATGCCGATCTGGTTGGAGGTAGATCTAGATCAGTTTGACAATGAGAGGCAAGAGAAAACAATACAAGTTCATAACATCTCTCATAAAAGCCTGCAAGCTCTTATCATTGGCAACTTTAATGCATTGATTAAGTAAGTGAATGAGGATTAAGATAAGTAGATGTTTTATTTTTATAGGTTGGATATCTGCTCATCCTTATGACATAAATTCTCATAAATGACACATGACCTTGTGCAAACAAAGACACATGAAAGATTGTTGTCAGAGTCCAGGCTCCTACTGACTACAGCCTGTGATATTAGGTGTCATTTATTTCACCAGAAAAAATCACTGTGGACCCACACTGTGAAGAAACTGTGTGCAGTAGTAAAGGCAGATGTAACGTTGATGACATGGGTGGTTATTAGCCAGGCCAGTGTGAGTGACGACAAGGAAATGCCATGAAGCGAGTTAGCTGGGCAGGACACAGGGAGCTACTGCGCATATCTTGCTTGTGACAGAAGCTCAAGACAACAAACAAGGATGCCATTGTAAGAAAACTTCAGAAGAGGTGAGAGGAAGACTTCACACAATCAGATCCTAAATCAGGTCAGTTCCAAAACAAGTGTTCTAAAGTGTTTTCATTAATTATCTGAATGTCAACAACTTGGGGCTTCTGCTGGGGTTTGGATATGGTTTTTTCCCCAGAAGCATTATTAATGTTTGGGAAGCACAGGCAGTGTGGTCTCAGTGAAGGAAGCCAGCTTCGAGAGTTGAACCATTTCTAGTTTGGTTTCCCTGCTTTTGGCCCATGATGTGAGCTCTCAGTTCTCCAGGCCATCATTCCTGCATGCTGATGTGCTCCCTGTTGTAATGGTGACAGACTATTATTTTTTCTGGAAATATATGCCTCAAATAAACGTTTTATATAAGTCATCTCGATCGTGATTTTTATCACAGGAATAGAAAGAAATAGAAAAGTAAATTATATACCCTTTTATCTACTGCAGAGCAAGTTGTGGTTGCTTTCCAAGCAGTTTTCTTATTGTTTTTGAGGAGAGAAGCTATAGGTCGATCAGGGGGCAAAAACGTGAGTGGAATGAGAGAGGAGAAAGATGAAGTGACCGTGCTCTCTGATGCCGCTGTGAATAGAATGTGGACATGAAGGACAAAGGGGAGACCAAAAGATGGAAGATTGAATTCTGTGGGGATTCCACTCAAGCCTCCGATAGGGCAGCAGTGCAGATTGGGCAGAGGGATTTTTAGTATAGAAAGAGGCCTTGATCTAGGAGGTTTCTAACTCCTAACCACTGTACTATATGAAGTTATCTAAGTATAAAACAGGTATAGTGGCTTTTGATGATTCAATAAAGTAATAATGTGGTGGAGATAGACGAGAGACACTTGGTCCTCATGACTCTTTAATTCACTTCTGTAGGTGTGTCCAGCATCACAAAGAGTTTACTAAAGTGAGAGTTACGTACAGTTAATGTCCTTGTGTTTAGAACAATGAGATCTAGCCAAGGCTTGGGGGAATGTTTCTGGTCAGTGCTGGGATTTTTATATCAGTGAGCAGATGGAACAGGGATGCCAAAGGTCCCTTCTACTGAAGAGTCACAAGGTGAATAGTAGCCAGTGTTGGACATGGAAACGTCACGAAGGAGCATCGATAGGTCCCCAAAGGCCAATGCATTTCAATAGTGGCAGCATCTGCATTCCAGAAGCATTGTTGGATTCAGGGTTCAAGAGAAACATGAAAGCAATTGGACTTGTGGGTAGAGTTGTTGGTGTCATGAAAAAGACAGCGTGACAGAGGCCATGAAAACAGCCCATGCCCGCAAGACAAACTGGTTATTTTCTATTATAAGTTTCAGAGGAGGAGGTCCCATTCCATGTAACTGATCAGTTTCTCCTAGTACATGCTTGTGGTAAGTAGATATCTGAGCAATCACAGAGGAGGAAAATCTCAGCCATCTAGTTAATGTGGGTCCAGCTTATAGGACGTGACACCTGTAACTCTTGGTAGTTTAGGATGCTTAGGGCACTTTCCCTGTGGTAAATGAGAATTTTATCAGCTTTGAGGGGAGAGGGGGAGAAAAAGGCTGCTACGGGTGAGCATTGGGAAGACATGCCCTAATCATGTGTGGTACTCTTCTTCAGGGCAGTGTACAGGGATGTATAAAAGGAGACAGCAAGCCAAGCATGAGCCCTCACCTTCCTCTCTGCTGCCGGAAACTGCAATGTGACCAGTCGCTCTGCTGTTCCTTCGTTTTATTAAGTTGCATTTATCAGATAGTTTGTCACAGCAGCAAGAAGAACTGATAGAGAGATTTACAGAAGAAGCAGAGCTAGTGTGATGGCCAAGCTGACCACGTGACTCACACGCTTATGAAACGAATTTGTAGAAGGAATGTGACAGGGTCTGGAGTTCTGAGTTAGAAGTCTTAGAATGATGTAAACAAGGCTTAGTAGGCCAATGACACCAAGAGAAATTTAGACAGTAGAGGCTTGCCTTGTGAGGTTTTACTTGTGACAATGCAAATTTATTTGGAAGAAGAGTCTGAACAAAGATGTAAGCAGTAGAAACTCCTTTGGGAAAACTGCAACTGATTAGTCAGCAGGGTTCATAGAAGCAGCTATCACAGACCATGCAGGGGTCTATGCTAGGTCCTCTCCATATATGTTATGGTTGCTAGCTTGATAGTTGGTTCTGTGGTACTCCTATCAGTGGGAATGAGGGTGCCTCTGACTCGTTTGCCTTCTCCTGAGACCCTCCTCCTCCTATTCGATTGCCTCACCTGACCCTGATATGAGGGCTTATGCCTGCTGTGCTATGTGCAGTTGATATGCCAGGAGGCCTGCTTTTTAAAGACAGGAAAGACAGGATGTAGGGTAGAGGGACAGTAGGGAGGATGGGGACTGAGGGGAAGGCGGGGAACCGAAGGCCTTGCTTAGTCATCTGTAGCTCTGTTCCTCATTTCTGTCCCTAAGGCACTGCCATGTTGAAGAAGTTGCTGCTGATGGTGAGTATGGGTGACTGCTACACACCAGCCAGGGCCGCACCTTGCCATCCCCACCTTATACCATATCTCTGCCTGACAGCTCAGTGACCCCCAAAGCTCTGGAGGTTAGAAGTTCACTGATGATCTGAAGAACACACTACGTTACTACATAGGGTTTTTACATATGAAAAATAAGGTGAATTAACTCTGAGAAAATGTCTAGGAAAGAGATTTTGCAGATTTATGAAATAGGTATGTTACGTGTACGACAGCCAGGGTCTAAGACACCAGACATTGAGCAGTATGTGGCGCCATTTCCATAAGTTCTACTGGTTTGGAAATGAAGAATGAAAGGACTTTTCCTTCACCCCTGCCAACCACCAGAACTCACAGAAGTGGCAGGAAAGAAGCTGCTGAAATGCCACCAGAAACTCTTCGGTGCATTTATCTCCACGAAGTCACAGCAGGCGGTCAGGGAAGAAGGCAAGGCCGACCAATGGCACATCACCATCAGCGAAGACCAAGATCAGCAAAGCCCACTAAAGACCGCAAAGAGTGACAAGGAGCCCCAGGGCTACATAGCACTGTCCACTGTCTGTCGGGCTATATTCATATCCTTTTAAAATGTCACATGTTCTCTCAATTGTTCGCTCTAACAAAACATTACATGTCCTTTCCCCAGGCAGCTACCATACCCACATGTCTGTGTGTGTGTGTGTGTGTGTGTGTGTGTGTGTGTGTGTTCATAGCAAAACATCCTCCTACATGTCCGCTTCAGCAAAACCATCCTCTGATAAGACAGTTGTCAGCTTAGATTTTTCACAACCTACTTTAATAAGGGTTATCAAATGTTTTGACCCACCTTCTAGCCCATAGTCCAAATGTATGGGACTAAAGATGGTAAATAGGACAAGCAGATGTGGATGGTTTAGAAGTAATTCTTTGGCCGGGTAGTGGTGGCACACGCCTTTAATCCCAGAACTTGGGAGGCAGAGGCAGGCAGATTTCTGAGTTCGAGGCCAGCCTGGTCTACAGAGTGAATTCCAGGACAGCCAGGGCTACACAGAGAAACCCTGTCTCAGAAAAAAAAACCCAAAAAACCAACCAACCAACCAACCAACCAACCAACCAACCAACCAACCAAAAAGAAGTAATTCTTTGTATCAGTTCCATACTGGGGACTGTGGGTGACACTGATTTGCCATAGGGCATTGTATTTGGGACCTTGGGGATTGGTGTCCATCGTTTGCAAAGCTGGGGTGGTAATGAGGGACGCTCAAGAGGAGCATGCTTTGTTATCCTCTGGAGTTGAGGAGAAGGGATGCGGGGACACAGGCATAAAGCCCCTTCGTGTGTGTGTGTGTGTGTGTGTGTGTGTGTGTGTGCATGAAAGGAATTATCTGTCTCAAGATGAAACAAAAGAAAAGAAAGAAGGGAGAATGTATTAGAATACTATGACCCTGAAGATGAACATTTTTCTAGGAAATTCTATGCCGTGTCATCAGATGGTCTGAATCCATGATTGACAGGGGAGGAGCTATGGAGTGGACATTTTGTGTGGAGTTGGTGAGCTGTGTGAGGGGGGATCTCTGTGAAGAACTGTTCTCTAGCCCCACCAGACGTGAATGCCTGTGCATAATTAACCCCTCTCACAGCTTCCCGAGCAAAATTTGAGAAATTGCAGGTATGTTAGAAAACTGTTTATAACAGCATTACAGTGGTTAGATTTAGATGAAACTTGAAGAGATTGTAGAAAATAGGCCTAGCTTGACTCTAATGCCAACATTCAGCTTTCCTGTGCTAGTGTACCCTACAGAGCCTTCCTTTTTTTTATTTAGTTTTTATTTTCTATATTCTTTGTTTACATTCCAAAGGCTTTCCCCTTTCCCAGTTCCCCCCCACCATACATCCCATAAATCCTCTCCCCCCAACTATTCCCCAATCATCCCCCCCATTTCTCTGTTCTGGATCTACAAAACTGGATCCAATCTTTTCAGGCCCAGGGTCCTCTCCTTTCTTCTTCTTGGGAATCATTTGAATTGCTAATTGTGCCTTGAGTATTTAGGGCTTCTGGACTCATTAATATCCACTTATCAGTGATTGCATTTCATGTGTATTCTTTTGTGATTGGGTTAGCTCACTCAGGATGATATTTTCCAGATCCAACCATTTACCTACAAATTGCGTGAATTCATTATTTTTAATTGCTGAGTAGTATTCCATTGTATAAATATACCACATTTTCTGTATCCATTCCTCCTTTGAGGGATATCTGGGCTCCTTCCAATTTCTGGCTATTATAAACAAGGCTGCTATGAACATAGTGGAGCATGTGTCTTTATTGTATGCAGGGGAATCCTCTGGGTATATGCCCAGGAGTGGTATGCCAGGGTCCTCTGGAAGTGTCATGCCCAATTTTCTGAGGAACCACCAAACTGATTTCCAGAGCAGTTTTACCATTTTGCAATCCCACCAACAGTGGAGGAGTGTTCCTCTTTCTCCACATCCTCGCCAGCATTTGTTGTCCCTTGAGTTTTTAATCTTAGCCATTCTGACTGGTGAGAGGTGGAATCTCAGGGTTGTTTTGATTTGCATTTCCCTGATGACTAATGATGTTGAACATCTCTTAAGGTGTTTCTCGGCCATCCGAATTTCTTCTGGTGAAAATTCTTTGTTTAGCTCTGTACCCGATTTTTTTGATAGGGTTATTTGGTTCTTTGCGGTCTAACTTCTTGATTGGATATTAGCCCTCTGTCGGATGTGGGGTTGGTGAAGATCTTTTCCCAATTTGTTGGTTGCCATTTTGTCCTTCTGACAGTGTCCTTTGCCTTACAGAAACTTTGTAATTTTATGAGGTTCCATTTGTCAATTCTAGATCTTAGAGCATAAGCTATTGGTGTTCTGTTCAGGAACTTTCCCCCTGTGCCCATGTCCTCCAGGGTCTTCCCAAGTTTCTTTTCTGTTAGTTTCAGTGTGTCTGGTTTTATGTGGAGGTCCTTGATCCACTTGGAGTTGATCTTAGTACAAGGAGATAAGAGTGGGTCAATTTGCATTCTTCTGCATGTTGACCTCCAGTTGAACCAGCACCATTTGTTGAAAAGGCTATCTTTTTTCCACTGGATGGTTGTAGCTCCTTTATCAAAGATCAAGTGACCATAAGTCTGTGGGTTCATTTCTGGGTCTTCAATCCTATTCCATTGATCTACCTGCCTGTTGCTGTACCAATACCATGCTGTTTTTAACACAATTGCTCTGTAGTACTGCTTGAGGTCAGGGATATTGATTCCCCAGAAGTCCTTTTATTGTTGAGAATAGTTTTAGCTATCCTGGGTTTTTTGTTGCTCCAGATGAATTTGAGAATTGCTCTGTCTACATCTATGAAGAATCTACAGAGCCTTCCTTGAGCCACTGGTTCTTTTTACAGAGTGTGCACCAGAACTTGGTCTTAACTCTCTTGTGTGGGTTATCCTTGTATGATACTTCAGGGTTATGTCTATTGTATATGAGGTGCTTTTCCATGCAGATAGCACACACACAGTCTTTCGAAGTGCCAGGTGGAAATCCAGGGCAGTTGTTGCCTGTAGTCATGAGCCAAGGGCAGGTTTCCATTTTCCCTGGGAAAAGGCTGTTGTACAGAAGTGTCCCACAAGTTCCTGGCAGAGTCTCCGAATGTACTATGTGAAGCAAAGAGGTTGTTTGGCAGTTTCTGATTGGGCAAGGTACAATGTGTACAAGTTGTAACAAGCTCACATGAAGAACTTGATCAACAGATTTCGGGGACAGCAGTGGTGATGATATGAGTGATTGTGTCCTCTGGTTATTCTTGTCATAATGATCCATGTTCTTGTTGTAGTCCCGGGCAAGCCATGGCTTGGTTACTTCAGTGACACTACAATCTTTCTTCTTTCTTTGGACAACTCCTGTTTTGGTAGGATCATAGAAATTTGAAAGAAAGGCCATAGGCCTGTTATCCTACCATATCATGCATGCTATTATGTCCTGACACAGATAGTGACTGCCACCACCAAGGAGTTTCTTGACTGCCTTGGGAATCTTGGGAAAGAGCTTTCTGTTTGCCGGAGAGTTCCAGAAACTAGTTAGCTATTTCAAATCATATTTGGCCAGAGTCACTGAAACTGTAAAACCAATCCATGATGGAGATGTGTGGACTGTTCTTCATCCTAGCTGATGTCAGGGGTTGCACAACAGTATTTCTAAGTGCACTTATTCTTGCACTGGTATTGGTGCTGACCTAGTGCAGATTTCTGCACTGAGCACATATCCTGTCTCAGCTTCACACAGAAGAAAAAACTTCTTTTTTTTCTTCTGGGCATTTCTTTCATGCATTTTTTATTGCCAGATGATTTTTCTTTATCCAGGCTCTGGTATTGTCTTGACTGATAGTAATAGCAAAACTTGGGTAACGGATAATCCAGAACAAGCCACATCTTGTAGATTCTATTTTGTCAGTGTTCACATCCTGCTTAAAAACCACATGCAAGAAAGTCCAGAGGTCCACCAACCTGTCTAGAGTCATACATGATGCTGCAGAACCCCAGAGTAGATCCAATGGAGTCAGTTCCCTCACTGGACTAGTAATCCTGATAGCTTGGTTTTATACACAAGTACTCCATGTATATCCTTAGCACAATAAATGCTTTCATTTTATCAACAAAAGCTTCCTTGAAGTTCTTGGAATAACAGTAGTTTGGCTTTTCTATACCCATGTGAACAGGCACACAAATTTGTCTTTTCTGTCTAATTCTGCCAGAAGTCATCCCTAATAAACAAGGAGAGAAAATCTATGCTTGTGTTTTCTTCAGTGATATGACCCCCAAAATCATTTCAAAATATAGCCCAAACAGACATTTGCAACAGGCAGCAGTGTCTGAGGTGCCGAGGAGCTAGAACCTGCTGTTCCTGGCCTCCGTGATGCCCAGGGACCCATGAACCAGCCTGTACTGGTTCCCCGGGGACCTCATAGTGCATCTCTCCACACCTGGAGTGGGGTCCTGTGGCTTCTCACAGCCTGATGCCTGTCACTCAGTGACTCAAACCCTGAGTGGACGTGGGACACTGTTTTAACCTACATGTAATCATAAATATTCTGTAACAAATGTTCTAGGAAGGTTTTCTTACAGACATGGTCTAGGCTCTGTGACCAGGCTTGCTTGCAGAATCCCCCACCCTGTGATACTGGCCGATCGAAAGGACTTGATAATAATGATGTTGAACATCTCTTAAGGTGTTTCTCAGCCATCCGAATTTCTTCCGGTGAAAATTCTTTGTTTAGCTCTGTACCCCATTTTTTGATAGGGTTATTTGGTTCTTTGCGGTCTAACTTCTTGAGTTCTTTGTATATATTGGATATTAGCCCTCTGTCGGATGTGGGGTTGGTGAAGATCTTTTCCCAATTTGTTAGTTGCCGTTTTGTCCTTCTGACAGTGTCCTTTGCCTTGCAGAAACTTTGTAATTTTATGAGATCCCATTTGTCAATTCTTGATCCTAGAGCATAAGCTATTGGTGTTCTGTTCAGAAACTTTCCCCCTGTGCCCATGTCCTCCAGGCTCTTCCCCAGTTTCTTTTCTAATAGTTTCAGTGTGTCTGGTTTTATGTGGAGGTCCTTGATCCACTTGGAGTTGATCTTAGTACAAGGAGATAAGTGTGGGTTGATTCACATTCTTCTGCATGTTGACCTCCAGTTGAACCAGCACCATTTGTTGAAAAGGCTATCTTTTTTCCACTGGATGGTTGTGGTTCCTTTATCAAAGATCAAGTGACCATAAGTCTGTGGGTTCATTTCTGGGTCTTCACTCCTATTCTATTGATCTACTTGCCTGTTGCTGTACCAATACCATGCAGTTTTTAACACAATTGCTCAGGGAAATGCAAATCAAAACAACCCTGAGATTCCACCTCACACCAGTCAGAATGGCTAAGATTAAAAACTCAAGAGACAACAAGTGCTGGCGAGGATGTGGAGAAAGAGGAACACTCCTCTACTGTTGGTGGGATTGCAAAATGGTAAAACCGCTCTGGAAATCAGTTTGGCGGTTCCTCAGAAAACTGGGCATGTCACTTCCAGAGGACCCTGGCATACCACTCCTGGGCATATACCCAGAGGATTCCCCTGCATACAATAAAGACACATGCTCCACTATGTTTATAGCAGCCTTGTTTATAATAGCCAGAAATTGGAAGGAGCCCAAATATCCCTCAAAGGAGGAATGGATACAGAAAATGTGGTATATTTATACAATGGAATACTACTCAGCAATTAAAAATAATGAATTCATGCAATTTGTAGGTGAGTGGTTAGATCTGGAAAATATCATCCTAAGTGAGTTAACCCAATCACAAAAGAATACACATGAAATGCAATCACTGATAAGTGGATATTAATGAGCCCAGAAGCCCTAAATACTCAAGGCACAATTAGCAAGTCAAATGATTCCAAGAAGAATGGAGAGGACCCTGGGCCTGTAAAGATTGGATCCAGTTTTGTAGACCCAGAACAGAGAAATCATGGGGGCGGGAAATGATTGGGGAATATTTGGGGGGAGAGGAATTATGGGAGGTATGGTGGGGGGGAACTGGGAAAGGGGAAAGCCTTTGGAATGTAAACATAGAATATAGAAAATAAAAATTAAAATAAAAATTAAAAAAAAAAGAAATGTCTGAAGCCAGCCGGGCAGTGGTGGCTCAAAAAAAAAAAAAAAAAAAAAAGGACTTGATACATTGGCTCAGGCTGATCTTTTCAATCCTCCCTTAGGGGGCGACAGCCTCTGGTGTGCAAAGAATAAAAATGTGCATTGATTAGGGCATGATTTGAGGTTGATGATCTTCCTCCTTGCAGCTGGGGTATTATCAGTAATACAGTGAGACCCTGTCTAGAGAAAAAAGATTAGAAAAGAAAGAGTGTAGATCATATTCCTGTGATATGACCTTGAAAATTAAGAATTCTCTAGTAAATGCAGTGCTGTGGCATCCTAATTGTTTAAACCATAATTGACAGAGAAAAACCTATGGGGTTGTGTGTGTTTGTGAAGCTGGCAAGCTGTATGAGTAGGGAAATTTATGGGTAGAATTCTTTCCTAGGAAAGAAGTATTTTAGTAAAATTTTTATATACATATTTGGAGGATTTTAAAAAATATATTTTAAAAAATACTCATTTTTCTTCTATCTACCTAGTTATCATAGGCATTATACAATGAGTAAAATTTTTCTTATATTTCCTATATATAATATAGTATATTGAATACACTATATAGTATTATATGTAGTATTGTATATAACATAGTATATTATATATAGAAAATACATAGTGTGTCTAGAAAAATATATAACATAAAAATACATAATATTATCTTTTGTATATTTTCTATATGTAATATTTAACATAATCCCATATGTTTTTCTATGTATATAGGTTTTATTCAACAATGTATCTTTGCATAAATAAATGAACAAAAAATGTACTAATTAGGTGCCACCTCTGTTTATATGATATACAATTTTGGAAGTCAGACAAACTATGTCTCTTTATGACAGATTGAGGTTAGTAAAGTTGGTATAAAAATATACATTCTTCTCAGAAATTTTTCAATGAAAGATAATTGTTCTCTAATAAAACATCTTATCAAAGAATAACTTTTTGCATACATTAGATACATATGGAGACAGACACTGTAAACACCTCCTATAGCTTATCCTACCCTCCTGCTCCTGTTGGTTAGTCAGGCTCTACCAGGCTGTGGCTTTAGCTGCTCACTTGCAGACGGCTCATTGCTGCTCTCCCGTTACACCAGTGCAGAGCTTTCCAGTGATGAGCGTGTTCATTTCTGTGCTGAGGGGATAAAAATGTGGGCCACTCTTCATTATAGAAAAAAACACTTGAAGACCATTTTTCTGTATAACCGTGCCAAAAACAGGGGTAGCAATTTGAAAGTAAGAGAAATCTGGCATTTCTTAAATTCATGTTTCAAAGCCAAGCCACTGTTTTCTGTATCAGCAAAAATGCCAATTTTTGTTTTTATTAATGACATGACTACATATTTACTGAGTGCTGCGTGTTATTTTTATACAAGGATACCTGTGTAATAATCAAGTCAAATATATTACTGGTAAAATTTTGCATAAATAAAAAGTTAAGGAAATTCACAGCTATTTTTACTCTTAAGGAAAATTCCAGAGCAGCCGGCAGTGGAGCTCCGGCCAGCAGCGAGCAGTGAGATATGTAGGACTGGAATCGTGGAGTTGGTGACAGTGATGATAGCTGTTTGCACATAGACCCACGGGGAGATGGAGGCCCTCAGGCATGGAAGGGAGTAACTTGGAGTGATGAGTGTACTGGAGGAGATAAAGAATGAATCATCAAAATGAGGGACTGGAAACAGGGCGTCTGATGTGGCCGATGATGTAGAAATGGTTGGGTGCCATTTCCTAAGGAACCTTTACTTGGGGCTTGTGTGACTGCACCTTCAGGAACCCCAGAAAGAGTGACCCTGAGGACAAGGACTCTTCTTGGCAAAGCCACTTACTCCCATATGGACAAACAGGACCCTGGTGTTTCTGGTTACAACAGCCCAGGGACCATGACTAAAGAGAACAGCACTCCTAGTGCAGTCCCCATGGAGAGTCTGGCCAAAGGATCTCAGCCATTACTGCAGTCAGCGTTCCCACTAACACATATCCAAGAGACATTCCTTCTATTATTCTCATTGGTGAGCAAACACTCTTTGCATTAAATCTTTAGCATTTTGAGTGCGAATTTATGTAGTTTTGGCTTGTTATTCCTCTAATAGTTTTGAGCTTACTAGGAAAAATGTATACATCCAAGTGAAAAGAACTAATCTGTAAGACTCATATCAAAGAATACAAGTACAAAGTGGTGAAAACAAGAAGGAACTCCAGCCCAAAGGACTCACACGCTCCAACAGATGCACAAAGCTGTAAGAAAAGCAACACACAGGAGCCGACACTTCACGCTGGCGTGCACACGTCACAGCACCGGCAGCAAGGAGAGTGATGTAACTAGATCGCCAGGTAAAGGTTTTGGTGTTCAAGTCTCAGGCAATTTTAAACACCAAGTACAGGAATCAGATAGAATTTAACCCAAAGAATGAAAAGGAGAGTTCTGAAGTCTATTTATCTACAGAGAGAAGGAAGTTTCCAGGGGCCACAAGTGAAATAGTACCTTGGTGCAAACATGTAAATGTGGAGAAAAACAGTAATAAAGGAAAGAGGCTTGAAGTTCTTGTCATACAAATCTTTCACTTGCTTCATCAGGGTCACACCAAGGTATGACATATTATTTGGGACTATTGTGAAGGGTGTCATTTTCCTAATTTCTTTCTCAGCTTGTTTATCCTTTGAGCAGAGGAAGGCTACTGGTTTGCTTGAGTTAATCTTATATCCAGCCCACATTGCTGAAGTTGTTTATCAGCTTTAGCAGTTCTCTGGTGGAATTTTGGGGTTGCTTAAGTATATGATCATATCATCTGCAAAGAGTGATATTTTAATTTCTTCCTTTCCAATTTGTATACCTTTGACCTCCTTTTGCTGCCTGATTGCTGTGGCTTCAAGTACTATTGCTATGACTTCAAGTACTATATTGAATAGATAGGGAGAGAGTGGGCAGCCTTGTCTGGTCCCCGATTTTAGTGGGATTGCTTCAAGTTTCTCTCTGTTTAATTTGATGTTGGCTACCATTTTGCAGTATATTGCTTTCACTATGTTTAGGTATGGGCCTTTCACATACAGAGGCAGATGCTAGCAACCAACCATTGGTCTGGGCGTGGGGTCCCCAATGGAGGAGTTGGAGGATGGTCTGGAGGAGCTGAAGGGGTTTACAGCCCTGTGGGAAGAACAACAATGTTGGCCACCCAGACACCCCAGGACTCCCAGGGACTAAACCATCAACCAAGGGGTACACATGGTTCCAGCCAAAAATGTGGCAGAGGAAGGCCTTGTTGGGCATCAGTGGGAGGAGTGGTCCTTGGTCAGGTGGAGGCCCAATAGATGCTCTAACAAAGGGAAATCGAGCCGGGGAGGTGGGAGTGGGTCAGATGGAGGGGTATATACCTGGAGGCAGAGGGTGGGAGGAGGGGTTGGGGGTTTTTGGGGAGGGGGGAAACTGGGAAAGGTTTTAGCACTTGAAATGTAAATGAAGATGATATTGAATAAAAAAGGAAAGAGACACTGCAGAGAACTAAATGGGAATTTTGAAAATAAAACATTGATCAATAAAACATTGTAATAAGAAGCATTGCCAGCTGATCAAATTACATAAGAAATAGCAAATATCACAGAGGGAGGACAAAATCAACATAATAATACATAAAGCTGTATAGTGAGAAAATTTAAATTTAAGCAAGAGCATGACCAAAAATTTTAGGACACATTCCAAAGACCAAACTCACAAATTTGGATAGAAGAATAAGATCAAACTGTTGAAACAAGCTTTTCTATGAGGTTATTGTCAATAGTTTCCCACACGTACAAAATTAATAGACATCCAAAGAGAGGAAGCATTCAGAACTTCAAATAAGCACTAACAAAAAAAATCCCTCTAAAACATACCAAAGTTTAAATTTAAATAAAACCTATAGGGAAAATGCCAAGTTACACAAAGGTCGAAATATTAGAATAACAATAGGCCCATTGTCTATAATAATTGTCTATATACAAGTTAGGAAAGTATGAGACAATGAACTTCACGTTGTAAAAGTAAATGATCAGCAGCCAACATGTCTAAAGCCAATAGTTATCTATCTAAGGCAATTTAAAAACAGATTTTAAGGCAACTGTAAAATATTCATTACTGTACATTTGTGTGCATGATATATTTGTGAGTATCAGAGTAGTCTGCATATGGAGGTAAGAAGATCACTCTGACAGTCAGTTGTCTCCTTCTGAAGAACCGGCACTCCCCCATTTTAGGTTTAAACGCCATCTTATAGTAAAGACAAACTAGGTTCATTCCTGCTTATGATTAAACCTCTGTTTCTCCAGGATTGGCCTGTGCCCCATCTGTAACCATAACTACAAATGGTTCTGTACTGCTTGTTTCAGGAACAGAAAATTTGTCTTTGTTTCAAAAAGTTGTTTATAATCATCTTGCAAGCTCACCTTTGTTTCAAGAAGGTTGTTATGGCTATCTTGTTTTATTTTATTTATTTTATTTTATTATTTTATTTTATTTTTTATTGTATATTTTCTTTTTTTTAAAACAGGTAGAATCCACTGTAATTCACTTCTAAATCTACAGCAATGTAAGTTAATACTGTAAAATTGTTTCCTACCACAGACACAACAAACAATTCCCAAGAACTAGCCCTTGACAGCTACTTTAAATCAACGTGACTGAATCTACTGTGATTCACATAAACTGGATAAAAACTGCAGACACTGAAATAGCCCTAATTTCTAATTTAAATCTATAGGATGCTTTCCTTATTCAAGGCTGTGCAGTCTCTTTATGGACTAGCATACATAACAAACCTGGGTGGTCACTGTCACAAACTGTGACTGTGACTGGTGCTAGAAAGCCTTGCGTGATGCCTTCCTTCCAGGTCACAGGCCTCACAGGCCCGTGCCCTTTTCCCTCCCCCTGTTCCCCCATCCACCCCTTCCCACTTCCCTGTTCTGGTATTCCCCTACACTGATGCTTTGATCCTTTCCAGCACCAGTGTCCATTCTTTCCTTCTTCTTGGACATCACTTGATATGTGATTTGTGTCTTTGGTGTTCCAAGCTTCTAGGCTAATATCCACTTATCAGTGACTGCATACCATGGGTATTCTTTTGAGACTGGGTCACCTCACTTAGTATGACATTCTCCAGCTCCATCCATTTCTCTAAGAATTTCATGAATTCATTGTTTCTAATGGCTGAATATTACTCCATTGAGTATATATACCACATTTTTTGTATCCATTCCTCCGTTGAGGGACATCTGGGTTCTTTCCAGCTTCTGGCTATTATAAATAAGGCTGCTATGAACATAGTGGAGCATGTATCCTTATTGCATGCTGGGGAATCTTCTGGGTATATGCCCAGGAGGGGTATGGCTGGGTCCTCCGGAAGTATCATGTCCATTTTTCTGAGAAATCGCCAGACTTATTTCCAGAGTGGTTGTACCAGCTTGCAGTCCCACCAGCAGTGGAGGAGTGTTCCTCTTTCTCCACATCCTCGCCAACACCTGTTGTCTCCTGAGTTTTTGATCTTAGCCCTTCTGACTGGTGTGAGGTGAAATCTCAGGGTTGTTTTGATTTGCATTTCTCTAATGACTAATGATGTTGAACATTTTTTAAGGTGTTTCTCAGCCATCCGAATATCTTCAGGTGAAAAGTCTTTGTTTAGCTCTGTACCCCATTTTTTGATAGGGTTATTTGGTTTTCTTGGGTCTAACTTCTTGAGTTCTTTGTATACATTGGATATTAGCCATCTGTCAGATGTGGGGTTGGTGAAGATCTTTTCCCAATTTGTTTGTTGCCGATTTGTCCTTTTGACAGTGTCTTTTGCCTTACAGAAACTTTGTAATTTTATGAGGTCCCATTTGTCTATTCTTGCTTTTCCAAGTCTAGAACTCAGGCCACCAGAGTAGAGCAGCCTGTCCTCTGGCTGCAACACCAGTGAGCCCCATGACAGCACCATCCAACCAACTGAGAAATGAACGCTGAGTTCGGTGGGAAGGGAGGCTCTCAGTAAAACAAGTTGGGGACATATATGAGCTGCAATCTTCTGGGTCTCTTCCAAGCTCCACAAGTGCCACGGACCGACTCAGTCGGAACACACACACCCGTGGGGAATCAGGGTCTTTGGTATGCAGGAAGGTACAGGTCCAGCGAATGACAGACAGACACACCAGGTATAGGTTGAGTCTGAATGTACTTTACTGTTCTGAGGCAGGAACTTTTATACACATAAGTTGGTATTACATTACTGAAGAAAAAATGTATCCAGTGAAGTGTTTACAAAGAATGGTTACCATGAGTATCTGGCACAAGGAAATATAAAATCAATCAGGTATGACCTTTAGAGAATACATACAAAGCCATCGCGTCCCTCTGTAGTTAATGATAAACTAGTAGTTCAAGAGTCCTTGGAAACACTTTTTTATACCACTAGGTTTTGTTTGTGTAGTCCTTAACATCCTGCTTTCTTCTTGTGAGACTCCTTTAGGCTCACTTTGAAACTTAATTGATGCTTTCCATGTCAGAGTGCCAATGCCACCCAGCCACACAAATGCATATATTGTTGGGAGGTTAATTCTTTAATGTATTTAGGTAATAACTGTATAGCTGATCAAAAGGCAAAGCAGTGGATCTCTAGAAGATAAATCATGGCCAGTGCTGTAGCTCAAAGAATGAACTCTCGTTAACTTTAAACGCCTGGGTGCTCACAGCTCTTGCTGCCAAGAACAATTCGTAAGTAAAGAAACAGGTTAAAGAAAGTCAAACAGGCAAGGCTTGCCATGAAAAATTCAGCTCAGCATTTTCTCTGGCCAAGGAGTCTCACAATGATTTCCTCAAATAGACAGCCATTAGGCTTTTACCTGTAAATATCACACAGTTTCCACCGAGATTGCGGTTTATCTGTGGGAATCATACAGTGTCTACGAGATTCATGTGATACACAAGCATTCAGTGTAACCTGACTGTACAAAGACAGACTGCTCTAGTACAGTGTGTCCCAGCTCCTCCACATACGTGCCCACCTGACTGTCCCACTCTATATACAATGCATTCACCACCAAAAAATTAAAATTAAAATTAAAAAAGGCAACATTAATACTACAAGTAGTCCCTTCCCCAAATACATACCTGAGATGAGCTGCTCACGAAAGTGTAAAAGCACCGCTCCGGCCTCGCATGGACCCTCCACCCGAGTTCACAGTGATTTCCCCTGAGCAAGACTCTTGGGATCTGGAGGAGCCAGCAAGAACTCCAGGCACAGTCGCTCTTGTTAAGTCTGTCAGCCGCGCAGACGATCCCGGCCACGGGCCTGCCCGTCATCTGAAGAGCGGGCACCTAAGGCCTATGCAGGTCAGCTCTGAGGGGGGCTTGATTCACACTGACGAGGTGGAACAGGATGACAGGACAGAGATGCACGACCGTCATTCCGTCGCCTCCTCCAGGCCTGCCTCTGCCTTCACATGCAGCTGTCCATGTCCTTGGGGCTTCGTTCCTCCCTGGACTAGCTCTGATCCAGAGGAAGGGTCGGGGTCTTATGTGCTGGCAACTGTTCTGGTGATGCTGCACATGCCGGGCTCTTTGGGAATAAGGACTGTGACTGGACTGGATGCACGTGCAACCCTGCGGTCTGTGCACTTCTTGAAAAGAGCCTCTTAATCCGCTATCGGTGCCAGTCTGCTCCATCATCGCAGCCGGAAGGTGACCTAAGCCCTCTTCCTGACAGCAGTAGAGGGGACCCTCTGGAGAGAGGCCGTTGGGCTGGGTGGCCCCTGGATGGGCAGGCACACGGGATGGGCGTGCCCTGGGCTGAAAAGGCCTGGCCGATCGCTGAGGAGGGTGTGAAGACCCTGTCTGCAGCATCACACCGTGGGGTGGGAACGGAGATGACCCGAAAGCCATTCCTGAACTCAGGGAGGGTGGTGGAGCCCCATAAAGGTAGTCTTTGGTTGACAGTGTGCCCTGCCGCTTGGAAGCTGCATTATGGTTGTCGAGATCTAGAGATTCTTTGGGACTCTCTGGCCTCTCCACAGACTCATCCATCTTTTCTTCTCCAGAACCAGGATTGTGTCCATCAGGCGGAACCACTTCAGCAGCCCCTGCATCCGTTTGAGTTGGAGAAGTTAAGGCAGCACTTAGTGTCTCACAGCCTTGCAGACTAGACAAGGCATTCTTATCTGGGAAGAGGGAGCGTGGAGGCTGACTCCCTGGGGTCCACTAGGGCTTCTCTGGGAAGGGAGCGATCTCTGCCAATCAGAACACCCCTGTGGACGTGTCTAGTGAGGAGTCTGCTGTAAGGGGTGGTAGGAAGGCTGAGAGGGCGGCTGGTAGGAATATCTCATTCCCTGCTGGGGACGGTACCTGGGAAAGAGACCAGGGTGAGGACCGATAGCCTGGGAACCCCTGGGAGAGAAGGACTGAGGCTGTGATCCTGGGGACTTCCCTCCCATCATAGAGCCCAAGCCTTGCAAACTTGGACTCACAGGGTACTGTGTAGCTGAGTTAGAGTACTCTATGCCAGGCATGTATAAGGGAGAACACTGCTTCACAGTGCCTGCCGTCAGACTGGGATCTGTGCAAGGAGGTGTCGTTGCATTCTGCCTGTACAGGGAACGGGTTCTTGCAAAGCTTTGCCCCTGGGGCAGAGTGGCTTTTCCGAACCACTACCATCAAGCAAGGCCCTTCCCCTCTGATCTTCAGGGAGATGCTCCACCAACGACCCCATTTTCAGCTAGATTCCCGCTCTCTGCCACTATGGAGTGGTCTTTCAAACAGCCCTGCGCAGCTGGGCTGCTGGAGCTATTGTCCAAAGGCAGGTGTTCTTGTTCTCTGATGCCTTATAAGTGTCTGCAGAGTCTGAAGCACTGCTTTTGAGTTGGGAGTCCTCTGTTTCCCTTTCACATGGTGAGCTTTGCCTAGCCCTGCTGGCTTGCAAGGGCGGTGCTGGGTGAGGTAGCTGTTTGAGGTATCCCCCTCGGAAGAACGAATGCTTGCTGCTCGCTCTCCGAGTCCAGGCGAAGGCTCTGGTTGGTCATCCTCAGGCTCTGGTGTTTCACTCATCTCCTGTGTACTCCCAGCGTCGTCCAATGCAGGCTTGAGCGCCGATACACACGGATGCTGAATGAGCTACCTGTGGGAAGGGACCAGGGAACTGGGGAGGAGTGGGCTGGCGGGGAGGGGGTGGTAAAACACGCCTGGGGGACAGGCTCGGGAGGAGAGTGCCGCATGCGAACCATTTCAGGACTGTCCATCATGGACTCCCCTCCTTGTCACCCCCCCCCCGCCCCCGGAGCGCCGGAGAGGGTCCTCTGAACCGAGCACTCGAGGACTCGGTGCTGGAACTGGAGGTGGCTGCAGACGATGTCCAGCAGACTTACAGGGTGGCTGTGTCTACCCCGAGGAAGGAACTCCATGAGGTAGAAAGCCTGACTGTTTAGGCCGTTGGTTTGGTGGGATAAGTTGTCTCATCACTCGGCCATCCATCACATGACCAAGGGTGTGTGGGTGGTGAGAGGGTCCTGGCCCCAGGCGGGGCTTCTCATCTGGCCCCAAACGTCCAGGGTTCGTAGTGCCATGGTTCCCATTCCAAACAGCGGGGTGTACTCGATCCAGATACTTATGTGAATGAGAAATGTGACCAGGAGGAATTTCAGAGCTTTCAGGAAAGTCTGGGGATCGGGCTGGAGTCTCACCCTGCCTAGAAGGAATAAATCCTACCTGGAAAGGAGCTCAGTCTCGGACTCAGGCCGCGGGCAGCGCTGCGGCTCTTGCTGTCCGGCTAGAGCTCAAGCTGAGGCGCCAGGCAGGGGGCAGCCGGCTGAGTCGCTGAACTCTGGCAGCCAGCAGGGGTGGGGGTGGGGGGTGGGGGTGGGGGATAGGGGGGTGGAGGTGGGGGGTTGGGGGGCCGCCGGATATTTTCTTCTTTTTTTTTTTTTTTTTTTTAGTTATTTTTATTTTCTATATTCTATGTTTACATTTCAAAGGCTTTCCCCTTTCCCAGTTCCCACCCACCATAGTTCCCATAGTTCTTCTCCCCCCCAACTATTCCCCAATCATTCCCCCTCCCCCCTCGGTTTCTTTACTAAACTGGATGCAATCTTTACATGCCCAGGGTCCTCTCCTTTCTTCTTCTTGGGAATCATTTGACTTGCTATTTGTGTCTTGAGTATTTAGTGCTTCTGGGCTCATTAATATCCACTTATCAGTGATTGCATTTCATGTGCATTCTTTTTTGATTGGGTTAGCTCACTCAGGATGATATTTTCCAGGTCTAACCATTTACCTACAAATTGCATGAATTCATTATTTTTAATTGCTGAGTAGTATTCCATTGTATAAATATACCACATTTTCTGTATCCATTCCTCCTTTGAGGGAAATTTGGGCTCCTTCCAATTTCTGGCTATTATAAACAAGGCTGCTATAAACATAGTGGAGCATGTGTCTTTATTGCATGTAGGGGAATCCTCTGGGTATATGCCCAGGAGTGGTATGGCAGGGTCCTCTGGAAGTGACATGCCCAATTTTCTGAGGAACCGCCAAACTGATTTCCAGAGTGGTTTTACCATTTTGCAATCCCACCAACAGTGGAGGAGTGTTCCTCTTTCTCCACATCCTCGCCAGCACTTGTTGTCTCTCGAGTTTTTAATCTTAGCCATTCTGACTGGTGTGAGGTGGAATCTCAGGGTTGTTTTGATTTGCATTTCCCTGATGACTAATGATGTTGAACATCTTTTAAGGTGTTTCTCGGCCATCCGAATTTCTTCTGGTGAAAATTCTTTGTTTAGCTCTGTGCCCCATTTTTTGATAGGGTTATTTGGTTCTTTGGGGTCTAACTTCTTGAGTTCTTTGTATATATTGGATATTAGCCCTCTGTGGGATGTGGGGTTGGTGAAGATCTTTTCCGACTTTGTTGGTTGTCGTTTTTTTTTAAATTAAATTTTTTTCTACATTTTGGTTTACATTCCAAATGATTTTCCCTTTCCTGGTTCTCCCCTCCCCATAAGTTCCATAAGTCCTCTCCCCTCTGCCCGTTCCCCAATCAACCCCCTCCCACTTCTCTGTCCTGGTGATCCCCTACGTTGCTGCATACATTTCAAATGTTATCCCCTTTCCTGGTCCCCCACCAGAAACCTACTATCTCACCCCCACTCCCCCTGTTTCTATGAGGGTTTTTCCCAACTTCCCACTCATTCTCGCCTCCCCACCATGGCATTCCCCAGCACTGGGGTGTCAAGCCTTCACAGGACCAAGGACCTCTCCTCTGATTGATGCCCCAACAAGGCCATCCTCTGCTACATATGCAGCTGGAGCCATGGGTCCCTCCATGTGTGCTCTTTGGTTGGTGGTTTAGTCCGTGGAAGCTCTTGGGGGTCTGGTTGGTTGATGTTCTTTCTATGGGGCTGCAAACCTCTTCAGCTCCTTTCTCTAGCTCCTCCATTGGGGACCCCATTCTCAGTTCAATGGTTGGCTTCGAACGTCTACCTCTGGCAATCTTGTTGTGATGACTTGCTTTTATTGGCCATCTTGTAACCATTCCTTCCTTCCCGGAGTTTGCTGGCACACATATATTATGATGTTCTGCTCTCCTAACCTCACCCGTCCTAACCAGCAGATCTCATATTTGCAAATCCTCTACCTCTCAGCTATAAGAGTCTTGTCTTCCTCACTGCCACAGTTGACCTCTCAAACACTGCCGTGGGAGTGCCACACATGAAAGAGGCTGCCTTAATTGTTTGCTCTAATTAATTTGGCTATGGTTATTTGGGTTGGTGATCTTTTTCCTCCCACATTTGGAATGAAAATTTCCTCTTTGGGTTGTAGGATGATAATAGGTTTCCAGAGCTGCGTCCGGGCCCCACCCACTGTGTCCTGGGCCCCACCCACTGCGTCCGGGCCCCACCCACTGTGTCCGGGCCCCACCCACTGCGTCCGGGCCCCACCCACTGGCTTCCTGTTTAACCGGCTCTGTAAGTGGAAACATTGCTAATTCTGGGCTGTCTGATGCCCTTTTTTGGCTTCTTCAGGAACAGCGTGCATGTGATATACATAAATGCAGGTAGAACACACAAAAGACAAAGACAAATACACATAAAAAATAAAGAACATCATAGGAAAGGGGCCCAAGAGATTGCAAGAGCGAGAGGATGGGGAGATGTGCACGAAGAGGACGCCATCTGGACAGAGAACTCACTGCAGCCGTGGTTACCTTCACAAGACCTGCACAAGGTTGGGCCTATCAATATTCCACCACAGACGGAAGACGGGCTTCATAGTCCTCATACTATTGGTTGCCAGGAGCCAATCTCACTTAGATCTCTATGCCAAGAGATCTTGATCCCAGGAGCCATCCCCACCTAGATCTCGATGCCAGGAGACCTCGATACCAGGACTTACTACCTTAATCTCATGCCAAGAGCTATGGATCTCAAGACCCCTTCCTTTTGAGGCTCATCTGTGGCCAGGTTACTATAGCAACTCCTTTCCATGGCACCTTCTCATGACCCCCTTTATTGTAGCAAAATTCCTACAGCAATAGTTAGCTTTTCCCAGAAATTATGAGAAACTGTTTCTTAGAAGTGATGGCAGCCCTCTGAGATCGTTCCCCCTTCACCCCTCCCCACACCTTGCTTGCTTCCCTTTATATTGCCTCATGTAAAAAATAAAATTTGACAACTTGATCAGAATACTGTCTTGCTGTCTGTCTCTCCTGTCACTTGTCTCTCGCCTTCTTCTAGGTGGTTCAGGGACCCTGTTGACTGTCCTGCAGGTCGGGACAATTGGTAATTAACTGTTTTGGTATAGGGAGTGAAACTACTTATACGTTTCTCTTGCTCCCTTAAGTATGCACCCGTCCCCTGTACTGAAGCAAGTAACCCTAATAAAAACAGTGGGGTACACACAAAGAAGACACGAGAGTAGAAAGTGGACTTGGAAAAGAGTTTCAGTGGGACAAGGTGGGGATGAGAGGGAGTGACATACCAAAACTATTTATAGAAATGTTGAAAACTATTAAAAACAATGAAAAGAAATCCCAAGTATTCCCTTAGGCTATTAGGCTCTCCCGCTTAATTATCACTTTCTGTTTGGAATCGACTCAACTCTCAGAACAAACAGTGATTTGTTTTTTATTTTCTATATTTTTTGTTTACATTCCAAATGATTTTCCCTTTCCTGGTTCCCCCTCCCCATAAGTCCCATAAGCCCGCATCCTTCCAACCATTCTCCAAGCAACCCCCTCCTTCTTCCTTCTTCTCTGTCCTGGCAATCCCCTACAATGCTGGATCAAGCCTTTCCAGGACCAGGGACCTCTCCTTCCTTCTTCTTGGGAATCATCTGGAAAATATCATCCTAAGTGAGGTAACCCAATCACAAAAGAACACACACGGAATGCAGTCACTGATAAGTGGATATTAGCCCAGAAGCTCTGCATACCCAAGACACAATTCGCATATCAAACTGATTTCTTAACTCCCAGCCACGGCTGAGCTGCTTCAGCGTCCCCAGGCTTCCTCCTTCCTTGCTTCCTCCCTCCGGGGGGGGGGGGCAGCTCACCACTTCTCAAACTACACATTCCTGCAACGGTAGCAAGATGTCTTAGTCAGGGTTTCCATTCCTGCACAAACACCATGACTAGAAAGCAAGTTGGGGAGGAAAAGGTTTATTTGGCATACACTTCCACACAGCTGTTCATCACCAAAGGAGGTCAGGACTGGAACTCAAGCAGGTCAGGAAGCAGGAGCTGATGCAGAGGCCATGGAGGGATGTTCCTTACTGGCTTGCTTCCTCTGGCTTGCTCAGCCTGCTCTCTTACAGAACCCAAGAATACCAGCCCAGGGATGGCACCACCCACAAGGGGCCCTCCCCCACTTGGTCACTAATTGAGAAAGTGCCCCACAGCTGGATCTCATGGAGGCACTTCCCCAACTGAAGCTCCTTTTCCGATGATAACTCAGTCTGTGTCAAGTTGACACATAAAAGCAGCCAGTACAAAGATCTTCCTGACATCTTTCTTTTTGTTGTTGTTTATTTTATTGTATTTTAGCATTGGATAACAGGATACCTTTCCCATTAGTGTACTGGGTGCGCCCTCCACTGAGGCTCACTGCATGCCTGAAGGACAGCCTTCAGCTGGCAACACCGTGTGCTGTTGTAACTCTATTCCCTTCTCACGGCAAGCTGTGGAGTCTTAATTGATTCTAACCGGTGGAATGTGAGCAGAAGTGATTGCGCCATTTTAGTGTTCTAAAAGAGGGAAGCTGGCATGGGTGACGATGAAAAGAAATTTGTATACACTGCAGTGAGATTATAGACTAGTGAGGTCACTTTGGAAATCAGTATGGAGGTCCCCCCAAAAAGCTAAAAATGAAATTACTATTCAATCTAGCTACAATTTGCTATAGCTTCTGGCTATATGAGTGAAGTAATCAAAGCCAGCGTGCTACAGGGATTCCTGTGCATCTGAGCTTCCCTTAGCACTATTTACACCAGTCAGCTATGTCCACCAATGGATGAATAGATAAAGAAAATGTGGTTACATATACACTGCAAGATTTTTGCTAGGCATAAAGAAGCATACATTTATTTCAATGTCAGAAAAATGAATGGAACTGGGGATCATTGTGTTAACGGAAACAAGACAGACAAATATTATATATGTAAAACATATTTTTATATGTATTTATTTCTATATATATATTTCTCAAATGAAAGCAGTGTGGGGAGTGCTTGTGAGAAAGGGGGAAGAGGAAGGTGGTTGATAAGAGGGTAATGGGGAGTGGATATGAATAACATACAAGGATGGACCTGTGTGATAATTAAATCCACTAATATAAAAATTCAATAAAAAGGTAAAGATAAAAAATGGCTGTATCATTGTCATTTTCCCTCAGGTTCGAGGCTACAGTGAAGGACCACATGGCAGTCTCACACAATGAAGGAATACCTGTGTTTATGCTGTTTATTTAAGATTTTATTTTTAATTATGTCTGTGTGTATGCATACAGGTACCTGTGAGGCCAGAAAATGGCATCAGGTCACTTGGGGTGGAGTTAGAGGTAGTTGTAGCCTCCTGATATAGGTTTCTGGAAGCAAACTTGGGTCCTCTGCAAGAGCAGTGTACATTCTTCACCACTTAGCTACCCTTTCTGGGTCCACCCTCGCTCGTGTCTTTAAAGTTTCTAATACGATTTCAATTTATGTACTTTTTGAGGGAATTTGACATATATCCTTCTCTGACTATGAGTTTCAGTGTCTAGTGTATTTCAAGTGTTGTGTACACATAGAACCAATTCACTCCATAGCCACTACTGTAAAATGGAACAGTGGATCAGAAAAATGGACACAACTATGTAAGGTTACATGAAAAGGTGACTTGTTTAAGGCTCTCTAACTTATTTTAGGCATGCACCGTGCAGTTACACCATGTTCAAATGTAACCTCGCTTCAAATTCGGAGACTAGAATCTTCCTTGGAAGGGTAGGGTCAATATAGCTGGTGTGAACCTGATATTTGGGTCAGAGATGGTGTTTGTGGAAGTCATGGGCAGGCACAAGAGTATTTTAAGAGGGCAGTTCTCTTTTATGCCCCAGTCAAGAAAAAGAGGAGCCGAGCCATGTGTCAAACCCTTGGTAAGAAAAGCACAGGTAGTCATGGCAGAGCATGTGACAGTCATAGCCTGCTCTCCAGTGGCCCAGGCTGAGGCTAGGGAGATTGCACAAGGCTTCCTGTGTTTGCTTCTGGACAGACTGTAGAGTCATGAGACATCATTAGGTGTGAGTTTCAGATGCTGGGAAGACAGGTACCTGGACTTCAGTCCTGCTTGAATCCATGATGTTGGATTGTCCTGGTTCAAGGGGAGAACAGAAAGCAACATAAGAATAGTTTTATCCACGTTTTTGGTTCCCTTGAGCCTAGCTAGAATCAAAAGGCCAATCTCTACTTCTCTACAATAAAGCTTTAAAACCATGGATTGCCTCCCAGCATTTCCAGTCACCAGACCAGACCAGACCAGACCAAAGACTCACCCGTGCAGGAACCACCCCATTACACCTTCCCCTCACCCACTTTCAGCTTTGGCCCTGGGGCTAACCAAACTGCCCCTGGGCCCCCCACTTCATTCTTCTGTGGTATCCAGCAGCATCCTGCTATGCCTGAGAGTGAGAATCTGTCATCCCTGGCCTCCGTGAAGCCCAGGGCCCCCAGACTGCTCTCTCTCCACCCCTGTGGATTGGGGTCCCATGGCTTATCACAGCCAGACACCCACCCAGTGGCACAGGGGCATGTGACAGTCTTCCACATATGCCTGGCAAGAGCTAATAAGCTCTGGAGAGACACGGGTTTTCCCCCAACTCCCCTTTTCCCTGTGCCCTGCATCCAACAAGTGGTAGTAGCAGAGGTGCCCCACCTTTTCTCCACACCATGTGCCTGACAAGCAAGGACATCCTGAGTTTTGCAGGCAAATGAATGGAACTAGAAAACATCATCCTGAGTGAGGTAACTCAGACCCAAAGGACGTGCATGGTACGTACTCTCTAATACGTGGATATTAGCCAAAAAAGTACAGAAAACACAAGATACAGTTCACAGAACTCTAAAAGGCTAACAAGCTGAAGTGCTCAAGTGAGGACACCTCAGTCCTACTTGAGAGGGAGAAGAAAGCAATCACAAGGGGGGTGGAGGGAGGGAGGGACTTTCACGGGAAAGGGGGCTGGGTTTGGGAAGAGGGGAACATGATCTGGAAATGGGTGGGGAAAATGACTGAAGCCCAGAGGGCCAGCTGAAAGAATGGAAACAGGAAATCTCAGGAGGTGGGGGGAGGGACACTCCAGAATGTACCAGGACTCAAAGGGAGGGATCTGAGATGAAATGTCCACAGTGGGGAGAGGGAACTTGTAGAGCCCGTCTCCAGCAGGAAGACAGGGTATCAAGTGAGGGAGGGGGCTGCCATCGTACAGTCAAAACTCTTACTCATAATTGTTCCTGTCTGAAAGAACTGTGGGGCTGGAAATGGAGAGGAGCCTGAAGAAAAAGAGGTCCAGCAACAGGCCCAAAGTGGGATCCAGCTCAAGGGGAGGCCCCAAGGCCTGACACTGTTACTGAGACCTAGCATGACTGCCTTCTGAAAGATCCAATAAGCATCTGAGTCAGATGGAGATATTTGCACCCACCCAATGGACAGAAGCTGCTGACCCCTGTGGTTGAATTAAGGAAAAGCTGAAAAAAGCTGAGGAGGAGGGAGACCCTATAGGAGGACCAGCTGTCTCAATCAACCTGGTCCATGAGATCTCTCAGACACTGGACCTCCCACAAGGCAGCATACACCAGCTGGTATGAGGCCCCAACACATATACAGCAGAGGACTACCTGGGCTGGGTTCAGTCAGAGATGATGCACCTAATCCTCAAGAGACTAGAGGTCCCAGGGAGTTTAGAGTTCTGGTGGGGTGGGGTGGGGTAGAGGTATGGGATGGGGAACAGTCAGAGGGTGGGCCAGGAGGGGGATACAATCTGGAGTAAAAAAAGATGAAATAAAATTAATAAACAAAACAAAACAAAACACCAAATGATGTGACTGGGTGCTTCAGACTCATGGAACTGTCACTTCTGGACTGATGAACTGTAATCTGAAACTTTGGCCCAAATTAAACAGTTTTTCTGCAGGGTTGCTTTCTGTCAGGGTGTTTTATCAAAGCAATAAGAAATGAAACTAGAACAGATAAGGGGACCCCAATGGAGGAGTTAGGGGAAGGACAGAAGGAGCTGAAGGAAGAACAACAATGTCAAGCAACCAGAACCCCCAGAGCTCCCGGGGACCAAACCATCAACCAAAGAGCACACATGCAGGAACCCAAGGCTCCAGCTGCAAATGTAGGAGAGGACGGCCTTGTTGGACATCAAAGGGAGGAGAGGCCTCTGGTCCTGTGAAGGCTTGATGCTCTAGTGTAGGGGAATGCCAGGACAGTGGGGTGGGAGTGGGTGGTTGGGGGTGAACACCCTCATTGAAGCAGGTGGGAGAGGGTGGGATAGGGGGTTTGTAGAGGGGAAATCAGGAAGGGGGATAACATTTGAAATGCAAATAAACAAAATAACCAATACAAATAAAAATAATAAAAAAAGAAAAAATTAATTTCCCTTTCTGATCACTCCAGAAGTTTGGGCTCTGAGGGAGGCAAGGGCCTGGAGAAGAGCTCCTTGCAGATGGGGAGCTGTGTGGGACACACCTATATCCTAGCTTTGCAGACACCAATAAGGCACTTTCTATGGAAGATAATGTTGTGTCACATGGTCATAAGTGTCTCTGTATTAAACGAGAACTTAGATATGTACTACGGTACTCTTCTTACCCTAATAGAGGAAGTTCATATACTTATGAGCTCCCGGAACACTCATCTCAAACCACAGATTTAGGGAACTCCCTAGAAATGATCAGCATGGCTTTCGGGATTTTAGTTTCAATGACAGTCCAAGAAAATCCCCAGTTTCTCCAGTTCTTCCTTTTAACCAACCACAGTGGGATCACCATGTTAAGACAGGAGAACAGATTCTGAGTGTTAGTGGAAAGATTCTCCTCTGTCAGGCTTAAAGAGCAGTACAGGACGCAGTGCACCCTCGGCCCCAGCCAGAATCCACTCTTGCTCACCCTCCCGGCTGTGGATCTGGCCTGCTGGCCTGAAGCACATAAGCCTTGTGATCTGCGCGAGCTCACCTGAGATTCAGCCTCCCTATTCTCCTCAAGTCCTTCCGCCGTGGAGGAGCAGGTGGTCTGCATGCCCATGGGCTGGCTCTCACAACATGAAGGCTCCAACTGAGTTGGCTCTAGACACTGTATTTCTGAAACCTGAAATAACAGATCAAAGTATAGGAAACAATATGGTGAGTGGCCACAGCCAGAACAGTACGCTGTGTTCTCACCAGTTTCCCTCAGGAGCAGAAGTACCCCCCTAAACTTGACTTCTCTCGTCTCTGATCTCACCACATTAAGAAGTGTTTTTTTTTACTGTAATCAATGTTTGCAGTTTCACAAGCCCCACTTACCCAACTCATAATCCTTAGATGGCTCGCTTGACTCTATTTTTAAAAGTAGATTTTAGTAGAAACAAGATACTCTGACAGAAAAACTGACAAGAAAGTAAAAAGGGTTTCTGGTGTACTTCCTACCCTGCTCTCCCAACTAGAGTGGTACACATTCTCCACCTGATAAACCTATAGGGACATATTGCTGTCATCCAGGATCTGTAATCCATACTCTGTTGTGTACTCTGTGGGTTGGGTAAATGTCTAGTGACATGTATCCACCATTAAAGAACCACAAGTAGTAGTTTTGTGGCTCTTAACACATCTCTGAATGTCTCTCTGTCTCTCTCTCTCTCTCATGTGTGAGCTTCTGGGGATGAAACTGGTGCTCACTGTTTTTCTAGTTGCCTTCACACAATATCTGACAAAAGCACCTTAAGGAAGGAAGGGAGGGTTTCCTTCACGCCATAGCTTTAGGGTACGGTCCATCATGGCAGAAAAGTCGTAACATCAGTTGCGTGGAGGCACCTGGTCACACAACTACCAGTCAAGAGTAAGAGCGAGGTAAACGCTGATGCCCAGCTTGAATTCTCCTTTTTATTCAGTCTAAGGAGCCACAGCCATGGGACTGTGCCACAACCATCCAGGGCAAGGCTTCTCTGCACTGGTGACTCCTTCTAAAATACTCATTTAGCAGTAGCTCTGCACCCTTCTAATTCCGTGAACCTTTAATACATTTCCTTGTGTTGTGGTGATCTCCAACTCTAAAATGATTTTCCTTGGTTCTTTATAAATATAAATTTGCTACTGTTATTAATCATAATGTAAATATCTGATAAGTGTGAAATCTGATATGCAACCTTGGTGGACATTGCCCACTAGAGGAGATCCTTTGAAGGTTATAGCATGATCTTGTTTCCAGCCATGATCGCAGCTTCATGGTCAACTAATATGTGAACAAGATACAGTGAAAGCTCCTGCTACAAGATGTCTTCACTTGTGTCCTCAATTCAGACACACACACACACACACACACACACACACACACACACACACAAACACACACACAAACACACACACAAACACACACATACAAACACCAGGTACTTCAAGCTCTTACCATTGTGACATGCTCACCATAATGGACTGTCCTTGGAAATGTGAGATAAAATGAATCCTGTCTTCACTAAGTTCTGAAGTTGCTGAAACATGCTATCACAGCAAGAGAAGAAACTGAAAACGTGCTTATGTCTCTCTTGTGTTAGGTTCTTCTTCATGAAATGTGCATCGGGTCATACATGTCATTCTTCAGCTGGTGGTTCCATTCCCCACTAAGTGTTGCGTGAATTGTCATGGATGTAGCAGTTTAAAATAAGGCAAGTTTATTGACTTACAGTTTTGAAAGTCAGAATACCAACTGATGCTATTTATGGGAGAATCCAGTGTAGAGTCTCCTTTCTTTAATATCTGTGCTCTAATGTCTTCAATGGAATTTTAAATATATTTCCTTTAAAATAATTTGTGTGTGTGTGATGGGGGAGGGAGGAAGGAGAGGAAGGGAAGAAGGGGAGAAGGGGAGAAAGAGGGAGGGAGGGAGGGAGAGAGAGAGAGAGAGAGAGAGAGAGAGAGAGAGAGAGAGAAATTGAGATTGAGCTCATTATGCCAGATGTGTGTAGATGCCTGTAGAGGTCAACAGTGGATACTGAATCCCTCAGTGCTAGAGTCATAAGTGGTTGTACACTGCCCAAGATGGGTCTCCTGCAAAAGCAGCAAGCATGTCTAACCACTGAACATCATTCCAGCTCTCGGGGTATTAGATTTTATCAAGTAAGTTTCAGTGGGGTAAGGCACACAATTGTTCAATGTATAACAGCATAAAAGAGAATATCATAAGACTTCAAAGAACCTAAAATCTGAAGTCTTATCATGAGTTCCAGAGTTGTGACACTGGAGCTCAGACATGCATGACAGCACTTACTCTGCCATTTATTTCTCTCCTATAAGTAAGTTCTACTGCTCGGGTGAAGCTGGACACCCACGACCTATAACAGATGCACGAATAAAGAAAAAGTGTTGTGTTTACACAGGGGAATTGTGTTCTGCCAGGAGGATGAAAGAAATTACATCACGTCTGAAGAAAATGGATGGGCCTGGAGTTTATTATGGTAGGTAAAATATAATAGACATTGAGAGACTGAAAGATACGGAATCTACATTATATACAACACACACATACATACTCACACAAACACACACACCAAGAGAATTCAAAGCAAAATACAAAGTAAAATGGACTAGAGCACAAGTAAGACTCAAGCACTCTGTTCTTTAAAATGTGTAAGCAAGAATGACAGCTGTCAGATGGAAGTTGACATTTATAATGTATGGATTTGATACAGAACCCAAGTGCTTGGCTAGAAAAGAAACTTCTTCCTATTTGATTAAAATATAACTTGCTTTTGCTTTTAAGAGAAGAGGAAATGAGAAAGATTTCTCAAACATTGAGAGCATATCCAACTGGCAAATATTCTATGAAAACAGTCTCAGTTGTTTCATCATAGGAAAGTAAAACCAAAGGAAGACACCATCCAGGAAAGGGACTCATCTAAGATGAAAGAAGCTTAAAGAGCCTGTGAAGCCATGGGGCAAACAGACTACTCACTGCGCTTGGTGGGAGTTGATCATTTTGGAAAATGCACAGTAGCAATGAATGAAATGAAAACAGTTCAGGCCACATGCAACAACTGCTAAGCTCACACCAACAGACATGATCATGGAAGCCCAATTTCTGCCTTTATGAATTCATCCAATAGTGTATCAACATAAAGACACACACACACACACACACACACACACACACATGCACACGCCCCAGGTACCATAGAAACCTAACCCTAAACTTGACCTTAATCCATGACTAGGGAGGTGAGAAGTCGTAGGAGAAGAAACTACCGTTGTTTTGCTAAATCAACATGTTCACTTTTCCCTGTTCATTTAATATTTTTATATGTTCACTTTATATCTCAATCACTGTCCCCCCTCCGATTTCCCACCTCCCACAGCCCTTCTCCCAGACCCTTTTCCCTTCTCCTCTGAGAGAGTGGAGCCCCTCCCTGGGTATATGCCCACCCTGGCACATCAAGTCTCTGCAGGGCTAGGTGGTACTTCTCCCCCTGAAGCCAGACAAGACAGCTGAGCTAGGGGGGCAGATCCCACACAGAGGCAACAGCTTTAGCGATAGCCTCTGTTCCCACTGTTTAGAACCCACATGAAGACCAAACTGCATATCTGCTATATGTGCAGGGGGCCTAGGTCTGTCCTGTGCATGCTCTTCGGTTGGTGGTTGAGTCTCTGAGAGTCCCCAAGGGTCCAGGTTAGCTGACTCTGTTGGTTTTACTGTGGAATTCCTATCCATTTCAGGGTCCTCAATCTTTCTCCCTACTCTTCCTCAAGAGTTCAAAAGTTCCATACAATGTTTGGCTGTGAGTCTCTGCATCTGTGATGAGTATGAAGTGTCCTTCCCCATACCCTTTGTTTACTTTTGGTTAAAGTCTATTTTATTAGATATTGGAATGGCTACTCTAATTCTCTGGGGTCAATTTGCTTGGAAAACCTTTTCTAGTCCTTTTTCCGCAGGTAGTGTCTAGCTTTGTTTCTGAAGTGTGTTTCTTGATTAAGTGCATCCTCTCCCACATGAATTTTGCAGGCAAATGGATGGAACTAGAAAAATATCATCCTGAGTGAGGTAACCCAGACCCAACTTACTGTTAAGTGGATATTAGTCAAAAAGTTTAGAATATGCATGATACAACTCAGACCATAGGAAACTTATCAAGAAGGAAGGCCCAAGTCTGGACACCTGAAATCCACTTAGGAGGAGAACAAAATAACCATGGGAGGCAGAGGGAGGAAAAAAATGGGTGAGAGGGTAATGGGGAAAGGGGAAAAGGAGGGAAGGATCAGGTATGGAGGAGGGGACAGGGTAGAAGCCCAGGAGAATGAATGCATGAATGAATGAATGAATGAATGAATATGCAGCAGTGTGGGGGTGGGGGCAGGGAATCCTCTAGAAAGTCTCAGAGACCTGGGATGTTAAAGGCTACCAGGACGCAAAGGGATGATATTAGTCCAAATGCCCAACAGTGGGCAGCTGGAACCCAAAAAGACCACCTCCAGTAGACAAACATTCCCCCAGCTGAGGCAGTGGGCCACCAACCCATCTTAAAACATTTGACCCAGAAATTTTAAAGGAAATTTGGGACAAAAAAGAGGCAGAGACTGAAAGAAAGGCCACCCAGTGACAGCCCAACTTGGGATCCATCCCAAACCCTGATACTATTACTGAGGCCATATTGTGCATGTGAAAGACCCCTGAAGGGAGACCCTCACTCAAGTCTCAGGAGTAGCGCACACCCAGTAAGGCACTGAGACCGAATTCGTTGTGATCACACAAAGTTTATTGAAGATGGAATTAAATGAGATCTCAGGCCAGCATGCTGGGGTCGAGACTCATACACCACGCAGGGGTAGAGGAGTTCGACCCCCACCTGAACTTGTGACAAGCTTATAAAGGCAAAAACCATAAAAGAGGGGGGAGGACTGGGGAGGAAATAGGGGAAGTCTAAAGTCACACATTTACTATTTACTATGTGTTATATTAAGTGACATTCCTGGGGCTTTGGGACATTCCATAGGGGTTGTTGGGACCCCTGTGGTTATTCCGGGAGCTGTTTTCCTCAAGAGAGTTGTTTTCCTCTCAAGAGTCCCAGGAGGGGGGGGGGGTGTTTTTCTCTAGAGTTCCGGAACCGCCGCCTGCAGGGGGCGGAGGCCCAAGATGACAAAAGGTGACAAGCCCATGTCTTTACAGATAGCTATTAATTAATTAATTAATCTTTTTATTCTTCACATGCAGACGGGAGCCTAGCATGGCTGTCGTCTGAGAGACTCTATCAGTAGTTTACTGAGACAAATGCAGATATTTATAGCCAACAATTGGATTGATGTCAGGGATTGCAACCCCCTAAGAAAAAGAACAGTATCAGAGACTAAGTCACCAACCAAGAAGCATACACAGGCTGGTCTGTGGCTCTGGGCACATGTGTAATGTTTGTACTTTATTTATTGTTTCCATTTTATTTTATTTTTTATATATTAATCAATATATATATGTATATATTTTATTTTCTATATTCTTTGTTTACATTCCAAATGATTTTCCCTTTTCCAAGTATTGTTTCCATTTTAAATTTTAGGTCTTGGACCATTTTGTTCAATTCCTTCACCTGTTTGTATTTTCCTGTATTTCTTTAAGGGATTTTTATTTGTTTCTTCATGAAATATCTTTTCTCCATCTATGGTGAATAAAAATTTTGTTAGGTACCATAGTCTAGGTTGGCATCTGGTTTTTTTAGAGGTTGCAAGATATAAGGTTCCAGGCCCTTGTAGCTTTCCGAGGTTCTGTTGAGAATTTGGATGTAGATATGATAGATTTACCTTTCTTTGTATGCTACCTGGCCGTTTCCCTTGCTGCTTTCAGTATCCTTTCATTTATTTGTTGATTTTGTGTTTTGAATATCAGGTGCTGGGAGGATTTTCCTTTCTGGTCCAGTCTAATTGGTGTTCTATAAGCTTTGTATACGTTTACAGATATCCTCCCCCCTTTTTTTTTAGTTTGGGACAGTTTTCTTCTACGATTTTGTAATGAATATTTTCTGGGCCTTGGAGCTGGGACTCTTCACTTTCTTTTATTCTTGTTAATCTTAGGTTTGGTCTTTTCATGGTATCTCAGATTTCCTGGGTGTTTTGTGTCAGGAATTTTTTAGATTTAATAATTTAATTTCTTTTTTTTAATTTAAGTTTACATTTTCCTTTTTTTAATTGAATATTGTCTTCATTTACATTGCCAATGGTAAAACCTTTCCTGGTTTTCCCCCTTCCCTAAAGACCCCCAACCCCTCCTATCCCCTGCCTCCAGGTATATGCCCCTCCACCTGACACACTCCTACCTCCCCCCACCTCGGTTTCCCTTTGTTGGGGCATCCATTGAGCCTTCACAGGACCAAGGACCATTCGTCCCATTGATGCCCAACAAGGCCTTCTTCTGCCACATATTTGGCTGGAAACATGTGTGCCCCTTGGTTGATGGTTCAGTCCCTGGGAGTCTTGGGGCATCTGGGTAGATGAAGTCATTGTTCTTCCCATGGGGCTGTAACCCCCATTCAGCTCCTCTGGACCACCCTCCAGCTCCTCCATTGGGGACCCCACGCCCTGTCCAATAATTGGTTGCTAGCTTCTGCCTCTGTATTTATAAGGCTCTGGCAGGGCCCCTCCAGAGACAGCCATGGCATGCTCCTTTTGGTATACAATTCTTGTTGTAGTGTCGGGGTTTGGTGACTGTTTATAGGATGAGTTACAATTCACCCAGCACAGGAAGCTCAAGAAGAAGGAGGACTTAAGTGAGGGTGCTTTGGTTCCTCTGAGAAAGGGAACAAAATACACACAGGAGCAATAAGGGAGGCAATGTGTGGAGCAGAGACTGAAGTAAAGGCCACCCAGAGACTGCCCTACCTGGGGACTCATCCTATTAGTTTACATTTTTATATTCAATATATTTTTTATTTACATTTCAAATGATATCCCCTTTCCTGGATCCCCACTATCTGAAAGTCCCATAAGCCCTCTTCCCTCCCTCTGTTCCCCAATCACCCCCTTCCCGTTTCCCTATCCTGGTATTCCCCTACACTGCTGCTGCACTGAGCCTTTCCAGGACCAGGGACCTTTTCTTCCTTCTTGGGCATCATTTGAAAACAGGGGCTGGTGAGGATGTAGAGAAAGAGGAACACTCCTCCACTGCTGGTGGGGTTGCAAGCTGGTACAACCACTCTGCAAATCAGTCTGGTGGGTTCCTCAGAAAAATGGACATGATAGTACCAGAGGATCCCACTATACCATTCCTGGGCATATACCCAGAGGATTCTCCAGCATGTAATAAGGACACATGTTCCACTATGTTCATTGCAGCCCTATTTATAATAGCCAGAAGCTAGAAAGAACCCAGATATCCCTTAACAGAGGAATGGATACAGAAAATGTTGTATATTTACACTATGGAATACTACTCAGCTATTAAAAACAATGAATTCATGAAATTATTAGGCAAGTGGGTGGAACTGGAGAATGTCATCCTGAGTGAGGTAACCCAATCGTAAATGAACATACATGGTATGCACTCACTGATGAGCAGATAACAGCCCAGAAGCTCGGAATATACAAGAAACAATTCACATATCAGATTTAATAATTTCTTTGACAGATGTATCAAATTTTTTTATTGTATCTTCAACACCTGAAATTCTCTCTTCCATTTCCTGTATTCTGTTGGCAATGCTTGTATCTGTTTTTCTCTTTCCTAGGTTTTCTATATCCAGGATTCCCTTAGTTTGAGTTTTCTTTTCTGCTTCTGTTTCCATTTTCAGGTCTTGCACAGTTTTATTTATTCCTTCACCATTTAATTGTATTTTCCTGTATGCCTTTAAGGGATTTATTTGCTTCTTCTTTGAAGAACTCAATCTTGTTTTGGCTGTGTTGGGATACCCAGGGCTTGCTGTGGTGTGATGGCTGTTCTTTGGAGGTGTCATACTGCCTTGGATTTTTGTTGATTGTATTCTTTGGAGGGCCTTTAGCCATCTGGGTGTTTTTAGTACCTGGATGGTCTTGTAGTAAATATTGGAAGGGGGTGAACTCTGATGGTCCTGGTGTGGCAGACATCTACTGGATGTCCTTAGGCTATATGGTTCTAGATCTCCAGTTTTGTATGGTTCTTGAACCTCAGATCAAATGACGGTGGGCAGAGAGTTGGCAGGAGAATGGATGTCTACCTGGGCTAGCAGGATGCTCAGAGCAGCTTGGCTTGGACCAGAGGCCTCAGAGAGCAGGGAAGATGGGTGGGAGAAGGGAACCTTACCTGTTATGGTTCAGGAGTCCGATGGAGGTGAAGGAGAGGTGGTGAGAGAACAGAGGTTCCCCTGGGATAGCAGGCTGCTCAGGGCAGCTTGGTTTGTCCCAGAGGGCTCAGCAAGCTGGGAAGGTGGGTGGGAGAAGGGAAGCTAACCTGCACGGTTCAGGAGTCTGAGGTCTGATGGAGGTGTGTTAGAGGCAGCATGAGAATGGTGGTTCCCCTGGGAGAGCAGGCTGCTCAGGGCTGAGTCAGTTTTCTTTAAGGGAATGGTGCATGGTAGGTTGACCATGTTCCAGTGGATGGCTTTACTTCCACAAATATCTCGATAGCACTAATTGCATCCAGACAGTAAGCAACTAATTAATTGGCTAATTAATTGAACCCAACACAGCTTGGTGGTCCATGCCTGTCATTTCAGATATTGGGACGTAAAGTCAATAAACTCTGGAATTTAAGGTCATCCCTGACGAGTGAATTCAAGGCTTGCCTGGGCTGTATGACATGACTTTTTAAAGAAGAAAGAGAATAAGGAAGAGGAGAAAGAGGAGGAAGAGAAAAAGGGAGGAGGAATTTAAAAATAATATGTACATGCATGAAATTTAAAAAGTGTAGTATGAAAACATTCAGTTTCACTCTGTAGACTATAAAAGTTATTTGATGAGGTCTGAGAGACATAGCAATCCATGAGTATAATGATAAATCATTAGGAGTTGCTTTACCACATTTTTTAATTTTCATAATGCAGTCCAAATAGCTATACACATAAAATAAAATGAAAAATATGTTAAAAAGTAAAATAGTTTAAAGAGTTGGAGAGAGAACACTGTGCTTGCACGGCATATGGGCAACTCTAAGTTTATTCCTATCTACTGAAAGAAAGAGTGGATGGGTGTGTGGAAGGAGGGAGGGAGGGAGGGAGAGGGAGAGGGAGAGGGAGAGGGAGAGGGAGAGGGAGAGGGAGAGGGAGAGAGAGAGAGAGAGAGAGAGAGAGAGAGAGAGAGAGAAGAATTCCAAGAATGGGAGAGAGAGGGAGGGAGGAATTCCAAGAATGGGAGAGAGAGGGAGGGAAGAATTCCAAGGATGGATCATTTTGATCATTTTTTCCAAGGAGCCTGGCCCTCATATTTGATTGGTATTTGGTTGGTGTTAGTTCATTCTGCCAAACAATGATGTCACATCCTGATGATGCAGTTGTCAGTGATGGACAGATGCAAATGAGGGCAAAGGTCTCCTTGGATACCCTCTGTAATAGAGTTCATCCCCACCAACCCGTTTTTAAAAAAAAGATTTATTTATTCTTTTCTTTGTATGAGTACACTGCAGCTGTCTTCAGACACATACCAGGAAAAGAGCTTCAGATCTCATTACAGATGGTTGTGAGCCACCATGTGGTTGCTGGGATTTGAACTCAGGATCTCTGGAAGAGCAGTCAGGGCTCTTAACAGCTGAGCCATCTCTCCAGCTCCCACCAACCCTTAATACATTCAGTTTATTCCACTTTATCCTTTGGTCATAGTTGTTCAAGTTGTTCATTTGAGCTGCCTTCGACAAGCTGGGCCTGGTGGCATAGGCCTTGCACTCATGGAAACTCAGGAGCCTAAGGCAGGACAATCGCAAACTCAAATTTGGGAAACAGGTTGTCTTAGCTTAAACCTCAGTTCCACTCTGTTCACCCTCACAGAAAGAACTACTTCCACAGACCTAGCAATTGAGTATGCATTGCTTTGTCAGCCACCAACAGTGTCAGCTAGAGGGGGATGGGGGGAGTCACCATGCCTGTCTTCAGACACAGACTGCCTTAGAGACTCTGTGAGAGGATACCTCGACTACACATTTGCTTACAGTGTGCAAAGCACTGTCTTTTCTTTCTTTTTTTTTCAATTTCAATGATAAGTTTTATTGAAAAATGATATTCAACAGTGCCCTTAGAATTGGGGGTACTATTGACTCCGATATTTTTGGTAATCTTCTATTTGAGGACATTATCCCTCCCCTCTACTAATATTATATTTAAATCCAGGACATCCCTACCCAGCAGATTTGTGGCCATGTCAGACACAAGGGAACTAATTATACTGTTTGTTCCATCTAGGTCCTCCCATTTATAAGTCTTGAGTAAAAAAATGGTCAGACGAGACCACCTATTCTCATTGTTTGAGGCCCTGGTAGGAGGGTACAATGTGGAGGGACCTTGGCTCATCTTACAATGGTCTTATCTGCCCATCTGACTATTAAACATTTAAAATTTTTATTATCAGTTTTTATTGAAAGTTTAGGGTATATTTTTCTAGTATGCTAATGTCTCAGTAGACTTGTGGGTTTTTCCCTTTTAATGGTGGGACAGTAATATTTTTTCATGTCTACCATTTTATATGCATTATTTTTCATGATAAGTTTCAATTTTAACATGTTTTTCTATATATTTCTTCTATTTTATCAGAAATGTTTTCTATGTAAATGTCTGATTTTATCACAAAATGTTTTTAATTCCACCTTCAATTAATTTAGAAAGATTTTTTATATCTATCATTTTATTTGTATAATTTTCCATGAAATAGTCAATTTAACATGTTTGTCTATATATTTCTTGAATTTTATCAGAAATACTTTCCATGTGAATCTTCAATTTTTCCTGAAAATGTTTATAATTCCACTATCAATCAACTTAGAATTATTTTTATGTCTACCATTTTATCTGTATAATTTCCATGATAATCTTCAATTTTAACATGTTTTTCTATATATTTCTTGAATTTTATCAGAAATATTTTCCATGTAAATCTTCAACTTTATCAGAAAATGTTTATAGTTCCACTTTCAGGCAACTTAGTAATACTTTTATGCCTACCATTATTATATCTACATAAAATTTTCCATGATAATCTTCAATTAAAAAAAAAAGAAAGATGATTGCCCCAAAAAATGACTCAACTGACCCCAGACTTCTCAAATCCATCTGCCCCTTATGCAGGAAAGAACTTTATTGGGAAAAGAACTACAAATACAAATAAGACAAATGATCTAAACTCATTTGATCAGAGGCAGCATTCCTCAGAACAGTTGATGTCTTGTGTTCCTGTTAAGATAAGAAAAGGATCCAATTTCTGCATACCCCAACAATATTTGTTATCTTATAAAATATTATCTAGGACAGTGAGATAGTCCAGTGCTTGCTTCCAAGTCTGAAAACCTGAATTTGATCTTTGGCACCTACTACAAAGGTCCCAAGTGTTCTCCGACTTGTTTAACAAGTCTCTGACTGCTGTACACACTATTACACAAACTGCTTTACACACACACACACACACACACACACACCCCAATATTATTTAGTAACAAAAGCTATTATCCATAGCAGGACACATTTTTTTATGCAACATATTTTTGTGCAGTTAATATGCAGTAATAAAGCATCTTGAGGAAATTAATATATATGATTATTTTTTTCAAATAATTTTTTATTGGATATATTCTATGTTTACATTTAATTTCCCTTTTTTTTGGATCCCCACCCCGCTAAAGTCCCACATGCCCTTTTCCCTCCCCCTGCTCCCTCATCCACCCCTTCCCACTTCCCTGTTCTGGTATTCCCCTACACTGATGCTTTGATCCTTTCCAGCACCAGTTTCCATTCCTTTCTTCTTGTCAGACATCATTTGGTATATGAATTGTGTCTTTGGTGTCCCAAGAGTCTAGGCTAATATCCACTTATCAGTGACTGCAAACCATGGGTATTCTTTTGAGACTGGGTTACCTCACTTAGTATGACGTTCTCCAGCTCCATCCATTTCTCTAAGAATTTCATGAATTCATTGTTTCTAATGGCTGAATAGTATTCCATTGTGTATATATACCACATTTTTTGTATCTATTCCTCCGTTGAGGGACATCTGGGTTCTTTCCAGCTTCTGGCTATTATAAATAAGGCTGCTGTGAACATAGTGGAGCATGTATCCTTATTGCATGCTGGGGAATCTTCTGGGTATATGCCCAGGAGTGGTATGGCTGGGTCCTCCGGAAGTATCATGTCCAGTTTTCTGAAGAACTGCCAGACTAATTTCCAGAGTGGTTGTACCAGCTTGCAGTCCCACCAGCAGTGGAGGAGTGTTCCTCGTTCTCCACATCCTCGCCAACACCTGATGTCTTCTGAGTTTTTAATCTTAGCCATTCTGACTGGTGTGAGGTGAAACCTCAGAGTTGTTTTGATTTGCATTTCTCTAATGACTAATGATGTTGAACATTTTTTAAGGTGTTTCTCAGCCATCCGAATTTCTTCAGGTGAAAAGTCTTTGTTTAGCTCTGTACCCCATTTTTGGATAGGGTTATTTGGTTTTCTGGGGTCTAACCTCTTGAGTTCTTTTTATACATTGGATATTAGCCCTCTGTCGGATGTGGGGTTGGTGAAGATCTTTTCCCAATTTGCTGGTTGTTGATTTGTCCTTTTGACAGTGTCTTTTGCCTTACAGAAACTTTGTAATTTTATGAGGTCCCATTTGTCTATTCTTGATCTTAGAGCATAAGCTATTGGTGTTCTGTTCAGGAATTTTCCCCCTGAGCCAATGTCCTCAAGTTTCTTTTCTATTAGTTTTAGTGTGTCTGGTTTTATGTGGAGGTCCTTGATCCACTTGGAGTTGAACTTAGTTCAAGGAGATAAGAGTGGATCGATTCTCATTCTTCTGCATGCTGACCTCCAGAGCAGGACACATTTAATGATTAAAATATCTAGTTGATATGTCTACAAATATAACATCATACATTTAGGGGAGTCTTTATGATTCTCATTTTTAACATGAGGAAATGTGGGCTTTGGGTGTTGAAATGTCTTCTCTAAATTGGTGGTCACTACTTTCTACAAAGGGAACTGACATGTGCCATCTTAATTTTTCATATTTACAAGGGATACAAACAAGTTGAGGAATGAGCTTGGTTGCACCTGAATTTAGAAGCCTGATACACTGTTTTTTAGAACCTGATACCTTCTCTCAAAGTCAGTGAGCAAGGTAAAAAGTGGAGCGTCCAGAAGAGAAACCTCTTCCTCTTTATATGAGAAACCTGACCTAGAGACCTTGTGATGAGCCCCTGTGTGCACACCTTCCCCCTCCAGCCTGCTGAGGGGATTTTGCTCCAGACCTGGTCAGGCTGCTGGAGCCTGAGTCATGTCACTTCATCCTGCCTTAGTGCTGGTCCTCTGTGAGCCCTGGGAAAATAGGGGATGAGGAAGGTGACTCAGGCCTGAAATCAGTCAAGGAGATTCTGGAGTCCCCAGGACACCTCTGCAGAGTTACTCTTAGGAACAAGGTTGGGGCATGTGATGACATTCAGCTTTAAAAGGGAATAGGAAGAGCCTGTTTGGAAAGGAGACAACTCAGGGACATTTGACTTTTCAAGTGTTAGAGGTTAAACTCAGGGCTGCATGCATGCTTGGTAAGTTACCACATACGAGAGAATGGGGGACAAGAGTCTAGATGCGGACAGCAAGACAGGATTCTGATCAAGCTGTCAAATTTTATTTTTTTATACACTGCAATATAAAGGAAAGCAAGCAAGGTATAGGGGGGATAAAGGGGGCAAGACATTGTCTTTAGGGAACAATCTCAGAGGGCAAGCATTGTCTCCAAGGAGTAGTCTCTCAGAGTTATCTCTCAGAATCTCATGGGGAAGCTGGCTGAGTCTCCAGGAAGCTGGCTAGCTAAAATGGTCAAGAGGAGGTGAAGTGGAAAGAGATTGCTATGGTAACCTAACTTCAGGTGAGCTCTGTTTGTTCTAACCAACTCAGGTGAGCTCTGTATGTACTGGCCAACTTGCTATTTAGCAAACCTGAGAGTTAGTAATTTTCCTTCTAAAGCAGGCTTGAGCATGTAAGATGGCTGAAAGGAGGAGGTTTTGCTGCATTAAGCTCTAATAAGTGTCTGTAAGATATTCTTGGAGAACAGAGGTGGGAATAATGTCTCTTAGAGCGTTTGCATAAGCCCTACTACAGGAAGCCATAAATGTTCCTTTGGCACCTTTTCTAACCTGTTTATTTCTGGTAGCCACGACCATGAAAATTTAAGGAAAATATTTCATAGCTCTCATAATATGCTATGATTCTGATCCTGTCTAGTCCTCGAACTTGTTGTATATCTACATATGAAGTAGTCCGTAAGCCCAGATTTTCTCAAAAACAGCTTACCTAGCTGGCATCTTTTGTCTTGCTAAGCCAATGTAATCACCGGCTATTCAGACACCTATAGCCCTCGGTCCCAGGTGAGACTCATGAATTATTAATGAGGCTAAGTGGAAAACAAGTCCAGGCTTTCCTAACATTATAAGATATAGGAGATTGTAAGGTATGGTCATGTGAATTATCCCTTCTTAGCTAGCTACATCCTTTACTATGTTAATGTCAAGCAATTGTCTACTGAGAGCAGAGATTTCCTCTGAGCAGACAAAATATAAAACTTAGAAGAGAGAGCTTGCGGGTGGAAAAATGAGTTAGTCTAGAGAGCAAAACTCCCAGGGCCAGGCAATGAGTTAGTTTTAGAGCAGACTGGCCAGGAGTTTATTGGGAGGTAGACTTCACTGAAATTAAGCCAGGAAAATATGGTAATAAGTACCTTCTAGTTTTTATAGATACTTTCTCAGGATGGGTGGAAGCCTTTCCTACCAAGTCTGAAACTGCTCAAATGGTAACCAAGAAGATACTGGAAGAAATTCTACCCCGGTTCAGGATCCCCAAGGTAATCGGTTCGGACAACGGACCGGCTTTTGTTGCCCAGGGAAGTCAGGAATTGGCCACCCAACTGGGGACTAATTGGAAATTACATTGTGCTTACAGACCCCAGAGCTCAGGACAGGTAGAAAGAATGAATAGAACCCTAAAAGAGACCCTTACTAAATTAGCTATTGAGACCGGCGGCAAAGACTGGGTGACCCTCCTCCCCTTTGCGCTCCTCAGGGTCTGAAACACACCTGGACGTTTTGGCCTCACCCCTTATGAAATCCTGCATGGGCGACCGCCCCCCTTGACTGAGTCAGGCGGGATATTGGATCCTTACACTGACTCTTCCTCCCCCTCTGCTCTGTTCACCCACTTAAAGGCCTTAGAGGTCGTTAAGACACAGATCTGGAACCAGATCAAGGAAGCCTACACTCCAGGGACTACCACAGTGCCCCACGGGTTCCAGGTTGGAGACTCAGTCTTGGTCAGACGACATCGCCCTGGCACGCTTGAGCCTCGATGGAAAGGACCCTATTTGGTGCTGCTAACTACCCCCACGGCAGTCAAGGTAGACGGGATCGCCGCCTGGATCCACGCCTCCCACATCAAGAAGGCACTGGACTATGCATAGGCAAAGTGCCTACCAGACACCAGCCCCTCTGTAATGTAACTATTGACACCTTGACAGAGGGCCCAAATCAGTATCTAGTACCCTCCCCCTAGACACTTGGTGGGCCTGTGGCACTGGCCTGACCCCCTGCCTGCATACTTCGCTTTTTAACAATACTAGGGACTTTTGTATTTTGGTCCAGCTGGTGCCTCGGGTCATCTATCATGATGATAACTCATTTATAGATGAATTTGATCACCGTACTCGTTACAAGAGGGAACCTGTAACCCTGACCTTGGCTGTCCTGTTAGGACTAGGAGTAGCGGCAGGGATTAGAACTGGGGCAGCCGCCCTTATCCAGCAACCCCACTACTATAATGAGCTTAGAGCAGCTATGGATGCAGACCTGGGAGCATTGGAGCAATCCATAACTAAACTAGAAGAGTCATTAACTTCATTGTCAGAAGTAGTGCTGCAGAATAGAAGGGGATTAGACCTGCTTTTTCTTAAGGAGGGAGGGCTCTGTGCTGCCTCAAGGGAAGAATGTTGCTTTTATGTAGATCATTCTGGTGTCATCAGAGATTCCATGGCAAAGCTTAGAGAAAGGCTAGAGAACAGGAAAAAGGAAAGAGAAGCATACCAAGGATGGTATGAAAATTGGTTTAATCGGTCACCTTGGTTCTCTACTCTGGTCTCCACCTTGGCCGGGCCTTTAATCATTTTGCTACTGATCCTAACCTTCGGGCCATGTATTCTCAGTAGGCTGGTGACATTTATAAAAGAAAGGATAAGTGCTGTCCAGGTAATGGTCTTAAGACAGCAATACCAGGTACTACAGGAGACTGAGGGGTCGCTCTAAGATTAGAGCCATTTACAAGGAGAAGTGGGGAATGAAGAATAAAATATTAATTACTAGCTGTCTGTAAGGACATGGGCTCATCACCTTGGTCCCCCATCCCCCCACCCCCCAGCCCCCCCTACCTCCCACCCTCCCCCAACCTCTCCAACACCCCCCCCATCCCCTGCAGGTGGCTGCTCCTGGAACTCTCTAGAGAAAAACAACTCCCGGAATAACCATAGGGTGTCCCAAAGACCTCTATGGAATGTCCCAATGCCCCAGGTGTGTCACTTAATGTAACACATAGTAAATGTGTGACTTTAGACTTCTCCTATTTCCTCCCCAGTCCTCCCCCTCTTTTGTGGTTTTTGCCTTTTTAAGCTTGTCACAAATTCGGGTCGGGGTTGAACTCCTCTACCCCTGCGTGGTGTATGAGTCTCGACCCCAGCATGCTGGCCTGGGATCTCGATCAATCCCGTTTTCAATAAACTTCCTCATGTGATTACAGCAAGTCAGGTCTCAGAGCCTCACTGGGTGCGCCCTATTCCCGAGATTTGAGTGAGGGTCTCCTTTCGGGGGTCTTTCAAGAGAACAGAGGTTCCCCTGGGATAGCAGGCTGCTCAGGGCAGCTTGGTTTGTCCCAGAGGGCTCAGCAAGCTGGGAAGGTGGGTGGGAGAAGGGAAGCTAACCTGCACGGTTCAGGAGTCTGAGGTCTGATGGAGGTGTGTTAGAGGCAGCATGAGAATGGTGGTTCCCCTGGGAGAGCAGGCTGCTCAGGGCTGAGTCAGTTTTCTTTAAGGGAATGGTGCATGGTAGGTTGACCATGTTCCAGTGGATGGCTTTACTTCCACAAATATCTCGATAGCACTAATTGCATCCAGACAGTAAGCAACTAATTAATTGGCTAATTAATTGAACCCAACACAGCTTGGTGGTCCATGCCTGTCATTTCAGATATTGGGACGTAAAGTCAATAAACTCTGGAATTTAAGGTCATCCCTGACTAGTGAATTCAAGGCTTGCCTGGGCTGTATGACATGACTTTTTAAAGAAGAAAGAGAATAAGGAAGAGGAGAAAGAGGAGGAGGAGAAAAAGGGAGGAAGAAGAAGTTAAAAATAATATGTACATGTATAAAATTTAAAAAGTGTAGTATGAAAATATTCAGTTTCACTCTGTAGACTGTAAAAGTTATTTGATGAGATCTGAGAGACATAGCAATCCATGAGTATAATGATAAATCATTAGGAGTTGCTTTACCACATTTTTTAATTTTCATAATGCAGCCCAAATAGGTATACACATAAAATAAACTGAAAAATATGTTAAAAAGTAAAATAGTTTAAAGAGTTGGAGATAGAACACTGTGCTTGCACGGCATATGGGCAACTCTAAGTTTATTCCTATCTACTGAAAGAAAGAGTGGATGGGTGTGTGGAAGGAGGGAGGGAGGGAGAGGGAGAGAGAGAGAGAGAGAGAGAGAGAGAGAGAGAGAGAGAGAGAAGAATTCCAAGAATGGGAGAGAGGGGGAGGGAAAAATTCCAAGAATGGGAGAGAGAGGGAGGGAAGAATTCCAAGGATGGATGATTTTGATCATTTTTCCAAGGAGCCTGGCCCTCATATTTGATTGGTATTTGGTTGGTGTTAGTTCATTCTGCCAAACAATGATGTCACATCCTGATGATGCAGTTGTCAGTGATGGACAGATGCAAATGAGGGCAAAGGTCTCCTTGGATACCCTCTGTAATAGAGTTCATCCCCACCAACCCGTTTTTTAAAAAAAGATTTATTTATTCTTTTCTTTGTATGAGTACACTGCAGCTGTCTTCAGACACATACCAGGAAAAGAGCTTCAGATCTCATTACAGATGGTTGTGAGCCACCATGTGGTTGCTGGGATTTGAACTCAGGATCTCTGGAAGAGCAGTCAGGGCTCTTAACAGCTGAGCCATCTCTCCAGCTCCCACCAACCCTTAATACATTCAGTTTATTCCACTTTATCCTTTGGTCATAGTTGTTCAAGTTGTTCATTTGAGCTGCCTTCGACAAGCTGGGCCTGGTGGCATAGGCCTTGCACTCATGGAAACTCAGGAGCCTAAGGCAGGACAATCGCAAACTCAAATGTGGGAAACAGGTTGTCTTAGCTTAGACCTCAGTTCCTCTCTGTTCACCCTCACAGAAAGAACTACTTCCACAGACCTAGCAATTGAGTATGCATTGCTTTGTCAGCCACCAACAGTGTCAGCTAGAGGGGGATGGGGGGAGTCACCATGCCTGTCTTCAGACACAGACTGCCTTAGAGACTCTGTGAGAGGATACCTCGACTACACATTTGCTTACAGTATACAAAGCGCTGTTTTTTCTTTCTTTCTTTCTTTTCAATTTCAATGATAAGTTTTATTGAAAAATGATATTCAACAGTGGCCCTTAGAATTGGGGGTATAATTGATTCCGATATTTTTGGTAATCTTCTATTTGAGGACATTATCCCTCCCCTCTACTAATATTATATTTAAATCCAGGACATCCCTACCCAGCAGATTTGTGGCCATGTCAGACACAAGGGAACTGATTATACTGTGTGTTCCATCTAGGTCCTCCCATTTATGTCTTGAGTAAAAAAATGGTCAGACGAGACTACCTATTCTCATTGTTTGAGGCCCTGGTAGGAGGGTACAATGTGGAGGGACCTTGGTTCATCTTACAATGGTCTTATCTGCCCATCTGACTATTAAACATTTAAAATTTTTATTATCAGTTTTTATTGAAAGTTTAGGGTATATTTTTCTAGTATGCTAATGTCTCAGTAGACTTGTGGGTTTTTCCCTTTTAATGGTGGGACAGTAATATTTTTTCATGTCTACCATTTTATATGCATTATTTTTCATGATAAGTTTCAATTTTAACATGTTTTTCTATATATTTCTTCTATTTTATCAGAAATGTTTTCTATGTAAATGTCTGATTTTATCACAAAATGTTTTTAATTCCACCTTCAATTAATTTAGAAAGATTTTTTATATCTATCATTTTATTTGTATAATTTTCCATGAAATAGTCAATTTAACATGTTTGTCTATATATTTCTTGAATTTTATCAGAAATACTTTCCATGTGAATCTTCAATTTTTCCTGAAAATGTTTATAATTCCACTTTCAATCAACTTAGAATTATTTTTATGCCTACCATTTTATCTGTATAATTTCCATGATAATCTTCAATTTTAACATGTTTTTCTATATCTTTCTTTTATTTTATCAGAAATATTTTCCATGTAAATCTTCAACTTTATCAGAAAATATTTATAGTTCCACTTTCAGGCAACTTAGTAATACTTTTATGCCTACCATTATTATATCTACATAAAATTTTCCATGATAATCTTCAATTAAAAAAAAAAAAAAGAAAGATGATTGCCCCAAAAAATGACTCAACTGACCCCAGACTTCTCAAATCCATCTGCCCCTTATGCAGGAAAGAACTTTATTGGGAAAAGAACTACAAATACAAATAAGACAAATGATCTCAACTCATTTGATCAGAGGCAGCATTCCTCAGAACAGTTGATGTCTTGTGTTCCTGTTAAGATAAGAAAAGGATCCAATTTCTGCATACCCCAACAATATTTGTTATCTTATAAAATATTATCTAGGACAGTGAGATAGTCCAGTGCTTGCTTCCAAGTCTGAAAACCTGAATTTGATCTTTGGCACCTACTACAAAGGTCCCAAGTGTTCTCCGACTTGTTTAACAAGTCTCTGACTGCTGTACACACTATTACACAAACTGTTTTACACACACACACCCCAATATTATTTAGTAACAAAAGCTATTATCCATAGCAGGACACATTTTTTATGCAACACATTTTTGTGCAGTTAATATGCAGTAATAAAGCATCTTGAGGAAATTAATATATATGATTGATTATTGTTTTTTTTTCAAAAAATTTTTTATTGGATATATTCTATGTTTACATTTAATTTCCCTTTTTTTGGTTCCTTACCCCCCTAAGGTCCCACATGCCCTTTTCCCTCCCCCTGCTCCCTCATCCACCCCTTCCCACTTCCCTGTTCTGGTATTCCCCTACACTGCTGCTTTGATCCTTTCCAGCACCAGTGTCCATTCCTTTCTTCTTGTCAGACATCATTTGGTATGTGAATTGTGTCTTTGGTGTCCCAAGATTCTAGGCTAATATCCACTTATCAGTGACTGCAAACCATGGGTATTCTTTTGAGACTGGGTTACCTCACTTAGTGTGATGTTCTCCAGCTCCATCCATTTCATGAATTCTTTTTCTTCCTTTTTTTGTGCATTTTTTATTTGATATATTCTTTATTTACATTTCAAGTGATTTTCCCTTTCCTGGATCCCCCCTCCCTGAAAGTCCCATAAGCCCTCTTCCCTCCCCCTGTTTCCCAATCAACCCCTTCCCACTTCCCTGTCCTGGTATTCCCCTACACTGCTGCACTGAGCCTTTCCAGGACCAGGGGCCACTCCTTCCTTCTTCTTGGGCATCATTTGATATGTGAATTTTGTCTTGGGTATTCCAAGTTTTTAGGCTAATATCCATTTATCAGTAAGTGCATACCATGACTGTTCTTTTGAGACTGGGTTACCTCACTTAGGATGATGTTCTTCAGTTTCATCCATTTGTCTAAGAATTTCATGAATTCATTGTTTCTAATGGCTGAATAGTACTCCATTGAGTATATATACCACATTTTCTGTATCCATTCCTCCCTTGAGGGACATCTGGGTTCTTTCCAGCTTCTGGCTATTATAAATAGGGCTGCTATGAACATAGTGGAGCATGTATCCTTATTACATGCTGGGGAATCCTCTGGGCATATGCCCAGGAGTGGTACGGCGGGGTCCTCCGGAAGTATCATGCCCAGTTTTCTGAGGAACTGACAAACTGATTTCCAGAGTGGTAGTACCAGCTTGCAATCCCACCAGAAGTGGAGGCATGTTCCTCTTTCTCCACATCCTCACCAGCATCTGTTTTCTCCTGAGTTTTTTTATCTTAGCCCTTCTGACTGGTGTGGGATAGAATCTCATAGTCGTTTTGATTTGCATTTCCCTGATGACTAAGGATGTTGACCATTTCTATAGGTGTTTCTCAGCCATTTGATATTGCTCAGGTGAAAATTCTTTTTTTTTTTTTAGCTTTGTTCCCCAATTTTTAAGGGGGATATTTTGCTCTCTGGAGTCTACCTTCTTGAGTTCTTTGTATATCTTGGATATAAGCCCTCTGTCGGATGTGGTGTTGGTAAAGTTCTTTTCCCAATTTGTTGTTTGCCACTTTGTCCTGAGTTCTGAGAGTACTGGATGGCTCATATCATTTTTCCTCCTATGGTGCTGCAAACCCCTTCAGCTCCTTGGGTCCTATCTCTAGCTCCCCCATTGGGGACCCCGTGCTCAGTTTAATGACTGGCTGAGAGTAACTCCCTCTGTATTTGTCATACACTAGCAGAGCCTCCCAGGTGAAAGCTATATCTGGCTCCAGTCGGCAAGTAATTTGTGGGCATCAGTGTCTCGGTTTGTTATGTCTTCCTTTTTGTTTCTAATTTTGTTAATTTGAATTCCGCCTCTCAGTCCTTTAGTTTGGCTAGGAGTTTATCTATTTTGTTGATTATCTCAAAGAACCAGCTTCTGGTTTTATTGATTCTTTGTATTGTTTTTTGTTTGTTTGTTTGTTTTTAATGGTTGATTTCAGCTCTGAGTTTGACTATTTCATGCCTTCTTTTTTTCCCCTATTCTTTTTTTATTCTATATTCTTTGTTTACATTCCAAACGCTTTCCCCTTTCCCAGTTCCCCCCACCATACGTCCCATAAGTCCTCTCCCCCCAACTATTTCCCAATCACACCCCCCCCCGTACCATTTCTCTATTCTGGTACTCTCCTACAAAACTGGATCCAATCTTTTCAGGGCCAAGGTCCTCTCCTTTCTTCTTCTTGGGAATCATTTGACTTGCTAATCGTGCCTTGAGTATTTAGGGCTTCTGGGCTCATTAATATCCACTTATCAGTGATTGCATTTCATGTGTATTCTACTCCTCTTGGGTGAGTTTGCTTCTTTTTGTCCTAGAGTTTCAGGTGTGTTAAGTTGTTAGTGTAAGATCTCTCCAGTTTCTTTACCAGGGCATCTTTTAGCATGTCCCAGATTTTGTTCTCTGTATGTGCACGTGTGTGTATGTTCTTTTAGAAGGGAGTTCCAATTGCCTACCTGGCAGGATACATCTATATTGTTAAATGTTGTGTGTCTTTTGATATATGCTGTTCACTGCTTTTATGCATTTTCTTTCAAGAACATTCTAATATAATCTACAAGAATACTGTCTTTTCCCACCACTTTTCTTACTTTATATATCATTGTGTTTCTGTCAAATGCTCTTCTACATCGCCTCTGAAACATGCCTTGTGATGTTTCTTATATTATAAAAAGTAAATTCTAAAGATGATGAGATAACCAATGTCCAGGGTATTGGACAGAAAGACAGGGTTTATTCAGTAGCTAAAGAATGGAGATGAAGAAACTAACTTGTCAGCTTTAAGGAGATGAGGTTTGCCTCTGATATAGGATGAGAATAAAGAGATGGAGATGGGGGAGGGTAACAAGGAGGTGTGATAGACATGTGATTCTTGAGAATAGATGGAGGCCTTCCAGGAACTCAGGTCTGCTTCTTGGACTCTTCCATCCATGACTGCTGGTAGGCATCTTTGTCTCAGAGGAAGACATAGGAAATATAGTTTAAGTTAACTTCAAAATATAGTTTCTATAAAAATTTTCCCAAAGGCTCAGCATGCCTACATGCATGTATAAGAGTAGAATCTGAGGCACATTTAGAGGCAGTGAAGGGACAGGTGATGCAGAAGCAGAGAAACCAAGCGCTATGGTTAGAATGAGAATGGAGGCCACAGGCTCATACATTTTGTCTTAGTCAGGGTTTCCATTCCTGTACAAACATCATGACCAAAAAGCAAGTTGGGGAGGGAAGGGTTTATTCAGCTTACACTTCCACATTTGCTGTTCATCACCGAAGGAAGTCAGGACTGGAACTCAAGCAGGTCAGGAAGCAGGAACTGATGCAGAAGCCATGGAGGGATGTTACTTCCTGACTTGCTTTCCCTGGCTTCCTTAGCTTGCTCCCTTATTGAACCCAAGACTTATAAAATCCAGGGATGTTACCACCCACAATAGGCCCTCCCCATAGATCACTAATGAGAAAATGCCTCATGGCTGGATCTCATGGAGGCATTTCCTCACCTGAAGCTCCTTTCACTGTGATAACTAATTTTTGTCATGTTTACACACAAAACCAGCCAGTATACATCTGAATGCTTTGTGACCTGGTAGGTGGAAATTTTGGAGAAAGTAGCTGGCATGACTCTGTTGGAAGAGATGTATCACTTGTTTAAAAGATAGCACCATTCTAAGATAGCTGTTTCTGCTTCGTGCTCATGGGCCAGGATGTGAGCTCTCAGCTACTTCTCTAGTGCCATGCCTACATGCCACCATTCTCCCCTCCATGAAAATCATGAATTCTAACACACTAGGAGTGGAATCAATCCCCAATTAAGCTTCATCTTTTGTAAGTTTCCCTGGTCCTAGTGTCTCTTCATAACAAGAAAAGTAACTAAAAAGAAGTTGGTACCCGAAATGGGTATTGTGATAGGCCTCATCATGCTGGTTTTTGGAGGAATGTGAATAACCTTGACACTTTGGACTAGAAAAATAGTTGAATAGAGGGCTTAATGGGCCATCTTAGTAGAGGCTTAGAATACATTAGTGCTGAGAGCCATGAGGACTATGGATGTATGCAACTCCTCTCCTAGCCTTGGAAAGATCTTAATTTCTCTTTTATTGATAATATGACTAGTCCTCTATGATCTCTGGATGCTAGTAAAAATGGGTGACAGGAATTGGTTTTCACAATCCTATTTCCCACTCACTGCTCTTTGCTTGGAGACTTGTGTTTTCTAGGCTCTGATTTATCCTGCTTTAGGCTGCATTCAGTCTATGCAGGGCAGGGTAGGAGATTATAGGATGATCTCCAGAAAGAGCAGGGTACTTCTGTCTCCCCAGCCCCACCAGTATAGATGGGGAATAATGCAATCATTGACTTAGACCAAAACACTTGGATGTGAATGAGAAGCAGTACATCTAAAGATTTGCAGTGCCTCCCATACAAAGTATTCATGGGAACATGTTTTCCCAACAAGTATTTCAAGATTTGCAGAGCTACAGAACATGAGGGATTTTAGAACTGGTAAAACTTATCTGAAAATAAAATCAGGATTGCTTTTTCTGGCATGCATTTATGATAAGATAAAGAAATGAGGCACTTCCACCCCAGTACCTGGCCTAAATGGTACCCCCTAAAGTCCAGAGGATTCAAGGCCTCCTGCCCTGCTGGAGATACACCTTCCTTACTGTTACTAACTGCATCCAGGAGAAGATCATGTGATACAGTGTCTCTCCCCAGCAAAACCCAGAGTCAGCTTCTCTCCCAGGTATTCTGTCACAGTAAGACTCACAGATCAGGTGCTCCAGATACTCTTCCACAGCCAGAGACAGCATGACCCAAGGAAGCTCAACATAACCACATTCAGGGGGGGGGGGCAGGTTCCAGTCAGAGACAGCAAGACCAACTAACACCAGAGATAACCATATGGTAACTGGCAAGCACAAGAACATAAGCAAAAGAAAGCAAGGCCACCTGGCAATGACAGAACCTAGTTATCCTACCACAGCAAGCCCCGGATAAGCAAGATTCTGATTTAAAGTTATGATAGAGGACTTTAAGAATGACATAAATAACTCCCTTAAAGAGTAAGTGTGTCACTGTGGGGATGATCTTGGAGATCTTTCTCCTAGATGCTTGAGCATGTCCAGTCTGTTCCTGGCTTCCTTTGGATAAAGATGTAGAACCATCAGCTCCTCCTGCACCATGCCTGCCTGGATGCTGCCAGGCTTCTGCCTTGATGACAATGGACTGAACCTCTGAACCTGTAAGTCAGTCACAATTAAATATTGTCTTTTATAAAATTTGCATTGGTCATGGCGTCTGATCATAGCAGTAAAACCCTAAGTAAGATAAAATTTGGTACTGGAAGTGAAGCAGCTGGTCTGGTAGAAAGCTGGAATGAATACACAGTCACATCACCAATTAGATGGCAGCAGCATGGAGAGCTGGGGCAGAGTTATTCAGAAGGCAGTATATGCTTTGGATCAGCATCTAATATATGATATAGTTTCTCCCATAGCCAGGATTCATGGGTCCAGGAATCAAGAGATGGAAAAGGGCATAGTTCTACTCACTATGACTCTTAGTGACCCTCTAGGAAAAAATTGCTCCCTGTCTCCACAACTCTAGGTTCTGCTGGCCTTGAAGTTTTGGTTCCAGAGGGGGGAGTGCTACTACCAGGAGCCACAACAAACATTCCATTGTACTGGAAACTCAGATTTCCCCCTGGTCATTTTGGGCTTCTAATGCCCTTAAAACAACAGGTTAAGAAAGGAATAACAGTGTTAGGAGGGGTGATAGATCCAGATTATCAGGGGGAAATTGAATTGCCTCTCCACAATAGAGGTAAGCAGGATTATGTCTGGAGTGCAGGAGATTCCTTAGGGCATCTCTTAGTACTACCATGTCCTGTGACTAAAGTCAATGGGAAACTACAACAGCCTAATCTAAGCAGGATGACAAAGGACACAGACCAATCAAGAATGAAGGTATGGGTCAATCCTCCAGAAAAGAGCTAAGAACTGCTGAGGTGCTTGCTGAGAATAAAGGAAATACAGAATGGGTAGTAGAGGAAAATAGTTATAAATATCAGCTAAGGCCATGTAATCAGTTGCAGAAATGAGGATTATAAAGTAATATAAATGCTTCTGTCTTATTTTGTTAAAAATATATTTGTCTTTCTTCCAATTTCTTTAACATCAATTGGTATTTAAGTTGAGACACTAAAAGTTTGTTCCCAAGGGACATTGCTCCATTGTAAATGTACAAAAGCATTTGCCATTATACAGGGAATAGTTATATCATGTTAGGTGTATTCATGACCTTGTTATTATTTCATGTGGACATGAGATATCATTTGTGTCAAGTTGACAAGGGGTGGATTTTAGTGGCTATTCCTGGTTGTCAACTTGACTATATCTAGAATGAATTACATTCCAGAATTGGAAGGCTCACCTGTGTTCCTAATCTGGAGGCTGGGAGCTATATGTTTCTGATATGGATCTTGGCTTTGAGATCTTGATGCATAGTGGCTATGAATCCCAGAAAATTAAGACAAGGGAGATCACTGAGCTCAATCAAGATCATCTGGGACAAAGCAAGTCCCAGATCCAGGTGTGGTGACACACACCTTTAATTTGGACCACACCTTCACTGGAGACTACATAGACATTGGAAGGAGGATGATTCTCTCTTCTTTGCCTGCTTGTCTTGTGGGACTGAGCAACTGCTAGATCTTCCGGCTTCCATCCACAGCGGCTGCTGCCCATTGTTGTGGAGAAGGACTATAAACTGTAAGTCATCAACAAATTTCCTTACTATATAGAGACTACCCATATGTTCTGTGACTCTAGAGAACCCTGACTAGTACAGAAGTTGGTACCAGAAGTGTGGTATTGCTGTGGGGCTTAATGGGTCAGCCTAGTAAGAATATGGAAGACAGTGGTGCTGAGAGTCATTTGAACTATGTAGGCCTGATGGCCCAAGAGGTTTCAGTGGAGAAGAACTTTAATGTGTGGCTGAGAGACTGTTTTTGTGATGTTTTGGTGAAAAACATGACTTTTTTTTGCCATTGTCTGAAGAGACTGCCTAGGGCTAAGGTAAAGGAATTCATATTAATTGCATCTGCAAAGGAAGTCTCAAAAAAGCCCAACAAAGACTTTGTTCTCTGGTTAAGTCTGATAAAGAGAATTTTGAACCAACATAGCAAGCTGAGAAAGAAAAAGTACAAAATATATAGTTTGTGTATTAAAGGAATTCCGGGAAGTGAAATAGAGCTGAATTAAAGGCTATTAAATTGAATTAAGGGAGTGGTGACCTCGGGGGCAAGATTCCACCCAGTTAACTTTAAGTCCAGGCATGGTCTTACAAGCCTTTAATCCCAGGAGGCAAAGATAAGCAGATCTCTGAGTTCAAGGCCAGCCTAGAACAGAGCAAATTCTAGGTGAAGAAAAACTTAAATTCAGGCTTGGTGGACCACACATTTAATTCCACTGCTTAGGAGACAGGCATGCAGATCTCATGAGTTCAGAGTCAGTCTAAGGAGCAAGATCCAGGACAGCCAACTTAGGCAGTGAAGGAGCTGGGAAAAAGGAAGCTAGTGATAACATAATAGAACAAGGGGGCCAATGTTCCAGCTCCTGCAAGCAGCAGAACTCAGCAGCTTTGGCCATGTGTCTCTGGCTTTATATTCAAGAGGAGAAGGAGACTACTGGGACAATTGATGCTGGTTAGCTGGAGCTAAGAAAGTAGTGTTGATTAATAAGAGACCAGCATCACTTAGGTGAAATCCTCTGGGAAGTGTTTTCTGAGAGCATAAATAAGTTGTATTCCAGAGATAGTTAATGTTGCACCTCATGCTGCAGCTGTAACTTGGTAATATGTAAGAATCATCCAAGTGGTACTGTGTTTGAAGGCATGAAGACATCATGAAAAACAGCTGAGGCTTGGCACTGTCAGGGGTCATGGAAGGCCATTGGTGAAAGTGCAGCCTCAGTTGTAGTTGGCAGCTCAGGACTTAAGGGATCATGCAAAGGAGTTGAGGCTTGGTACCATGAAGAAAGCCTATTTGAGGCTTTGGTGAAGCCTAGTTGCAGTGGAAGACCCCAGCATATTGGAGATGCCAGTACCATGGGATGATCACCAAGAACAGCAGTGGCAGCAGAGTGGATCAACATGAACTTAGAGTGCTACAGAGGGCAGGGCTGGAGAAGTGACACTAGCTCTTTGGAGATGCACAGAAGATCATGTGTGGATCTCAGACATTGGAACAAGAAGCTGTGAAACTGAAGTTGTTTTGGGAACATGAAGATGTTATCGATATCAGAGTCACAGATGCCTGGCAAGGAAAACTGCTAACAGGGAGTGGATCCAGCCCAGGAGAAAGAATCTTGTTGCAGTCACCAAAGATTAAAAAGGAGTTGAAGATCTGAAGAATGCTTTGCCATCAGACATGGAGACACAGAGTTTGGAGTTTCCCAGCTGGACTTTTTTGTCTTGCTTTGGGGATTGCATTTAAGTGATTGGATGAATCTCAGAAGAGACCTTGAGCTTTTGACTTTTAACACTGTTGAGACTGCTATAGACTACAGGAACTTTTAAAGTTGTACTAAATGCATTTTGCATTATGCTATGTTTAGGTATGGCCCTCATAGATTCATGTTTGAACAAGCCTATGGGGGCCAGGGAGTGGAATGTGATAGTTTGTATATGCTCCTCCCAGGGAATGGAATTATTAGAAGGTGTGGCCTTGTTGGAGGATGTGTGTCACTGTGGGGATGGGCTTGGAGATCTTCCTCCTAGATGCCTGAGCATGTCCAGTCTGTTCCTGGCTTCCTTTGGATAAAGATGTAGAAACCTCAGCTCCGCCTGCACCATGCCTGCCTGGATGCTGCCATGCTTCTGCCTTGATGACAATGGACTGAACCTCTGAACCTGTAAGCCAGTCCCAATTAAGTGTTGTCATTTGTAAAACTTGCATCATAGTATCTTTTCACAGCAGTAAAACCATAACTAAGACATTGGACAAAATGCCATAAAGACACTAAGAAAATGAGGCTACTATATCTAGCAAAACTCTCAATTACCATAGATGGATGGATAATAGGAGGAAAACTCCAATACAAGGAGGGAAACTACACCCTGGAAAAAGCAAGATAGTAACCTTCTTTCATCAACCCCAAAAGAAGATAACCACTCAAATATAAAAATAACATAAAAAATGACAGGATGTAATAATCACTATTCCTTAATATCTCTTAACATCAATGGACTCAATTCCCCAATAAAAAGACATAGACTAACAGACTGGATATGAAAACATGATCCTACATTTTGCTGCATATAGGAAACACATCTCAGTGACAAAGACAGACACTACCTCAGAGTAAAAGGCTGGAAAAAATTGTCCAAGCAAATGGCCGTAAGAAGCAAGCTGGAGTAGCCATTCTAATATCCAATAAAACAGACTTTCAACAAAAATTATCAAAAAAAGATGGGAAGGACACTTTATACTCATTAAAGGAAAAAATCCAAGATGAAATCTCAATTCTGAACATTCATGCCCCAAATGCAAAGACACCCACATTTATAAAATAAATGTTATTAAAGTTCAAAGCATACATTGAATCCCACACAATCATAGTGGGAAACATTAACACCCCACTCTCACCAATGGACAGATCATGGAAACATACACTAAACAGAGACACAGTAAAACTAACAAAAATTATGAACCAAATGGATTTAATATATATCTATAGAAAATTTCGCCATAAAACAAAAGAATATACCTTATTTTCAGCACCTCATGGTACCTTCTTCTCCATTATTGATCATGTAATCAGACACAAAATAAGCTTCATCAGATACAAGAAGATTTATTAATCCCATGCATTATATCAGACCACCACAGACTAAGGCTGGTCTTCATTATCAGCCAAATCAACAGAAATCCACTTACTCATGGAAGCTAAACAACTCTCTATACAATGATAACTTGGTCAGGGAGAAATAAAATACTTTCTAGAACTTAATGAAAACGAAGGCACAGCATACTCAAAGTTACGGGACTCAATGAGAGCAGTGATCTGAGTGCTTTCATAAAGAAATGGGAGAGATCCTATAATAGCAGCTTAACTGCACATCTGAAAACGCTGTAACAAAAATAACCAAATACACCCAAGAGGAGTAGATAGCAGGAAATAAACTCAGGGTTGAAATAAACCAAGTAGAAACAAAGAGAACTATACAGAGAATCAGCAAAATTATTAAGAACCACTTGTTTTGGTTCTTGGAGAAAATAAAAAGGATAGATAAACCCTCAACCAAATTAACTAAAGGGCACAGAGAGTATCCAAATTAACAAAATCAGAAATGAAAAGGGAGACATAACAGCAGAAACTGAGGAAATTCAACAATCATCAGATCCTACTACAAAAGTCTATACTCACCAAAACTGGAAAAATCTAGATGAAGTTGATGATTTTCTAGACAGATACCAGGTACCAAAGATAAATCAGGATCAGATAGACCATCTAAAGAGTCCCATAACCCCTAAGGAAATAGAAGATGCCATTAAAAGTTTCCCAACCAAAAAAATCCCAGGGTCAGATGTTTTCAGTGCAGAATTTTATCAAACCTTCAAAGATCTAATACTAATACTTATCAAAGTATTCAACAAAATAGAAAGAGAAGGAACACTAACTAATTCATTCTATGAAGCCACAGTTATTACTGATACCTAACCCACACAAAGACCCAACAAACGGCGGCGGTGGTGGCGCACGCCTTTAATCCCAGCTCTTGGGAGGCAGAGGCAGGCGGATTTCTGAGTTCGAGGTCAGCCTGGTCTACAGAGTGAGTTCCAGGACAGCCAGGGCTACACAGAGAAACCCTGCCTTGGAAAAAAAAAAGACCCAACAAACAATGAGAACATCTGCCTAATTTTCCTTATGAATACTGATGTAAAACTACTCAATAAATTTCTTTCAAACCAAATTCAAGAATACATAAAAATGACCCTTCACCACGATCAAGTAGGCTTCATCATAGAGATGCTGGGATGGTTCAATATATGGAAATCCATCAATGTAACCCACTATATAAACAAACTCACAGGAAAAAAATTGATCATCTCATTAGATGCTGAAAAAGCCCTTGACAAGATACAACATCCCTTCATGCTAAAAGTCTTGGAAAAATCAGGAATACAGGGCAATACAAAAACATAATAAAAGTAATAAACAAAACAGTAGCCAACATCAAATTAAATGGAGAAAATGTGAAGCAATCTAATTAAAATCAGGGACAAGACAGGGCCATCCACTCTCTCCCTATTCATTCAATATAGTATTAGAAGGTTTAGCCAGAGAAATTAGACAAAAAAGGAGGTCAAAGGGATACAAATTGGAAAGGAAGAAGTCAAGATATCTTTATTTGTGGATGATATGATAGTATACATAAGCAACCTCAAAAATTCTACCAAAGAACTCTCACAGCTGATAAACAACTTCAGCAATGTGGCTGGATATAAAATTAACTCAAACAAATCAGTAGCCTTCCTCTTCACAAAGAATATACATCTGAGGTAAACATAAGGGAAATTATACCCTTCACAATGGCCACAAATACTATATCTTGGTATGACTCTTACCCAGAAAGTGAAAGATCTGTATGATAAGAACTTCAAGTCTCTGAAGAAAGAAATTGAAGACCTGTAAAGATGGAAAGATCTTCCATGCTCATGGATTGGCAGGATTAACATAGCAAAAATGGGCATCCTACCAAAAACAATCTATAGATTCAATGCAATCTCCATCAAAATTCCAACTCAGTTATTCATACAGATAACAAGACAATTCTCAATTTCATATGGAAAAAGAAAAAACTCAGGATAGCATATACAATTCTCAACAATAAAAGAACTTCTTGGGGAATCAGCATCCCTGACATCTAGCCCTACTACAGAGCCATATTGATAAAAACTGAATGGTGCTCCCCTGCCACCCCCTTGTTCTGTCTGGTGTGATAGACCTGTGGCACTTCTGACATGGGGAGGATCCTACTTCCTGATACTCTCTAGAGAGCTGGTGGGAGTAGGGCATTCAGTAAGAATCACCCCGCACCCCTAGAGGCCCAGAGCTGCTGTGGGCAGCAACCTCCAGATCACCATTCCCCTTCTTTTTTTCTATTGTTGTTGTTGTTGTTACTACTACTACTTCTACTACTACTACTACTACTACTACTACTTATTCTATATTCTTTGTTTACATTCCAAAGGCTTTCCAATTCCCAGTTCCCCCCTTACCATATGTCCCATAAGTCTTCACTCCCCCACCTATTCCACAATCACCCCCCCCAACATTTCTCTGTTCTGGTACTCTCCTACAAAACTGGATCCAATCTTTTCAGGACCAGGGTCCTCTCCTTCCTTCTTTTTGGGAATCATTTGACTTGCTAATTGTGCCTTGAGTATTCAAAGCTTCTGGGCTCATTAATATCCACTTATCAGTGATTTCATTTCATGTGTATTCTTTTGTGATTGGGTTAACTCACTTAGGATGATATTTTCCAGATCTAACCATTTGCCTACAAATTGCGTGAATTCATTATTTTTAATTGCTGAGTAATATTCCATTGTATAAATATACCACATTTTCTGTATCCATTTCTCCTTTGAGGGACATCTGGGCTCCTTCCAACTTCTGGCTATTATAAATGAGGCTGCTATGAACATAGTGGAACATGTGTCTTTATTGTATGCAGGGGAATCCTCTGGGTATATGCCTAGGAGTGGTATGCCAGGATCCTCTGGAAGTGTCATGCCCAATTGTCTAGGGAACCGCCAGACTGATTTCCAGAGTGGTTGTACCATCTTGCACTTCCACCAACAGTGGAAAGTGTTCCTCTTTCTCCACATCCTCGCCAGCACCTGTTGTCTCCTGAGTTTTTAATCTTAGCCATTTTGACTGGTGTGAGGTGGAATCTCAGGGTTGTTTTGATTTGCATTTCCCTGATGACTAATGATGTTGAACATCTCTTAAGGTGCTTCTCAGCCATCTGAATTTCTTCTGCTGAAAATTCTTTGTTTAGCTCTGTACCCCATTTTTTGATAGGGTTATTTGGTTCTTTGGGGTCTAACTTCTTGAGTTCTTTGTATATATTGGATATTAGCCCTCTGTCGGATGTGGGGTTGGTGAAGATCTTTCCCCAATTTATTAGTTGCCATTTTGTCCTTCTGACAGTGTCCTTTGCCTTACAGAAACTTTGTAATTTTATGAGGTCCCATTTGTCAATTCTTCATCTTAGAGCATAAGCTATTGGTGTTCTGTTCAGGAAGTTTCCCCCTGTGACCATGTCCTCCAGGGTCTTCCCCAGTTTCTTTTCTATTAGTTTCAGTGTGTCTGGTTGTATATGGAGGTCATTGATCCACTTGTAGTTGATCTTAGTACAAGGAGATAAGAGTGGGTCAATTTGCATTCTTCTGCATGTTGACCTCCAGTTGAACCAGCACCATTTGTTGAAAGGCTATCTTTTTTCCACTGGATGGGTGTAGTTCTCTTTAACAAAGATCAAGTGACCATAAGTCTGTGGGTTCATTTCCGGGTCTTCAATTCTATTACATTGAACTAATTGCCTGTCGCTGTACCAATACCATGCAGTTTTTAGCACAATTGCTCTGTAGTACTGCTTGAGGTCAGGGATATTGATTCCCCCAGAAGTCCTTTTATTGTTGAGAATAATTTTAGTTATCCTGGGTTTTTGATTACTCCAGATGAATTTGAGAATTGCTCTTTCTAGATCTATGAAGAATTGGTTTGGGATTTTGATGGGGATTGCATTGAATCTGTAGATTGCTTTTGGCAAGATGGCCATTTTTACTATATTGATCCTGCCAATCCAAGAGCACGGAATATTTTTCCATCTCCTGAGGTCTTCTTCGATTTCTTCAAGGACTTGAAGTTTCTGTCATACAGTTCTTTCACTTGTTTGGTTAAAGTCATACCAAGATACTTTATATTGTTTGTGGCTATTGTGAAGGGTGTTATTTTCCTAATTTCTTTCCTTTGAGTACAAGAAGGCTACTGATTTGCTTGAGTTAATTTTATAACCAGCCACTTTGCTGAAGTTGTTTATCTGCTGTAGGAGTTCTCTGGTGGAGTTTTTTGGGTTACTTACGTATACTATCATATCAACTGCAAAAAGTGATAGTTTGACTTCTTCCTTTCCAATTTGTATCCCTTTGACTTCCGTATGTTGTCTAATTGCTCTCACTAGAACTTCAAGTACTATATTGAAAAGATATGGAGAGAGAGGGCAGCCTTGTCTAGTCTCTGATTTTAGTGGAATTGCTTCAAGTTTCTCTCCATTTATTTTGATGTTGGCTACTGGTTTGCTGTAGATCGCTTTTACTATGTTAAGGTATGGGCCTTGAGTTCCTGTTCTTTCTAGGACTTTTAGCATGAAAGGATGCTGAATTTTGTCCAATGCTTTTTCAGCATCCAATGAGATGACCATGTGGTTTTTTTCTTTGAGTTTGTTTATGTAGTGGATTACATTGATGGATTTTCGTATATTGAACCATCCCTGCATCCGTGGGATGAAGCCTACTTGATCATGGTGAATGATCCTTTTGATGTGCTCTTGGATTTGATTGAAAATAATTTTATTTAGTATTTTTGCATCAATATTCATAAGGGAAATTGGCCTGTAGTTCTCTTTCTTTGTAGGATCTTTGTGTGCTTTTGGTATCAGCATTATTATGGCTTCATAGAACGAGTTGGGCAGTGTTCCTTCTGTTTCTATTTTGTGGAATAGTTTGAAGAGTATTGGTGTTAGGTCTTCTTTGAAGGTCTGATAGAATTCTGCACTAAAACCATCTGGTCCCGTACTTTTTTTGGTTGGGAGACTTTCTATAACCCCTTCTATTTCTCTACAGGTTATGGGACTGTTTAACTGATCTAATTGATCCTGGTTTAATTTTGGTATTTGGTATCTGTCTAGGAAATTGTCCATTTCCTCCAGATTCTCCAGTTGTGTTGAGTATAGGCTTTTATAGTAGGATCTGATAATTTTTTTGAATTTCCTCAGTTTCTGTTGTTATATCCCCCTTTTCATTTCTAATTTTGTTAATTTGAATACTGCCTCTGTGCCCTTTGGTTAGTCTGGCTAAGGGTTTATCTATCTTGTTGATTTTCTCAAAGAACCAGCTCCTGGTTTTGTTAATTCTTTGTATGGTTTTCTTTGTTTCCACTTGGTTGTTTTCAGCCCTGAGTTTGATGATTTCCTGTCCTCCTGGGTGAATTAGCTTCTTTTTGTTCCAGGGCTTTTAGGTGTGCTGTTAAGCTGCTAGTGTATGCTCTCTCCAGTTTCATTTTGGAGCCACTTAGAGCTATGAGTTTTCCTCTTAGCACTGCTTTCATTGTGTCCCATAGATTTGGGTAGGTTGTACCTTAATTTTCATTGAATTCTAAAAAGTCTTTGATTTCTTTTTTTATTTCTTGCCTGACCAAGGTGTCATTGAGTATTGTTCAGTTTCCATGTGTATGTTTCTGTTGTTTTTGTTGCTATTGAAGACCACTCTTACTCCATAGTGATCTGATAGGAGGCATGGAATTAGTTCAATCTTCTTGTATTTGTTGACATCTGTATTGTGACCAAGTTATATGATCAATTTTGGAGAAGGTACCATGCGTTGCTGAGAAAAATGTATATTCTTTAGCTTTAGGATGAAATGTTCTATATATATCTGTTAAATCCAATTGGTCCAAAGTTTCAATTAGTTTCACTGTGTCCCTGTTTAGCTTCTGCTTTCCTGATTGGTCCATTGAGGAGAGTGGAGTGTTGAAGTCACCTACAATTATTGTGTTAGGTGCAATGTACGCTTTAAGCTTTAGTAAGATTTCTTTTACAAATGAGGATGTCCTAGCATTTGGAGCATAGATGTTCAGAGAGTTCCTCTTGGTGGATTTTCCCTTTTACCAGCAAGAAGTGACCTTCCGAGTCTCTTTTGATGACTTTAGGTTTTCTTCTTTTTGGTTTGATGAGAGGAAGTTTCTATCTTGCTTCTTCCAGGGTGTAGTTTCTCTCCCTGTGTTGGTGTTTCCCCCCTATTATCCTTTGTAGGGCTGGGTTTGTGGAAAGATATCGTGCAAATTTGGTTTTGTCATGGAATACCTTGGTTTCTCCATCTATGGTGCTTGAGAGTTTTACCAGAGATAACAAGATTAATCATTACCAACATGGCACCATCAGAACCCAGTTTTCCCACAAGGCAAATCCTGAACACTCCATCACATCAGAAAAGCAAGAGATAGATTTAAAATCACATCTCAAATCCACTGATTGAGGACTTCAAGAAGGACATAAATAACTCCCTTAAAGAAATACAAGAGAACATAGGTCAACAGGTAGAAGCACAAAAATCCCTTAAAGAAATACAAGAGAATATGGATCAAAAGGTAGAAGCCCTTAAAGAGGAAACACAAAAATCCCTTAAAGAAATACAGGAGAACGTGGGTCAACAGGTAGAAGCCCTTACAGAGGCAATACAAAAATCCTATAGGGAATTATGGGAGAACATGGGTCAACATGCAGAAGCCCTTAAAGAGGAATCACAAAAATCCCTAAAAGAAACACAGGAGAACATGGGTCAACAGGTAGAAGCCCTTAAAGAGGAAACACAAAAATTCCTTAAAGAATTTCAGGAAAAAACAAACGCACAAGTGAAGAAGAACTACACAGGATCTAAAACTGGAAGTAGAATCAATAAAGAAATCTCAAAATGAGACATCTCTGAAGATAGAAAACCTTGGAAAGAATTCAGGAGTCATAGATGCAAGTATCAACAACAGAATACAAGAGCTAGAAGAAAGAATCTCAGATGCTGAAGTTTCCATAGAAAAAATGGACTCAACAGTCAAAGTAAATGCAAAATGCAAAAAGCTTGTAACCTAAAACATCCAGGAAATCCAGTAAAGAATCAGAAGACCAAACCTTAGGATTATAGGTATAGAAGAAAGCTAGGGTTTACATCTTAATGGCCCAGTAAATATCTTCACCAAAATTATAGATGAAAACTTCCCTAACCTAAAGAAAGAGATGCCCATGAACATACAAGAAGACTACAGAAATCCAAACAGATTGGACCAGAGCAGAAATTCTTCCCATCACATAATAATCAAAACAGATATCCTGGCTTGTGATGAACAAGTACATGATGGGGAAATGGAAGAGAAAGAGAAACAGTGGAAAGAGAAACTCTGTGGAATGAGGCTGAACTGCAGACATAATGGAATGAGGAACAGGCTGATGTGATTGACATGCACTACCAGCTATTTCTATGGTGATATTCAGGGCATGCTGTCACCAAGGTCCATGTAAGAGTTGCCCCACCCCAACATCTAGCACATCTATAAGCTGCTGGAGTGGATGACAAAAGGCTAGTCCTTTGGAATCATAGCCACAGAATCTCTATGATTCTGGGCAATAGCAGGATATTTGAGCAGAGTCTTGGTGAGGGGCCAGTATTGATTACGCAGGGGAAGCCAGAGGCCTTAAACCAGACTCATTGCAGTGAATATTTGCAAGAAAAGCTGGCAGGGAAAAGGGTATATTACACACCACACCACCGCTCCCAGTGCCACTATGACAGATTTACATGTGTGATGGATAAGCAGGAAAGATAAAGGAGCAGAGTGTCATATGTGAAATGGAATTGAAGAACTGGCAGCTGTGAGAGTTTGAGAGAAGGCTGCAGCTGATAGAGGAGCAAGTTGTTGCCAAGAGGAGTTGGTGGGAGGTTACTGTTTTTTTGAATGTTCTTTTCTGAGGGGGAGATTATAAGGGTAGAGGGTGGGCATAGAAGGACTGAAAAAAGAATGGGATTGGAGTGCATGGTATAAAAACTAAACAGAAATAAAGGCACTAACATGTTATAAACCAAATGGACCTAAGAGATATCTACAGATCTTTTTACTCAAACTCAAAAGAATATACTGTCTTCTCAGCAGCTCATGGAACCTTCTCCAAAATTAACCATATGCTTAGTCACAAAGCAAATTTCCACAGATAAAAGAAAATTGAAATGATCCCTTGAATTCTATCAGGCTACCATGGATTAAAGCTGTATTTCATAACAAAAGAAACTATGGAAGTTCTATAAATTCACAGAAACTAAACAACTCTCTATGGAATGACAAGGAACAAATAAAGAAATTAAAGAATTTCTAGAATTTAATAAAAATGAATGTACAATATACCTAAACTTATGGGACACAATGAAAGCAATTCTGAGAAGAAAGTTCATAGCACTTAGTGCCTTCAGAAATAAATTGGAGAGCTCTTATACTAGCAACTGCACAGCACACATAAAAGCTCTAGAGCAAAAGGAAGCAAACACATACAAGAGTAGTAGATGGCAGGGAATAATCAAACTGAGGCCTGAAATCAATAAAATAGAAACAAAGAGAACAATACAAAGAATAAATAAAATAGTTAGATTTTGGGGAAAATCAAAAAGATAAATAAACACTTTTCCAAACTGACACTAAGGAAATCCAAAGAATCATTACACCATGTTTCAAAAACCTATACTCCACAAAACTTGAAAGTCTAAAAGAAATAGACAAAATTTTAATAGATACCATTTATCAAAATTAAGTCAAAATCAGGTAAATAATTTAAATAGACCTACAGACCTCAACAAAACAAAAACAATTATTTAAACTCTCCCAACCTAAAAAAGTCCAAGGACAGTTTTTGTGAAGAATTCTATCAGTCTTACAATAAGGAGCTAATACTAATACTCCTCCTCAAATTATTCCATGGAATAGAAACAGAATGAATAGTGAAATTCACATTAAGAGGAACAATTACCCTGATACCCAGATCACAAAAAGAGTCAACAACAACAACAACAACAAAAATTCAGACCAATTTCCCTCATGAACATTGATGCTAAAATACCCAATAAAATACTTGCAAAGTAATCTAAGAACACATGAAAAAGATCATCCATCATAATCAAGTAGGCTTCATTTCAGATATGCAGCAATGGTTCAATAAATGAATATCTGTCAATGTAATCCTCCATAAAAACCAATTTAAAAAAAGAAATTATTTTACTAGATGCTAAAAAAGTCCTTGATAACATCCAACACTCCTTCATGAAAACAGTCTTGTGGGGGTGGGGGTAGGGTGGTGTGGAGGACATCCAGGCAACTTATGCCCAATGCCAAACATCATGGATAGGGCATAAGACATCCAGAAGCACAAATAAGTGGTGGATAGATGGGAGAGGAAAAAAAGTGAAATGATGTGTGCACAGTGAAGAGAGGCAGAATTGGAGACCAAAGGTAGTGAGGAACAGCCTGATGTGAGTAGCCTGTGTTGCCATCTGAGGCCATGGTGAGGTCCTAAGCTTTGCTGCTCTCAGGGACTATTTCTGGGTCTGTCTCCCATGTTACCAATAAAGATCAAGGGTTTGTCCCTGGTCTGAGCTGCTTCCTCAGATCATATTGATATCCAGGAGCTGCACATTCAGAAGAGCTGGTCACAGCCCTCCATGGCTGTGCCACTAAAGAAAGACATCCCTGAACATCCACTGGCCTACTAGGTATATCTGGCCCTGGTAGTATGGTACAGGAGAGCCAGACACAAGCATATGAAAGCTGGCATGACCCCATGCTAGGGCAAGGAGAGCTAGTCTTGGTTGCATGAGTGTGGGAGAGCTTGACCCAACGGCATGAGCCTATGAGAGCTGTTGGGATGACCAACTCAGCCACCACTCAGACTCAGATCCAGGTCTTTGACTTGGCTCACCCTAACATCTAACCCATCTATGAACTGCTTGAGCATGTGAACCAAAGCTGCAAGATCTCCATAATACAGGGCAACAGTAGGATATGAGAGGAGTTCAAAGTGAGGATTCAGTGTATTGATAGTGTAGCAAAAGCCAGAGGTCTTGAGGTAGAAAATGACTTACTGCAATGAATGTATACTGTATACACACATAAGCATGCCTCAGCTTCCATTGTAAGATTAAAAAAAACCTTTTTGTTTTCTTTTGGGGGAGAGGTTGCAAAAGATGAAGAAGGTGGATATAGGTGGATGGAAAGATGAGTGGGATTGGGGTACATGATGTGAAATTCACAAAGAATCAATAAACTTTTTAAAAAAATACTTAAAGAGATTGGAGATACAAGGAACATAATTAAACATACTAAAGGCTATTTATAGCAAGCCTATAGCCAATATTAAATTTAATAGAGAGAAACTTAAAGCAATTCTGTCATTGAAATTTCCAACCCCAATACGCTCCTATAAAAATCACACAATTCAATTCCTTTAATTATAAGCTATATGACTAGATTGGGCATATTTAACTCTATACTAACTTATTCCCCAGCTATAAGACCCCTTGCTATTTGTGGTTTCTCCTGACATGTGGTTCTGCTTCATCATGGCTCCTTCTTCCTCTTCTCACATCCTCTCTCCTTTTACTCTCATATTCTCTCTCTCTCTCTCTCTCTCTCTCTCTCTCTCTCTCTCTCTCTCCCTCTCTTGCCTTTACTCTCCAAAACCTTTCGCCCTACCTTTCCCCTCTCTGCCCAGTCAAAGTGTTCTGTCTTTATTGACCAGTTATAATGGGAATAAGATTCACATGAGATCACCTGAATATATGATTGGTTGATCTTCAGGGACAACCCCTCTTAAGGAAGCAGAATTAACATCAGAATACAAACAGTATCAGGGCAATCCACAACTAAAATCAGGAACAAGACAAGGCTGTCTGCTCTTTCCATATCTATTCAATATAGTAGTTGAAGTTCTAGCTAGAGTAATGAGGTAACTAAAGAAGATCAAAGTGATAAGTTGGAAAGTGAGAAGTCAATGTATTGCTGTTGGCAAATGATATAATAGTATAAATAACCAACCCCAAAAATTCTATCAGGGAGCTCCTTCAGCTGATAAAAACCTTCAGTGTATTTCTTAGATACAAGATTAACTAAAAGAAACAGTAGCCCTGCTATATACAAACCATAAAGATGCTAAGGAAAAAATCAGGGAAACGACACTTTATAATAGACAGAAATTATATAAAATATCTTAGGTTAACTCTAACCAATCAGTCAAAGACCTTTATGATAATTACATCAAGTCATTGAAAAAAAATTGAAGGAATCAGAAGATAAAAAGATCTCCTATGCCCATGGGTCAGTTGACTAAACATACTAAAAATGGCAATCTTACCAAAAGCATTCTAAAGATTCAAAGTAATCCCCATCACAATTCTTTATAGACTTGAAAGATCACTATTCAGTGTCACATGGAAAAACAGCAACAACAAAAACCTAACATGATCCTGTAGAAGAAAAACCTTGCAGGACACCAAGAGCATTCTGTCTCTTCCATGAAAACCTCCAGGGAGCTCTAAAGTAAACATTTTGAAACTCTGCCTGACTACCCATCTTCCTGGATCTGCCAGCCACCCCAGCTGGATCTGACTTGGACACAGCCTGCAGAGTAGGGTCTGCCAGCAAGATAGCGAGCAGAATGGGGTCTACCTGAGGCATAGCCAACGGAGTAGGATATTCTAGCCTCCATTGTCTGGCCTGTGGCTCCTCCCCCCTTCCTGAGAAGACCTGTTGCCATCAGGTTCATCCAGCCAACACCAAAGAAAACCAGATGCCTAAAGAACAGTGTAAGAACAAATTAACATCACACAGAACAATATCGTACCACTAGAGCTAAGCTATATTACTACAGCAAGCCCTGGATACCCTAATGAAATTGAATCACAAGGAAAAATTCTTAAATACAATTTTATAAAGATGATAAATGCCTTTAAAGAGGAAATGAAAAAAAAATCCCTTTAAGAAATACAGGAGAATACATTCAAACAGCTGAAAGATGTGAACAAAACTGTCCAAGACCTGAAAATGGAAATAAAGGCAATAAAGAAAACACAAACAGGTAATCCTGGAGAAGGAAAACCTAGGAAAGAGAACAAGTTCGACAGACATAAATATCCCCAACAGAGGAGAAGAGATGGAAGAGAGAATCTCAGGCATGGAAGATATGGTAGAAGAAATCAATGCATCAATCAAAGAAAATGCAAAATCTTAAAAGTTCAAGAAACAAAACATCTAGGAAATTTGGGATACCATGAAAAGCCCATACCTAAAAATAATAGAAATAGAAGAAGGAGAAGATTCCCACCTCAAACACCCAGAAAACATCTTCAATAAAATCATTGCAGAAAAATTCCCTAACCTAAAGCAAAAGATACTATAAAAGTACAAGAATCTTACAGAATGTGAAACAGATTGGACCAGAAAAGAAAGTCATACTACCACATAATAATCTAAACAATAAATAAAAACAACAGCTTGGACACAAACTCCATAGCCAGTTCCACAGCACCCAGAGTAAGCTTCACTCCCAGGCACTATAACATGCCCAAGATCATAGGATCAGAGGTGAGGAGGACACAACATATGCCCTAACACCAGGAATAACTGGCACCAGTGGGATCTAAGGAGTCTAAGGGACCTAGGAATCCTGCCTGGTCAGAGGCATGGGTTCTTTCTGGTCTGATCTTGAGCCCTGAGCAGACTTGGACATTAACTCCACAGCCAATCCCACAACACCCAGAGGAAGCTCCACTCCTAGGTACTCTAACACACCCAGGATCAGAGGATCCCAGAATCCAAGGATCCCAGGAGCTTAGTCACACCAGGATTTCAGGGTACCAGAGGCAGCTTTACTCCCAGGAGCTCTGACACATCTAGAATCTCAGGACCACAGGATCCCAGAACCACAGGATCACAGAGACAGCTGAACTCTGAGGAGCTCTGACACAATCAGGTTCACAGAAAGGATAGGCTCAGTCATATATAACAAGGGCAGTTAGCACTAGAGATAACAAGATGGGGGGAGGCAAGTGTAAGAACATAAACAACAGAAACCAAGGTAACTTGGCATCATCAGAACCCAATTCTCCTACCATAGCAAGTCCTGGATACACCATCATACTGGAAAAGCAAGATTAGGATCTAAACTCACTTCTCACAATGATGATAGAGGACTTTAAGAAGGACATAAATAACTACCTTAAAGAACTACAGGCAAACACAGGTAAACAGAAGAACTTAAAGAGGAAACATAAAAATATCTTAAAGAATTACAGAAAAACACAATCAAATAGGTGAAGGAAATGAACAAAACCATCCAGGATCAAAGATGGAAATAGAAACAATAAAGAAATCACAGAGGGAGACAACTCTAGAGTTGGAAAATCTTGGAAAGGGATCAGGAGTTGAAGATGCAAGCATCAACAGAATACAAGAGTTAGAAGAGAGAATCTCAGATGCAGAAGATACCATAGAAAACATTGACACAACGATCAAAGAAAATGCAAAAAGCCAAAAGATCCTAATCAAAAATATCCAGGAAATCGAGGATAAAATGAGAAGACCAAACCTAAGGATCATAGGTATAGAAGAGAGCAAAGGTTCCCAAGTTAAAAGGCCAGTAAATATCTTCAATAAGATTATAGAAGAAAACTTCCTTAACCTAAAGAAAGAGATGCCTATGAACATACAAGAAGCCTACAGAATTCCAAATAGACTGGACCAGAAAAAGAAATTCCTCCCATCACATAATAATCAAAACACCACATGCATTAAACAAAGAATATTCAAAGCAGTAAGGGAAAAAGGTCAAGCAACATATAAAGGCAGACCTTCATAATTACACCAGACTTCTCACCAGAGACTATGAAAGGCAGAAGATACTGGGCAGATGTCATACAGATCCTAAGAGAACACAAATGCCAGCCCAGGCTATTATACCCAGGAAAACTTTCAATTAGGTGAAAAAAACAAGGTATTCCATGACAAAACCAAATTTACATAATATCTTCCCACAAGTAGAGCCCTTCAAAGCATAATAGATGGAAAATACCAACACAAGGAGGGAAACTACATTCTAGAAAAAGCAAGAAAGTCATCTTTCAACAAACCTAAAAGAAGATGGCCACACAAACATAATTCCACTTCTAACAACTTCAACACCCCACTCTCAGCAATGGAGAAGTCATGGCAACAGAAACTGAACAGAGACACAGTGAAACTAACAGAAGTTATGAACCAAATTGATCTAACAGATATTTATAGAACATTTCATTCTAAACCAAATGAATATACCTTCTTCTCAGCACTTCATGGTACCTTCTCCAAAACTAACCATATAATTGGTCACATATCAGGCCTCAACAGATACAGGAATATTGAAATAACTCCATGTACCTTATCAGATCACCATGTTTTAAGACTGGTCTCAAGTTCCAACAAAAACAACGGAAAACACACATACACATGGGCATTGAACAATGCTCTACTTAATGATAACTTGGTCAAGGAAGTACTAAGAAATTAAAGACTTTTTAGGCTTTAATGAAAATGAATACACATCACACCAAAACTTATGGGACACAATAAAACCAGTGCTAAGAGGAAAACTCAAGCACTAATTGCCTACAAAAAGAAAATGGAGAGAGCTTACACTAGCAGCTTGACAACATACTTGAAAGATCTAGAATAAAAGAAAGCAAATACACAAAAGAGGAGTAAATGGCAGGAAATACTCAAACTCAGGGCCAAAAATCAACCGAATAGAAACAAAAAGGACTATACAAGGAATCAACAAGACCAGGAGCTGGTTCTTTGAGAAAATCAACAAGATAGGTAAACCCTTAACTAGACTAACAAGAATGCACAGAGGCATTACCAAATTAATATTCAGAAATGATAAGGGAGAAATAAAAACAGAAACTGTGGTAATTCAAAAAATCATCAGATACTACTACAAAAGCTTATACTGAACAAAATTGGAAAATCTGGATGAAATGAACAATTTTCTAGACACACACAAGGTGCCAATGTTAAAACAGGATCAGATAAGCCATCTAAATATTCCCATAAGTCCCGAGGAAATAGAAGCAGTCATTTATAGTCTTCCAAACAAAAAATCCTAGGGTTTAGTAGGGAATTCTATCAGATCTTCAAAGAAGACCCAATACCAATACTCTTCAAACTATTCTACAAAACAGAAATGGAAGGAACACTACCAATTAATTCTATGAATCCACAATATCGCTTATACCTAAACCAAGCAAAGACCAAACAAGGAAAGAGAACTTCAGACCAATTTCCCTTATGAACATTGATGCAAAAATACTCAATAAAATTCTTGTCAACTAAATCCAAGAAAACATCAAGGTGATAATTGACCATGATCAAGTAGTCTTCATCCCAGGGATGCAGGGATGGTTCAATATACAGAAAGCCATCAATGTAATCCACTACATAAACTCAAAGAAAAGACAATATGATCATTTCATTAGATGCTGAAAAAGCATTTGACAAAATTCAGCATCCCTTCATGCTAAAAGTCTTGGAGAGATCAGCAATTCAAGACCCATGTCTAAACATAGTAAAAGTAATATAAAGCAATCCAGTAGCCAACATCAAACTAAACGGAGAAAAACTTGAAGCAATTCCACTGTAGAGAGCAGGTGTGGCAGTAGCATCAAGCCTGGAGGCCTGCTAAGTCAGATGACTAAGCACCTGACTTCTTCCTGCTCCTGAGTAGGCCACACCTTTCTTGGGCACTGTACAGGCATAGCCAATAACATGATCAGACCATTCTATGTGGACCAATCAGAGAAGACTACGTGATGTGGACTGATGGGGTGGACTTGGGGAGGATATAAAAGGACTGCGCAAGGGGAGTGGGTAGTCTTTTCCCTGCATTCATGTTCAAGGTTCCTAATTAAACTGCTCTGAGAAGGACTTGCGTTTGTCCTCCGCTGGTTGGATAGGGTTTCGACAAGTGGTGGCTCTTATGGGGAACCTATTCTCAACCACTTTCCCTTCACGGGATAATGCAGTTCAGAACTCTTTGCAGTCAGGGCAGCCGGCTGGTAAGTCCCAGGTAAGGGGGACCAATTCAAGTCTCCGGGAAGGAGTGATAAAGTCCTCAGGTAAGAGGCTATAAAGGAAGAAAGTATGGGTAACTCTACTTCGCATCCAATTTTTGTGGATTAAAGGAGCTGTTAAAGGGAAAGAAATCAGAGTTGAAAAGGAGTACCTTGGAATGTTTCCTTATAGAGGTGGACCAAGTTGCTCCTTGGTTCAAGGGATGTATAAAGCAGTTGAAAAGGGTCAAGAAGCCCTAGAACAAGATTTGTTAAGAAGAAAGGAATAGTGGAAAATGAGAAAAGGAAAATGGATTTCAAAACTCTCCTGGGGACAAGGGGAAACATGGAGACATCCTGTTTCCTCTATGGACCCCAAAGGAGATATTCTTAGTACTAGTACCAGTGCAAATGAAGAGCGCTACTAGAGTGGCCTTCTCGAGGACAGGCAACTTCCCTTCCCCTGACCAACCTAAGACACGGAGCCTTGAGGATGAAAAGATAATCCAACAATGGGTAAGGAAGGGGCTTGAAGGGTCGATCCAAAGATAGAGATGGCTACCTATGCTCAGCTTACCTGGTATGTTACTGGGTTGAGTGGATGCCTTTATTTATATAAAAAAGGGGGATATGTAGAGAGAGGGTGTGGCAGTAGCCTCAAGCCTGGAGGCCTGCTAAGTCAGATGACTAAGCACCTGACTTCTTCCTGCTCCTGAGTAGGCCACACCTTTCTTGGGCACTGTACAGGCATAGCCAATGATGTGTGATCAGACTATTCTATGTGGACCAATCAGAGAAGACTACGTGATGTGGACTGATGGGGCGGACTTGGGGAGGATATAAAAAGACTGTGCAAGGGGAGTGGGTAGTTTTTTCCCTTCATTCATGTTCAAGGTTCCTGATTAAACTGCTCTGAGAAGGACTTACGTTTGTCATCCCTCCGGTGGTCGGATAGGGTTGAGACATCCACTAAAATTGGGGACCAGACAAGGCTGCCCACTCTCTCCCCATCTATTCAATATAGTGCTTGATGTTTTAGCAGAACAAAAGGAGGCCAAAAAATACAAACTGGAAAGGAAAAAGTCAGAATATCACTATTTGCACATGATATGATCATATACTTAAGTGACTCCAAAAATTCCATTGGAGAACTCCTAAAACTGATAAACAACTTCTGTAAAGTTGCTAGATATAAAATTAACTCAAAAAAATCAGTAGCCTTCCTCTACTCTAAGGATAAACATGCTGAGAGAGAAATTAGGGAAATGACACCCTTCACAATACTCACAAATAATATTACATACCTTGGTGTGACTCTAACCAAGCAAATGAAAGATCTGTATGACAAGAACTTCAAGCCTCTGAAAAAAGAAATCAAAGAAGATCTCAGAAGATGGAAAGATCTCCCATGCTCATGGATTGGCAGGATTAATATAGTAAAAATGGCCATCTGGCCTAAAGCTATCTAAATGTTCAATGCAATCTCCATCAAAATTCCAAATCAATTCTTCATAGAGCTAGAAAGAGCAATCTACAAATTCACTTGGCATAATAAAAAACCCAGGATATGGATAACTATTCTCCTCAACAAAAGAACTTCTGGGGGAATCATCACCCCTGACCTCAAGCTCTACTGCAGAGTAATAGAGATAAAAACTGTGCAGTATTGGTACAGAGACAGGCAGGAAGATCAATGGAATAGAATTGAAAACCCAGAAATGAACCCATACACCTATGGTCACTTGATATTTGACAAAGGAGCTAAAAGTGTCCAGTGGAAAAAAGAGAGTCTTTTCAACAAATGGTGCTGGATCAACTGGTGCTCAGCATGTAGAAAAGTGAAAATTGACCCATTCTTATCTCCTTGTACAAAGCTCAAGTCCAAAGGTCAAGGACCCACACATAAAACTAGATTCACTGAAGCTTATAGAGGAGAAAGTTGGGAAGAGCCTTGAACACATGGCACAGGAGGAAATTTCCTGAACAGAACACCAATGCTTATGCTTTAAGATCAAGAATTCACAAATCGTACCTCATAAAATTGCAAAGCTTCTGTAAGGGAAAGGACACTGTCAATAGGACAAAATGGTAACCAACTGACTGGGAAAAGATCTTTACCCATATTATATCCGACAGAGGGATATCCAATATCTATATATACATATACACATACACATAAATGTACACATACATATATACATAATCATATACATAATCACAATCACACACACATATGTATATATCAGGTGAGTCATCTTAAAAGACTCAACTTAGCTGGCATGGTATCAATGACATTAAATAGTAGCCCAGTCCCTTATAGTTGACTTTTCTACAGGCCACCATTATTATCTGTAGCCAAGTAGAATGGGTGCTAACTTGTTGTTTTTTTTTAAAGAAAAAGTTTTAAATGAAAAAACCCTAATTCTTTAGCTGAATTGCTCATATTTCAAGGTCATCTGTGGTTGAAGATGTTTGTCCACAACTCTGGACAAACAAAACAGAGATTATACTTATCATATTAGAAATCTTCCTATGTTGGTACTAAACTCAAAGTTCTTTATAAGACATTTCCACTACCCCAAGTTTCTTCTGTTCATGTGAATTATGCCCTCTTTCTATCATTTAATCTTTGTGTTTTCATGGTTCCATATTAGTCTTGAATATAATAGTCCTGCCATGTACAGAGCACACTGTTTTATCCCAGTTCTCCTCATTCTCTAGCTCTCACTATCCTAGGAAACAGGACCAATAATGGATAACTGTGGTCTTACATGTGTCAGCACTCCTGGGAGACAAGGCCCTCTGGGTAGGATTAGGGTGCTGATTGCTTTGATCTTAGGTGTGTCAGCACTCCCAGGAGATCTGCTCTCTGGGTATGTGGGTAACTATAATACAGGAACTCCTGGGAGTAGGTGGAAACTGGAAGGATCTTGTCCTCTGCTGCTCAGTGGTTCCTGGGTCCTGTGGGTTCCAGGCACGTCCCATTTGGGCCCAGTATTTGGACAGCTGTGGTGGCCTCACCTGTGATATTAGCTATGTCAGCACTCCTGGGAGACCTGCTATCTCCAGGCAGATTTGAGGTGCTGATAGTTGTGGTATAGGGTCAGCTCTGGGGTGCAGATGGAAACTGGAAGCTCTACTACATTCTTGATTCTCCATCTGATCATCCTTGCTGGCATCTGTGGCTTTGGTTCAATTGCTATGTCTGAAAAGTTCAGAACTATTTTTTCCAGGCCCTCCTCACAAGTTTCCCATCGCACCAGTCATCCCAGGGCCAATCTTGAAGTTTATCTTGAGCCACTAGACTGAACAAAAGCTCAAAGGCTTAATCTTGTGGTCCTCATTATGACCATCTGTTGGATCTCTCAGCATCAGTTTTACTCTCTTACTGCTTCTCATTTTTTATACTTCTGTGGTTAGTTACAGAAGGAATCATTTTAAAGATAGGGTCAGTAAGGAAGGAGGAGATGAATCACTGTGTCTGAGGAAGGGACAAATCTTGGAACCCATCCAGCCATGATTCCTCCAGATATTTTCCTGTTAACTTGACAAACAGTGGCAAGGGTGGGGAAGTAGAGATATAACTTTTGAGTATTGCTGTGACAAGAATGTCATCCCTATCTTGAATGGAACTCATCTTTTTAGTCCTAGCTGCACATCCCAACTGTGGTTGGTACTGTGCCCTTGAGTTCTGGACCTTTCAGAATCATAGGGGCTTGAGATTCCTAAAGGGTTTGATGCCATAAAATCTTAAATGATCAATTCTGGAAGCCATTGCGATGTTTTATAGGCATCACAGTAAGACCTATGTGATGTCTTATAGATAAGGGAAGAGCCTTTGTGAATGAAGTGATGTTCACAGCAGGAATGAGGAAGTTCCTGCTCTCTGGGTCATCACACTTATAGTGTCTTATAAAGAAGCATATGCCTCTCATGCTCTCTCTTTCCAGTATATCCACGTCTCCTTCCTTCAACCTAGAGCTGAAGAAGTACACAGTCCCATCCAAGGGCTGTTGTGTGATTTGTGATCTCCCACTTCTATCGCCATGAACCGTAAGTTGCTCTTTCATCTTTAAAGAACTGAGACTCCGGATTCTGTTTTGCTAACAGAAAATCAAAAACAGAATGTTGATATCTGCATGTTCTTGAATTTCTGGTAAGCCATTGTTCACCATTGCTATGGATGGATCTTGTCACTTTAGAGCACAGCAGAGGCCATAGGGCTCCTGGAAAGAGTGAGGTTGGAAAAATCTGAACATCAATTAGCTTACCAACATGCCTCAAAGTCAGTTGCAGATTCAACAAAATCCTACTCTGGAATTTTTTAACAGTATGACTCTGGGGCCAAGGAGATGCTTCAGTGGGTAAAACTTTGCTATGCAAGTGTGAGGGTCTGAGCTTAAATACACAGATCCTAGATGAATCCAGAACTGGCAGCTAGAGTATCTAGTACCAGTACTCCCATACAAATGCAGAAATGAAGAGAAGGTGATCTAATAGCTTAAGAGCCAGCATCCTGCCATGCACAGCATGGAACAAATGACCTTGTCTCAAACAAGGCAGGAGATAGGACTAACATCAGATGTTGTCCTGAAATTCACATGGACTCCCTGTCATGCTATCATACAGTGACATACATGAATGTACACACATAGAGAGTTGTCTTTGTTTTAAGCATGGGGCTATTGAGATGGCTCACCACATAATGATTACTGTCAGCAAGCCTTACAATCTGAATTCAATAGCTAGAACCCACAGAAAGATAAAGAGACCTCATTCCACAATGTTCTCTGACATCTTTGTATGTCACTATCCTAATGTATATATGTCACAAGCACATACTAATAAAAGTAATAATAAAGCAAAATTATTCTAAATATGATCCTACTGAATGTCTTATTTAAAATGATGCTAATGGAATCTGCAATCGGAAGATACTCTCTAGCCTCTCCCTCACCTATAAACACAGAGGACCTTCAAACACCGGCTGATTCTTGATTCCCTACAAAGAATCCAATTCTGGAACCACTGAAGTTTCCCTCTGTACACTGTCACTGTTCAGTCTATCTTGAGGCCTTCATTGTTTGTCAGTCTTTAGACGTTACAGATTCAGTTACAATTCCACTTCTGTCATATACTACTCTACAGCCTGATCAGCTTCACAGTGTCTGGAATCTTCTAAAATGACAGTCCCGCCAAACTCATGTCTAAATGTTATTGTACCTCTGAACTTTAAAGGAATTCACTTTTTCTGTGTTCATTTCACACCATCACCCTTACAACCATCCACATAGGAATATTTTTGTTTTACAGATTAATATTCATTTTTTAAAAACTCTTTTTAGCAACCAGTATAATGTTCCAGATAAACACAAAAATGCTGCATCACATGCTCAGCCATTAAATGTATTTCATGGCCTGGCGAAGAGTCACCACGTGCTACAAGAAAGTAGAGCCAATTCCACTCTTCACTTAGTATTTACAAATATTTATTTATTTTTTAAGCATAATCTTTCTTCCCACTCACAAACTTCAGAATCTGCACTCTTCCAAGCACCCTACATTCCTTACATATCAGCCCAGACATAGAACCACATGCAGCATCAGTCTCAAACTCCATTCTGAGTCATCCCTGGTCACCAAGGAGTCCAGTGAAGTCCCATTGTAACCGTCTGTAGAGCTCAGTGTGATTCTGTCTCTCTTATGTTTCTCAGGCTTCATCCTCATCCCTATACTCCTGTTGGCAAGCAAAGGAGTGGAAAGAACTCACACTTTTCCCACTCTATTGGATCCTGGCTTCTGGCTGTGCCAGCCAGTATCCAGATGTGATGAAAGGATCTACAACCCCTTGGAGCAGTGTTGTGTGGATGACAATATCCTACCCCTTAACTATACCCGGCTTTGCGGCCCTGGTTGCATCTACTGGCCCTGCTTTGAGCTGTGTTGTCCTGAGTCCTTTACTTCCCAGAAGAAATTTATTATCAAGTTGAAAATTCATGGGGAGAGATCACAATGTAGATCATCCCCTATCTCTGGAGACTGTGCCAGGTAAGCACCCTCATCCTTTTACTATGTAGTGTTGGTTATGGAAATGGAGCAGGGGTCTGTAGGTAAACACGCCTTTATAAAAACCCTCATTCCATATTCTAACAAATGGTCAGGCTGTTTTTTTCTTTCCCTTCTCTGATTTTTCAATCTTGTTTTCTCTTTTGCAGAAGAAAGTCATTTTTATACAGAAGATATTCAAGAAAAGAAACTTCTTCATAGGCAAGAAAGTGATGCCCAGGTCGGTGTCATGGTTTACCTGAGATTGAGTATCTACATGACATTAAGGTTGAGAGATGAGATATAAACAGGACATTTATAAAGCCCTCTCTAAGGCTCAGAGAATATTTCAGAAGAGATTGGCATATTGGAAGGTCCAGTCCTACTTCAGTTACCTGGCAGATATAATGTCTGTCAACAGTCAACCACAGATACTGATGAGGCTCACTGGTTCTCCTCTTTCTCTATAGAGTTAGCTGCTGGTAGGATCCAGGGAAAGGACAGTTATTGTCTTTGGTATGGCAAAGAGTGTGCCACTGGGACCTAATAGATAGTTCCAAACCTATGGCCATACAGAGGTTCCTGGGTAAAGTCGATAAGTCATAAAAATACTTTCATTAATTCTTTGATTCCTACCAATGGGAGGTTCTCTCTTGTTATTGTTAATAATAGTAATGTTGAGTCCAGATACTGATGAACATGTCTGAATGGGTGTTGGCCCATCTACTGGGGCATGAGCAAAATACTCAAGACCATATCCCCAAAGAAAAGTAACTGTTCCTGTCCCAGCAGACATTAGTTGCCAACAGCTTCTCAGTCTCAAGCCTCAAGCACCCCATACATTCACATACATTTGAATTTTGACTGATTAGAACTTGCCTCGTTCTTGTGCAGGCAGTCACAGTTGTGAGTTGATGTGTGCTTCAGTCATGTCATCTCCAGAAGCCAGGATTTCATGGCACTCCTCCCTAATTTCTTACATTCTTACTACACACTGTTCCACTATGCTCTGTGAGCCTTGGGAGGATGTTGATGCAGATGATCCATCCACAGCTGGGACGTCACAGTCACTTGTTCTCAGCATGTGGACCAGTTAATAACCTCTAACAACCATTGCCTATTGCAAATGGCAGCTTCTCCGATTAAGGTTGAGAGCAGAGGTGTATAGGTATAAATAAAAATATTAAAGGGTAATTTGAAGAACGGAGAGATGGCTTAGTAGTTAAGAGCACCCTTGCCCTTCAAGAGAACCTAAGGACTACCATCAGCACAAGCATGGTGGTTGACAACTGTCTGTAACTCCTAGTTGACAACTGTCTGTAACTTCAGGCTTCTGCAGGCACTGTAGATAATGGTGCACACACACATATGCAGACAAAACACACACTCACATAGAAATGAAGATTAAAAAATTGAACAAACAAACAAGGTCACTTAACAGCATAACTATTTAGCAAAACAGCCCCAGTAGGTCCAACACACACTCCGGGGCCTACAATTGACAGAATGTTTCTCATTTGTATTTGTTAAGCCAGCGTATAGTGTATTAGATACCATTTTGGCATCTCCAAGCAAAGTATGATTGATTACGTTCCCCTGCTATCTCACCCTGTCCTCTTCTCTTCTTAGGTCAACCTCATGTGCCTTACATATCTGCCTTCATGCCATATGTGACTCTACTTACACTTTAAGGATCTCAACTCTCAATTTTATTCCCTGGACAAATTTGAGTGTTTGGTTTTGTCCAGTAAATCCCAGCTCCTGAATGCTCCTACGTGAAGGATGGACAACTGAGGAACTGGACTGAAGTGATATTATGTGTCTTTTGTTACAATGCCCATTTGAACATAGTTTACTTAAATATGTATTGGAACATTTGCCCATAACTTTTTAAACTTGTCATGAGTTAATGCAATTAAAGATAATTATGTCCAATCCAGGGTCCATGAGACCACACAGAAAGCAAGTGTATGAAAGTCAGGCCTGGAGAGCTCACAGAATCTCAATAAGTAGGTAGTAGGTACCAATTTCCCTAAAAATGGTTCTTCCTGAATGTGCTGCAGGATGCTGAATTGAACAATGACATCTGTTTAGGAAAAGGGAAATTATAAAGATTCCTAGGATCCTATCAACATTATAAAAGCAGCAAACCGTGTCTGTGAGGAGAGGCTTTCAGGCTAGGAGAGCTGCCTGCATGTCCTGCAGTGAGCTCCAGGGATGCAGTTTTTATACATAGTCACCATACTGTACTTGGCTTTTTAGTAACACAGCCACCTTTGAGTCCTCCCTACCCTGTTAGTAACTCCTTGCCCACACACTTGTAAGGAACAAAAATAAACTCATTGGTTGAAAATGTGGACTGAAATGAGTAGATATTGTGTCAAAACTCCCCTATAAAAGTTACACACAACAGTGTAGTATGCACCTTAGTCTCTGGGATTTCAGTACTGTCAGAATCTATCTTTTGCCTAATGTGAGGCTGTATATTTTGTTATGACAATTCAACCTGACTGATACAGTGTCTTAATAACTGCTGTTTAGAATGAAAGAAGGCTTAAGTGACTGTAGTTAGTAGGGATCAGTAGTCACATACATTAGTCCAAATGGAGGAACGATTGAGCATTAAGCTAGCATGGTGGTTTATACAATGCTAATGGCTTTGTTCATGTGAAGCTATTGCTATGGACTGAAAATTGCCTGTATCCATCAATGTCATGGAGTGGCCTGATGCAAATTCTCTGTGGGAAGCAAGACTTTTTAGTCCATTCCTCTTTTTAGTTCAATCTTCCATGTTAACCAAAATGCAGAGCCTCTTTTCCAATATAGCATGTCTTTTGTATGGCAGTCTGAAGTCATTAAAAGTATAGACTGACCCAATGTTGCAGACCCTTTTCTACTTGTGTCTGCTTTATTTTTACCTCTCATAGAGGATGTGTATCACCACTATAATCATGGAACCTTATAGACTCACTCATTTTGATAATTTAAAACAATTAGTATTATATATTGAGATAGCATTTCTCAATAATTTCTCAAAAACTGTTGAGGTTTGGTCTTTTTCTAGGTATTGAATGTAGCATGTAATTTTAATAACACACTCCTTCCTTTGTCTGGTACTATGCTAGCTCTAAGATCGGTTGCCACCAACCCCACTCCTGGCTTGCCTGAGAGCTGAGACTAAAACACACAGATAGCTGTATTACTTTAGAATTTTCCTACCAGCACAATTGCTGGGCTCACATACCTCCAGCCTGAAAATGTGTGCCCTTAATAATTTATTATCCCCATTGCTTCTCCGGCCCTAAGCTTAATGGCTCATATCAGCTAGCATCTAACTATCACCTTGGTTATCTTCTGGTGGTGGAGGCTGCTGGTTCTAGCTTCCCTGATCTTAAATAATTGTTTTGTGCTTCTCATTCCAAAGACTGGCCAAAAAAGCCACTTCTTTTTCCATGCATTTTTTTCCTCCTGGGAACCAGAAGTCCCACCTGTCCCTTCTGCCCAGCAATTATTCCTGGCCTCCTTTATTGTCCAAATCAAGAACCAATTAGGGAACCAGACTTTAGTATCAGCACCTCCCGCCTACATTGTAATGCTAAATACTGACACTCTAGGCCTGGTTGCTCCCAAGAACAAGAGAATTCACACATAGACTCAAGTGATGCTATGTGACCTTGCCACTGCAAAGTTATCCCTGCTTGGTGAATAAAAGATGCCTATAGCATATACCTGGGCAGAATTGATATAGGCTGAGTTTGGGTTCTCAGGCTTTGGGTCTAGAGAGAGACCAGGAGGAGGAGGTGGAAGAAAGTGAAGAGAGGAGAAGTTACTATAGGGTAGGTGGGTCATGATAACATGGCCATGAGGGCTGGCCAATTAGAGATAAGAGCAGCCCAGATGGGACATAGCAAGTTATAACTTGGCATTTTTGATGGGAAGTAGACCTAATAGCTTAGAGGGTAGATATCTGTCAAATTTTAGTGCTGATTAAGGCTTATTATAAATACAAGGTTTGTATGTTTATATCTGGGAACTGAATGATCAAAGGCATGTATAAACCACTTTTTGAGATTAAATATCAACTACAACACAAGTGGATCAACCACCTCAAAGTTAAATTGGAAACATTAAGTCTAATAAAACAGAGTGGGTAATAGTTTTGAACTCCTTGGTACAGGAGACAACTTCCTGAACAAAACACCCATAGCTCAGGTGCAAACGTCAACAATTAATAAATGAGACCTCATGAAACTTTTGATTTCATGAAACTCATGAAAATTTTCTTTAAGTCAAAGGACAGCATTTCAATAGGGCAAAATAGTAGCCTACAAAATAGGAAAATATCTTCACCATCCCTACATGTGACAGAGGGTTAATATCCAAAATATATAAATAACTCAAGAGGTTAGACATCAACAACCCAAATAACCCATTTTTAAAAACATGGGGGTACAGCACTAAACAGAGAATTCTCAGCAGAGGAATTTATAATGGCCAATAAAACACTTAAAGAAATATTCAATGTCCATAATAATGAGTGAAATAAAAATGAAGACAACTATCAGATTCTACCTTATACTCCTAAGAATGGCTAAGATAAAAAAAAAAATCAAGGAACAGTGCGTAATAGCAAGAATATGGAGAAGGGAAACCCTACTCCACTGCTTGTGTGAGTGCAAACTTGTATAACCACTCTGGAAATCAATTTAGTAGTTTCTCAGAAAACTGGGAATAGACACAGCAATACCACTCCTGGGCATATAACCCAAAGATGCTCCACCTTCATTTACCCAATAGAATATTACTCAACTATTAACAATTATATTATGAAAATTTCAGGCTAATGGATGGAACTAGAAAATATCTTCCTGAGTCAGGTAACCCAGACCCAAAGTGACATTCATGGAATCACTCATAAGTGGATAGTAGTCATAAAGTACAGATAACCATGCTATAATCCACAGACCCAAAGAAGCCAAATAACAAGGAGGGTCCAAGGTGAGATGCTTGAATCTCACTCAGAAGCAGAAATACAATAGATATCAGAGATGGATGAAGGGAGGAACTGGATGGGAGATATGATGGGGAGGGGAACAGGGATATCAGGTAAATGGAGAGCAGAGAAGAGAGAACAAAATTAGGTGGTAGCAGGTTCCTGGGGGAGCATCTCTAAGATAAGCCAAAGTCTAGTGATGAGGGAGGCTTCAGGGAGTCTATGGGAGTGACTCAAGATGAGACTCCTAGCAAAGTAAGATATAGAAGTGTTGCTGCCTGCAGCTACTGAGAACTGGTTCCTAGAAGAGAAACTGAGGGATGGAGAGGGAAGCAGCCAGTGAAAAGAGAATTGAGTCAAGACAACATAAGCCAATCAAGACTGAGCTTTAATGAATGTTAATCAATACATTAGCTTGGGAAATCCTCTCCTCCCAGACTTGAGGTGAAGTTTGGGATCTTGCTGGCTCCATTATCAGCAGATCACCTGCTGAGATCAGAGAACTGCAAGTGTAGCAGATCTGGAATGCTTCTAGGTGGGTCTGCAGTGGCTTCCAGGTGAGAGCAGAGGGTTGTATTGTTCTATAAACAACAAAGGCCAGGAAATTCACAGGTTGAGAACTGATGATCAGAGCAGAGGCTGAAAGCCCAGCTCAAACGCTGGAGGGGAAGGGACAAATTCTTCTCCCCCCTTTTATATAATTTTTTTTTTAAAGAACCAGTGGATAAACATATCTGTCTAAAGACAGTGGCAAACAGTGACCTGAGTCCTCTTAAATATTATTTGATGTCATTTGCAGAGGAGGGGTAATGAGCATCCTTATTATTTAAGGACCGCCCTTCAACATCAACCCCTATGCAATCAGGCATGTTTCTAGGGAATTCAGAGCCAGAACATTTCCTCTCCTCGCACCTCACATTGATGCCATGCTTGCTTAATTAGCAAACACACATAGATCTGAGTTCTGTGTGGCTCTCTTTTTGGAGATCCATTTGGTTCTGTAAATGCCCTGTGAATGTGAGCTGGCTGGTCTACACAGCAGCCCACCTTCGAGTCCTGGAAGCTGTTGAGCTGTATCCGAGAGAGACCTGCTTGAAACACAAAAGAGGAGATTAAAACGGAAAAACAAAAACAAAAACAAAACAAACAAACAAACAAAAAAACCCCAAAAACCACTTGGGGTATCTCTGGAAGGCCCAAGGTATTCAATTCGATTGCAAATTCGTGACTCAGGCACAAGGCCTGGCTTCTGGGGTGAGGGAGGTAGCTTTGTGAATCAAGAGATAAGCTGTTACTTCTCAGGAAAAGTGGAGACTATATTTTAAATTGATTCAGCTGGCTGAAGATGATTGTTAGCCATCTTCATAACTGGAATCTCCATTATTGGATTTATTTCTAGGCCATTTTATGGTTGAGTCAGCTGTCACATTAAAGGAAAGAGAAGAGTCATTATAACAACTCTTTATATTAATTTTTTCTAAGCTAGTTTAACAGTCTCCATGTTCTGCCCCACAAGGTCTAAAAACTTGAATCAAGGCAGTTATTCTAATCTGGGACATTTGACAAAGTATGTCAAATATAGCTCTTATGTTACCATTGTCTGGGCACTCAGCAAGCCCACGGTCAGCATATCTTCAGCACCACACCAATTACTCTGGCAGCTAGCATGCTTCTGCAGCATTCTGTGGAAAAAACATAGACATTCCTTCTTCCCCAATATTAAATCAGGATCATGTCTTATGCCAACAAATGAATTCTTCCATCTCACCTAGGCATCAGTATGCCTAGTTATGGGATGCCATATACACTCAACAAGGAGTTCCTTGGCATCCAAATTTAATTTTTTTAAAAAAAACATATAAGCATAATTTAAATAATGTGCACGGGGATGCAATTTCCCCTCTCTCCTTTTATTTTTAAGATATTGTTTTAAAAAGAAGGAGTGGACACTGGTGCTGGAAAGGATCAAAGCATCAGTGTAGGGGAATACAAGAACAGGGAAGAGGGAAGGGGTGGAAGAGGGAGCAGGGGGAGGGAAAAGGGCATGTGGGTCCTTTGGGGGGTGGGGAACCAGAAAAAAGGGAAATGAATTGTAAATATAGAATATATCCAATAAAAAAATAAAATTAAAAAAATTTTATATTACCTTGTCTTTGAGAATAATAAAAAATTGTCAAGGACATCTCAAATGTTTGATAACTTTATTAAATGGTCAGTTCCATTGTCTGTTTTAATTTAAGTTGGAACACCAAGCATATACAATAATATAGCCAATAACTATGTAATTATAGAAAATAAATATAGCATTTTAGTTGCTTTTTGCCTGATCAGTTGCAACTAGAAAGTCTAAAAATGAATCATAGTCATATGCACATTTTAATTTTCTAAATTAGAAATATGAGTATTATTTATCTGTAATAATTAAGTCCTCTAGAATTAACACCATTATGTGGTAGAGGTAGAAACTGAGGACACCAAGAACAAATTTTTGTAATTTGATGTATACAAAAATACAAAATTATTCTTTAAGCCATTACTATTTTGAAGATATAAAGAATATGTTTATATAGCCAATTGTTTCTATATAGTCTGTCTGAGATACAAATTTTATGTGACTTGCCTTAAGGGGTCTTTGTCTAGGCACCCTTTTAAAGATTAATTATATGTAAGTATATTGTAGCTGTCTTCTGACACGTCAGAAGAGAGTGTCAGATCTCATCATAGGTGGCTGTGAACCACTGCATGGTTCCTGGGATCTGAGCTCTCATACTCCATGATTGAGGTTCCAGTCTTTAATGGCTGAGCCATCTCTCTAGGCTCACAACCATAAAAACAAGAGTTTGGCTCCCAGCACCCATGGCTGTCTCTCCAGCCTTTGGATCAGCTCTCAGACATCCAGAGGACAGTCATTTAAAGAACATATCTTTTTTGACTTGAATTACATTTTCATAAACAGTTGTAAAATTTAAGAATTAAAAAATGAACAATTTTAAGCAATTATAGACCATGAGCTATACATATATTTATTGTTATTAAAAGCTTGATTTTTAACATCTTAAAAATAGTTGCGCTGGGCGGTGGTGGCACACACCTGTAATGCCAGCACTTGGGAGGCAGAGGCAGGCGGATTTCTGAGTTCGAGGCCAGCCTGGTCTACAGAGTGAGTTCCAGGACAGCCAGGACTACACAGAGAAACCCTGTCTCAAAAAAACAAAAATAAAAAAAAATAAAAAATAGTCGCTATAGCACCCAAGTCAGTTATCTGTGCTGAAGCAGGGGAAAACTCAAAAGAACAAACATATGATCTAATTATATGAGCTTTACTCCCACAGTTGATGCATTCTTTATGGGATGCTTGTATAGAATTATAAAAGTAAATTGTAACAAATTATCTTTTGGATAACAATTATTAATTTTGCCTAAAAAGGGTTGCCACGTAATAGATCAACCATCAATAATAATCAATTTGATTGCTGTATTATTTATTTTAAGAATATTGGAGGCTTAAATCCTCTTGTGGCAGGCTTAAGATGAGGTTAATATAAGATAAAGCCAATTAATTTATTTTAACAACTTTTGAAAATCATTTACTTAAACATTTTAAAAGCCCATAGTTAAGAGCAAAGGGCTGTAAGAAACATTTCATGAATGCTATATTCTGAAAAATCTAAGATCCTAGCTTCTTGTATTGAAGCAGAGACAAAATATTTTTTTCTCACATAAGGTAAGGCTATATCTGAACTATATTTTGAATCACATCTGCATGAATCCACTAAAAATATTTTTCTGACCAGAAACTCATGCTTTGTTTTAATTAAACAGTCGGATTCCTCTGGTCTGCACAAGTTTTAAGTCAGTTGCTAGGCACAGGCAAAGAAGGCGAGAGGAGGCGAGGCGAGGCACTGAACTGTGGAAAACCGTGTCCCTCGGGGTGGAGAAGGTGAGCTCTGCCTGGCTTGTCAGGCCCTTAGGGGGCCACACCCGGGTGGGCTTGGGGTGGCGCCTGGGCTACGGGCCTCCTTGGGCGGCTCTGCTGATTTATGGGATGGGCCCAGTTCTCATCTAGATTCGCTGCCGCTGCGTGCTAACACTTGCTCCATACACCCAGGCCACACTGCCAGCTCTAGCCCACGCAGCCCAGCCTAGCAGACATGGTGCCTTGGCTCACCGCCAGTCCCAGTGCCCAGGGTGGTGCCACCTCCTCCACTGTCCCACCGCCTGGCTCCATGTGTAGTGCCAGCAGCGCGGAGCATGGGTGGCCAGCCAGATCAAGAGATAGACCACCAACAGATGAAATCCTTATCATTTTTTTTAACATGAAAAATTCACACAATGCCACGAATAGGACATAAACATACATGTAGACATGGTGTGCACCAAGGACAAACAACAATCCACAGAAAGGGGAGCATGCTTGTTATGCAATTACATCCATTTTCCTTCTCTCTTTCTCTCTTATTTTTCAAACTTTCTTAAAGCAGCTCTTGGAGGCTGCGGACATATGCCTATTTTTAAACCCTTTTCTTTTCACCTGAATAGCTCTTAACAGTGGACAAATGCCTATAAAGTTCTTGCCCCATTTTCCACTGTCTGCCCCTAAGTGTTTCAGCATTGGGTCAACACTGCTTTACTTAGTCCATATCTTCTAGCACCTATTTTGCTCACCATGCAGGATACAATATTTTTTCCATTTTCTGCGAAGCTTCGCGAAGGCAGGGTCACCTTTAGGAGCTTCTCTCAAGTCCACTCACATGTTCAGGTGCATTCTATTCCTGCCTGCAGCTACTGAGAACTCGTTCCTGGAAGAGAAACTGAGGGATGGATGGGGAAGTGGCGAAAAGAGAATTGAGTCAAGATAACATTTGCCAATTAAGACTGAGCTTGCCAATTAAGACTGAATGTTAGTCAATATATTAGCTTGGGAAAACCCCTCCTCCCAGACTTGAGGTGAAGTTTGGGATCTTGCTGGCTCTATTATCAGCAGGTCGCCTGCTGAGATCAGAGAACTGCAAGTGTAGCAGATCTGGAATGCTTCTAGGTGGGTCTGCTGTGGCTTCCAGGTGAGAGCAGATGGCTGTATTGTTCTATAAAGAACAAAGGCCAGGAAATTCACAGGTTGAGAACTGATGATCAGAGCAGAGGCTGAAAGCCCAGCTCAAACGCTGGAGGGGGGAAGGGACATAGAAGTAGTCACCTCCTCTAGTCAGACAGGACCTAGTGGGCGGATAAGGACACCAACCTGCCTATAAAACTTGGACATAAAATGTGTCCTGCTTACAAGATGTGCAGGAACAAGGATGGAGCGGAGACAGAGGGAATGACCAACCAATAACCACCCCGAATTGAGACCCATTCCATGGGCAAGAACCAGTCCCTGACACTATTAGTGATACTCTGTCATACCTGCATAAGAGGAGACTAATATAATTGCTTTCTGAGAGGCTCCACCAAGTAGCCAAAGGCAACAGATGTAAAGAACCACAGCCAAACATTAGATGGAGCTCAGGGTGTCTTGTGGAAGAGTTGAGGGTCCTGAAGGTGAAAGGGACTCTACAAGAAGACCAGCAGCATCAACCAACCTGGACTCTTGGAGTTACCAAAAGACTCAACCACTAAACCAAAAAGCAACCATGGTCTGGACCTACCACCCCACACATATGTAGCATATGTGTACCTTGTTCTTCATGGGGGTCCCCTAAAAACTGGAACATGGACTGTCCCTGAAGCTATTGCTTACCTGTGAGCTCATCCCCCTAACTGGGCTGCCTTGTCTGGCCTCAGTGGGAGAGGATGTGCCCAGTCCTTCAGCGACTATGTGCCAGAATGGATTGATATTGAGAGGCACTCCCACTTCTAAGAGGAGAAGTAGAAGGGAATGGGGGAAGTGTCTATGTGTGCTGGGGAACAGGAAGAGGGGGACGTGCAATTGTGATATAAAATGAATAAATATATAAAATAAATAAAACATAAATAAAATACAGAAACAAAAGAACAGTACTGGGATAATAATAATTCCTGATCTTAAATTATAATACAGAGCTATAGTTACAAAGAAGGCATGGTCCTGGCATAAAAACAGACTTGTGATTTACCAGAACATAATAGAGAAGGCAGAAATAAATCAACTCAGTCATGGTTATCTTATTTTTGACACACTTCTCCAAAATATACATTGTATTAAAGCTCATTCAACAAGCAGTTCTAGCAAAACTGCATTTAATGATATGACTCCTGGTAGGCCGAACACATACCAGATTTGGTCCCTAATACAAGACAAGCAACACAAATGAGGCTTGATGAAACAAAAGAAGTTGATTGTGAAGGAATAGCAGGGACAAAAGTGTGGTAAGAGAGTAGTTGAGAGGGTTGAGTAAGCTCAAATACACTGTATAAATTTATCAAAGATTCAATAGAAAATTAAAACGTGCATATAAATCTGTAGATGACATGAATTACATTTTCTATGACCCTTCACAAAAATAAGTTCGAAATCTGTGAAGGACCTTAATTAAATACATTAAATATAGACTTTATTTACTTAAGAAGGTAGGGAGGGAGGCACTAGGAAAGAGGAAGAAAGGGTAAATAACACTGAAGATAACTGGAAAGGCCGTAGGGAAACATTTTATGTCTACTACTATATGTCTACTATTATATGTCTGAATATGTATATGTATATGTATATGTATATGCATATATATATATGTTGCTTGTGTGTATACATATATAAATAATTGAATATTGCTTCCCATATTAGCCACAGACTATCTAGCAAATCCTCATCACCAGGTATAGGAAAAGCTCCTTTTCAATTGTTGTTCAGAGGCATTCCTGAAAGCATACAAATGATATAACATATTGTCCTTTCATTTTGTTGTCTTCCAGAATTTGAAAGTAAGACAGTACTGTTGAAGACATGGCACAACTCAGACACAGGACATTTATTAAAAGGACACAATTAAAAGTCTAATCATGACATAAAGCATGCAAACCACAACACCACAGTAAGATATCTCCAAGCATAAGATAGTATCACTTATATTGTGGAGTTGGGATACAGCTGTGGAAGGAGGGTAATCAACAGCTGGTCAAACTAGACTTATTATCTGCTGAACAGGTAGCAATAACTTTTTGGCACTAGAACAAAAGCCATGACTACTAAAGTAATGGATTCTAGAGGAAAGCCTACAACTGCCGTGTTCCTAAACCAGTAAAACTTCAAATTGTATTAAATATAGATGCTTATAGGCAAAGAAAAATGTAGTTTCCACCATTCATCAAAGAGCATATTTTTAGCAGATAGATTCCATCACAGAAATCCACAACTGGTCAACATGAAGAGGAAAATTGATTTGGGGTACCCATCTACTATTTATATGTTTATGAACAATCCCTACATATAGGGCGTGGAAAACTTTGGAGAAGAGGGGACAAGAGATTGTAATATTTAGAGGATTGGGATGTCTACTCTGAGATAGTGTCATCTAGATTGTAATATTTAGAGGATTGGGATGTCTACTCTGAGATGGTGTCGTCTAGACTGTAATATTTAGAGGATTGGGATGTCTACTCTGAGATGGTGTCGTCTAGACTGTAATATTTAGAGGATTGGGATGTCTACTCTGAGATGGTGTCATCTAGACTGTAATACCCAGGTTATCTTCAATGAAGTAGAGTGTTCTGTATTTAATAGGAAGTTATACCTATAGAATCTTAACAATATGGTCACCGGAGTAAGACCTGCACAATGACAATACTTATTGACACTCAAATGGAAATGAAATCTCAGAAGGCAATTCTCCTAGAAGAAGGTCTATAGGCAATTAATGGCTGATAAACAAGGGACAGTCAGCCTTATTCAAGGATGGATCCTCTGATAATTAATCCACTCCCAAGTGGTCATACCTAAACATACATACAGCAGTCTCTCTCTCTCTCATTCTCTCTCTCTCTCTCTCTCTCTCTCTCTCTCTCTCTCTCTCTCTCTCTCTCTGTAATTAAAAATAAAAACCAAAAAGCATGAACATACCAACAAGGCAGGGCTTCTAGTGGAGGGACTGGGACACAAACTCAGCCACAAAACCTTCAACTTAGAATTTGTCATGATTGCAAGATGTGCTTAGGTAAAGGACCTGTAGAACGTGTGGGAGTGGCAAACAAATGACTGTCCCAACATGAGATCCATGCCACAAGAGGGCGCCCATGCCTGACACTGCCTGGACCCAGAAACATTGACTAGAACCAATAAATACTAAATAAAATAAGGTAAGATAAAATAATAAAAATAAGAGATGTAAGAATTTTACAAGTCCACGAAGTGACTCCTAAGGATACTCTGCTGTACTTGTAGATCTAAATCTAGCATAATCATCATCAGGGAAGCTTCATCCAACAATTAATGGGAGCAGATACAGAGCCCCACAGCCAAGCTAGGCAGAGTGTGGGTCATCCTGCAGAAGAGGGGAAGGAAGGATTGTAGGAACATGAGGGTCCAAGGACAGCACAAGCAAATGACCCACAGCATAAGCTAGAGTGCACATAAGGGCTCACAGGGACTGAACCCACAGTTAGGGAGCCTGTAGGGGTCTGAGTTAGGTCCTCTGCACGTATGTTATGGTTGTGTAGCTTCCTGGCTTTGTGGGATCTCTAACGGTGTGAGCAGGGTCTATGATTCTTCTGCCTGCTTTTGGAAGCCTTTTTCTCTTGCAAGCTGTGTCACCCAGCCTTAATATGAGCAGATGGGCTTAGTCTTATTGCAGCATGATATGCTATGTTTGGTTGATATCCTTGGAAAGCCTACTATCAGTTTCTGAAAGAGAAAAGAGAGGAGGATTGTACATGTGGGAGAACGGAGGTAGGGGTAGGGACTGGGGGAGGGGAAACTGGTCAGGATATAATACATGAGAGAAGAATATATTTTTAAAAATGAAATAAAAACTAAGTCTATGGCCCCAAATGCACCACTTGTATGACTTGGTTGGCTCTCCTCACACACACTGTGGAGCACCTTACTAGGACACCCTACTTTGTCAGTATTTGAAAAGGAGCAGGTAAGGAGTCATGAGCTCACAAGAGGTGTGTCACCCATCTCCTCAGATGGTGTAGGAGGTTTGGCTCTTCCTGGTTCTCACTATAGGACTGTTCTCTTTCAATTGCTCTTTGCTGCCACAGAGCCTCATAGCCCCCCCTCACAGCAGGACACAGGGGTGTCCCATATAGAAAACCATGTTAGGAATAACTTCCTTGGAACCCAAAGTACACCTAATCTCTTTAGCAAGGTACCTAAGACTGTGCCTTGTATCCATAATAATTTTTTTTTGCATCTTTTTTATCTTGTCACCATACTCAGAGCTAATCACACTGGTTCTCACACTGGCTGAGTTGGATAATACCATTCTGGTGATTTAACAAGGCCAGTGTCAAAGGGAGATGTGATCCTGTCTGGTTGCCTCCTGGGTGAGCACTCTGCTCAATGAGGTTATTAGTATTGTAGCTATGAAACCATGGGACTTTACTGAATCATCATCCTTCCTAAGACATTTATTGATATGTCTTCTATCACCTGATGATTTCAGGTAAAGGACACATACTTTGAATGACAGAACTTCACTGTAATCTTACCATCTCTCCATATGGGGAAACAGGCTAAACCAATAGCCATATCAATGGGACAGGTTTTGGTTTGTCTTCCCGACCTATGCTTGAGGCTTGTTGGATGAGGTCAGACACTCTGTAAATCAGAGTCCCCCCTCCCCTACTCCTGCATTTTCTTGGATCAGCAATACATTCTACCCTCCTCGCCCTCTTCTCTTCTTTATTCATTTTGGATTCCAGAATAATAGGACCACACAGAAATAAACTACCATAGAACAGGACTAACCAACCAAGGAGAACCAGGTCGACACTGTTAAATGGTATTGTAAGAATTAGCGTCTATCAGCCTTGAGAGCCTTAACATACCAGGCTTAGCCACTCATCCTCAATAATTCACAATTAGGAATGGAATAAGACACAATTAGGAATGGGAAGAAGGTTTTTTTCCCCAATGTGATTGCACTGGAAAGCATAAAGAGGTATAGTCTCTCTCTCTCTCTCTCTCTCTCTCTCTCTCTCTCTCTCTCTCTCTCTCACACACACACACACACACACACACACACACACACACACCATGCCTTCAGATTCTTCACTTGTAGTTAGGTTTAAATAGAGGACCACATGGGATGGAGAGATGGCTCAGTGTTTAAATAGAGGACCACATGGGATGGAGAGATGGCTCAGTGTTTAAATAGAGGACCACATGGGATGGAGAGATGGCTCAGTGTTTAAATAGAGGACCACATGGGATGGAGAGATGGCTCAGTGTTTAAATAGAGGACCACATGGGATGGAGAGATGGCTCAGTGTTTAAATAAAGGACCACATGTATCCATAGATGTTCTAGGCCAAGGTGTGGTCCCATCCATCACTACTGTCACTTTTCAAAAACTTTTTTTTAAATTTAAGAGAACAGACTCTTAAAAGGACTTCCAGTGACATCTGTATTATTATAATACAAAGATATTTAGAAATTACCACCCATATCACCCTGCACATAAAAACATCTCTCTAAGCAATTATGGAGACAAAGTGTGGAATAGAGACAGAAGGAAAGGCCACCCAGACACTGCCCTACCTGGGGATTCATCCTATAAACAGTCATCAAACCCCAACACTATTATGGACAATAAGAAGTGCATACCAAAAGGAGCATGTCATGGTTGTCTCCGGAGGGGCCCTGCCAGAGCCTTACACATACAGAGGCAGATGCTAGCAGCCAACCATTGGACTGAGTGTGGGGTCCCCAGTGGTTGGAGGGAGGACTGGAGGAACTGAAGGGGTTTACAACCCCATGGGAAGAACAATGATGTTGGCCATCTAGACACCCCAGGACTCCCAGGGACTAAACCATCAACTAAGGGGTACCTGGTCCCAGCCAAAAGTGTGGCAGAGGAAAGCCTTGTCTTGTCAGGCATCAGTGGGAGGAGAGGTCCTTGGTCCTGTGAAGGCTCAACAGATGCACCAACAAAAGGGAAATTGAGAGTGTGGGGAAGTGGGAGTGGGTCAGGTGGAGGGGCATATACTTGGAGGAAGGGAGTGGGAGGGGTTGGGGGTTTTTGGGGAGGAAGAAAATCATGAAAGGTTTTAGTATTTGAAATGTAAATGAAGAATATATTCAGTAAAAAAGTAAAAAAGTAAAAAAAAAAAGACACTGGGCAGATTCTGTAACTCTCTCCTGCAACTGATTCATTCATTCAAGCACCTTACTGTATGTCTTAGGGCTTTTCTCCTCAATGTGACAATATGTGTTTACTCTGCATTTGTATTTATGCTAATTCCACAAAAGTCTTTGCTATGCAGACCCAGTACCTACTCTAAAACAAAACAAAAACAAAACAGCCACAACCTCCCTAAAAAGCTTATGACTGTATCCTTCCAGAAAAAGAGGTCCCCAAACTTCTCATACTAATTGAACTATTTCAAGGAAAAGATTGCTGAGTTTTGCCAACAAGTGATTCAGATATGATTCAGATAGAAATGATGAGATATGATGAAGGGAGAGATGCCAGGAGCCATTCTCACATAGATCCCAAAACCTCCTCCTCTCAGCTTACATGCTCGAGCTTGCTCTTAGAAGGAAAAACACTAGCTTTCAAGTCAGTCAAGGAGCCAGGTGGTCAGTACAAGCAGCGCTCACCTGAGTGGGCTAGAACAAACAGAGCTCACCTGTGGTTAGGTTCCCATAGCAACCCCTTTCCACTTCACCTCCTTGTGACCAATTTATTAAGCCAGTTTCCTGCAGCAATAGCCAGCTTTTTCATGAGATTCTGAGAGACATTCTCAGAGAGAGATTCTGAGAAACTGTTCCCGAGAAACAATGCTTGCCCCCTGAGATTGTCCCCCCAAAACAGTGTCTTGCCCGCTTTACCCCTCCCTATACCTTGCTTGCTTTCCTTTACATTGCAGTGTGTAAAACAGTAAAATTTGACAGCTTGATCAGCATACTCTCTTGCTGTCCATCTCTTGTGTCTCTTGTCCCTACATTCTCTTAAGTGGTCCAGGGACCCCGTTGACTGTCCTGTGGGTCAGGGCACCGCTATACTGTTATATTACATGAATTTCCTTTATATTTGGGCAATTCTCACATATTTTCAATATTTACTAACACACCAATGGACGCTATACACATGATGGTGTGGAACACTATAATGCACTGCCTTCATACTTCCTAATTGTGTTAATAGACAGTTTTACCAGCTGGGCGGTGGTGGCACACGCCTTTAATCCCAGCACTTGGGAGGCAGAGGCAGGCGGATTTCTGAGTTCGAGGCCAGCCTGGTCTACAGAGTGAGTTCCAGGACAGCCAGAGCTACACAGAGAAACCCTGTCTTGAAAAACCAAAAAGAAAAAAAATAGACAGTTTTACCTATTTTCATATGCCAGTGTCTCCTATATTCACACAAGACTACAAAGGTGTTTTCTAACAGACTTTGTGAGTTCTCTAAGGTACTTTTATGAGTTTCCTGGTCTCAATATCCATCCCATATGTATAGTTTTGAGAGTTTTCTGTAGCTTTAAAAGCCTATAAAGGTTTTTCCAAGCTATAAATATTTCAACAAAACATGATATGTTTATTACCCTGGCCAGGAAACTCAATGTAGTTCCATAAAATTATCTATATTAAAATCCTACAGATATAGTCACCTACTTTGGATCATACTGTCTTGAAGTGACCAAAAAGATTCTAAATATTTAATATTTTTATTACTTTGTCTAAAAGACATATAATTCTTTTCTATTATGTTGTCATGCTGAGGGTCATTCAGGGTTTCATGCCTGCTAGGTAAATGCTCTACAACTGACAAACATCTCTCACACAATATATGTTGCTTTAAGTTCTGTCACAACAAAGATTTACAAATATGTTCCTCTTATATATCTATTTGGACCATTATTACGCTAATAAAAGAAAGTCATGTCAAGTATTTATAATCAATGGCATTTAAAATGGATAATCATTTGCATAGTAGATGGAAAAGCTGCAATAGATTGGTGGCAATGGGAATTCCTAGCAAATACTTTGTGGGAAAGAAAGAAAAGAGGAGGAAAGAAGGAAAGGGAAAAGAATGAAAGGGAAGAGAATGAAAGGAAAGAGAATGCAAGGGAAGGGAGGGAAATGAAAGGAGTTATGGAACATTCTGATAAGAGGAGGAACAGAGGGATGTTTAATGAGACCTTGGCCTGAGGGGATGGAGTTTCTTCTACTAGTGCATGTATTGACGGAGGCATGATTAGGGCAAAAGACATACACACTAGACATACATATTTCCCTTTTTTGTGCCTTCCAAAGTTTTGCTTATATCCCCACTTTGATGAATCCAGCCCAAAGTTACCTGACCTTGAATAGAGAAAATATCTGGTACAAATAATTTAACCAATTACAGATGAGGAATTGGAAAAGAGTGGATTGATTGCCACCTCCGTGCAGCAACTCTACACTTGCCCACTTCACTGTCCAGGAGATCATACGCCCCCCCCTATAAATCACATATAAATGTCAAGGTACTCACTCAGAAGGCCTTTAGGAAGTGCAGTTTCTTTAGCTGGACTGGATGCAACTTCATTCCACTAAACGGGGATTCTGTGATCTAGGTCTGAGATAAAAGAGCTACACTAAGTTGCAAGCTGAATCTCTATGTCAATTTAGCTGGAAGAAACAGTTCCTCTTGCTTTATACTTGTAGCCGTGCAATTTAAGCAGATCCTTATCAAATCAGCAGTAATAACACTATAATTCCTGCAGCTGCTCAATTCTTTATAATAAAGATGTGCCAAAAATCACTGGAAGACTTGCAACTTGCAACCCACCATGCTTCTGTGGTCTGTAAATCCAGAGAGAGTTTTTGTAAAAAGATCAGGAATTGCCAGAAAAGCTTTTAAAAAGGAAGCCCTGGACAGCTGTGATTATGCTGTCTCTGACTAACATCTACCTTTGCTCATTTAAATTACTAATTTTATTCTTTTCTGTCTACACTGGTGCAGCTAGGAGACAGAGACACCCTATTCTTTCTATATATCTCTCAACAATATGATTGTCTTACCTTGTCTTACCCTTGTCTTACCTAGATGGAATGGAGCCCAAAGCAGGATGATGTATAAGCTGGAAAACGTGACTTCCAAGTAAAGAGCAGTGAATGTGAACTAGCACTGTGGAAAAGTAGCTCCTCCCATCTACACCGTAGGATTGTGAAAGGTAGCCTTGGTACTAGGTGAGCAAAGTCTCAAAACCCCAGTGACCCTGAAGAGGTGATAGGTGCTTCATCTGTTCCTGGGCACAAAGCCCCAGTCCTCTATAGATTTGTGGCCATTAGTCATGTAGGGGCAATGTCCCAAGCTCCTCCACATGTAAAGGAGATGACCTGTGGTCATGTAGACTCAAGACAGATCTTCATTTTAATAAGGTACCTAAAGGCCTGGAAGTCTTAGCCAATAATATCAGGTTGGTTACCTGATATTGATTTAACTTTTGTAAGTGCAATCTATCCAGAAAATTCATTTCATTACATTTAGATTTTCTTTTTTATTAGATATATTCTTTATTTACTTTTCAAATCTTGTCCCACTTCCTGGTTCCCCACCCCCTCAAAGTCTCATAACCCATCTCCCTTCCCCCTGTTCCCCAATCAACTGTCTCCCACTTCTCTGTCCTAGTATTCCCCTACACTGCTGCATCAAGCCTTTCTAGGATCAAGGACCTCTCTTCCCTTTGATGTCCAACAAGGCCATCCTCTGCTGCCTGTGCATCTGGAGCCATGGGTAACTCCATGTGCACTGCCTGGTTGATGGTTTTGTCCTTGGGAGCTCTGGGAGTACTGGGTGGCTCATATCGTTGTTCCTCCTATGGCACTGCAAACCCCATTCAGCTTCTTGGATCCTTTCACTAGCTCCCCCATTGGGGACCCTGTGCTCAGTTCAATGGCTAACTGAGAGTGTCCCCCTCTGTATTTGTCATGCACTAGCAGATCCTCCCAGGTGACAGCTATATCCAGCTCTGGATAGCAAGTACTTGTGGTCATCAATAATAGTGTCTGGGTTTTGTATATGAGGTGAATGACTATGGGTGGGGGATTATGGATTGTCTTACCCTCAGACTCTGCTCCACATTTTGTCTCTGTATCTCCTTCTGTGGGTATTTTGCTCTCCCTTCTAAGAAAGACCAGAGTATCTATACTTTGTTCTTCCTTCTTCTTAAGCATCATTTGATATATGAATTGTGTCTTGGGTATTCCAAGCTTCTGGGCTAATATTCACTTATCAGTGAGTGCATGCTGTGTGTGTTCTTTTGTGATTGGGTTACCTCACTCAGGATGATAATTTCCAGTTCCACCCATTTGCATAAGAATTTCATGAATTTGTTGTTTTTAATAGCTGAATAGTATTCCATTGTGTAAATACACCACATTTTCTGTATCCATTCCTCCATTGAGGAACATCTGGGTTCTTTCCAGCTTCTAGCTATTATAAAAAGGGCTGCTATGAACATAGTGGAGCATGTGTCCTTATTACATGCTGAAGAATCCTCTGAGTATATGCCCAGGAGTGATATAGCAGGGTCCTTCAGTAGTACTATGTCCAGTTTTCTGCGGAACAGCCAGACTGATTTCCAGAGTGGTTGTACCAGCTTACAATCCCACCAGCAGTGGAGGAGTGTTCCTCTTTCCCCACATCCTCACCAGCACCTGCACTACCTCTGAAATCAAGGGCTTCTATTTACATATCTGTATGTAGACATACATATGTACATCATATGTATGTATTGTAAGGATCCATCTTTCACTGAAAAATGATACCCAGACTCAAATAGTATTAAAAAGCAAAGAGTATTTTATCCTGCAAAAGTCCAGCATATGGGGATCTACCATTTACCAGGATGGAGACACCAGGTGAAGTCTAAGAGCTAATTTAAAACATTTTAGGGGAATTCCAGGGAGGGGTATGTATACTTTATCTTAATTGGTTGGCTTTATCTCTAGGGACATTCCAGAATCATTGTTGGGGTATGAGAAGCTGGAAACTGTTGCTGATTCATTGACCTTGCCTCAGGCCAGATGGCAGGGCAGCTTCTGATAAGAGGGCTGTTTCTGGTTGGGTGCCCAAGGCCTGGGTTTTTTCCAATAACTGACTTGCCTGGACTCGCCCAGTTCTGGGAAACAGAGATCTAGGACTAGTTTCCTGAACTGCCAGGTTGAAACCTCTCATGGAGTCAGCCTGTCTCAGTTCTCTCAGTATGTATGTATGTATGTATGTATGTATGTATGTATGTATGTATACTCAGTCTCTTTAGTCTTGTTAGTATGTACATATGTGTAGAGCTAACTGCATGAAATTGTATAACTTATCAGAAAGCTTGATCCCTGAAGAAAGCTGATCTCTCTCTCTCTCTCTCTCTCTCTCTCTCTCTCTCCTCTTTTTGACTGCGTTTAAATCTTTATCTAGGGGTGGGGCCTTATAAACACTTTCCCACCTACAGTGGCATGTCAATTGATGTTAACACAGGAGTTGTTTGGAAAACATATTGCTAAGAATTAATGAGAACCTTTTCTTGAGAAGGCATCCTTATTCTCTGGCTCTTCAATCAGGACTGGGAAGCCTGTGATCACTTATTCTCCACATCTTGAGCAGTTGTGAATATCTGTTTATTTTCCTTCTGTTGCAAAAATTTCTTTGATGAAGCATGAGAATTGTGGGTATAAGGGAAAGTATCTAGAATATAGCTAGGTAGAAGCCCTTAAAGATGAAACACAAAAATCCCTTGAAGAATTACATGAAAACAAAATCAAACAGGGCAAAGAAATGAACAAAACCATCCAAGATTTAAAATTGGAAATAGAAACAATAAAGAAATCACAAAGAGAAACAACCTTGGAGTTAGGCAATCTGGTAAAAGGATTAGGAGCCATAACACAACAATGAGATAGAAGAGAGAATCTCAGGTGCAAAGATAACATAGAAAACAGTGATACAACAGTCAAAGAAAATCCAAAAGGCAAAAAGTTTCTAACCCAAATCATGCAGGAAATCGAGGACACAATGAGAAGACCAAACCTAAGGATAATAGGTATAGAAGGGAGTGAAGATTCCCAGCTTAAAGGGCCAGTAAATATCAACAAAATTATAGAAGAAAACTTCCCTAACCTAAAGAAAGACATGGCAATGAACATACAAGAAGGCTACATAACTCTAAGTAAACTGGACCATAACAAAAATCCCTCCCATCACATAATAGTCAAAACACCAAATTCACCTAACAAAGAAAGAATATTAAAAGTAGTAAGGGAAAAAGGTTGAGTAACATAAAGGAAGACCTATCTCAATTACATCAGACTTCTCAGCAGAAACAATGAAAGCTAGAAGATCCAGGGCAGATTTTATACAGACCCTAAGAGAACAGAACTGCCAGCCCAGGCTACAAAACCAACCAAACCCCTCAATTACTATAAATGGAGAAAATAAGATATTCCATGACAAAACCAAATTTACACAATATCTTTATACACACAAAGGATAATAGATGAAAAATATCAACACAAGGAGGGAAACCACACACTAGAAAAAGCAATAATAACAAAATAATAACAAAAACCAGGAAGTAACAATCACTTTTCTTTAATACCTCTTAACATCAATGGACTCAATTCCCCAATAAAAAGACATAGACTCACAGACTGGATATGAAAACAGGACCCAAGTTTTTGCTGCCTACAGGAAATGTACCTCAGTGACAAAGACAGACACTACCTCAGAGTAAAAGTTTGGAAAACAATTTTCCAAGCAAATGGTCTCAAGAAACAAGCTGGAATAGCAATTCTAATATTGAATAAAATTGACTTTCAACCAAAAGTTGTCAAAAAAGACAAGGAAAAACACTTCATACTGGTAAAAGGAAAAGTCTACCAAGATGAACTCTCAATTCTGAACATCTATGCTCCAAATGTAAGGGCATCTGCATTCATGTGAGGAACTTTGCTAAAGCTCAGAGCACACATCACACTCCACATAAAAATAGTGGGAAATACCAACACCCCACTCTCAGCAATGGACAGATCCTGGAAACAGAAACTAAACAGAGACACAGTGAAACTAACAGAAGTAATGAACCAAATGAATATCACAGATATTTATAGAACATTTCATCCTAAAGCAAAAGAATATACCTTCTTGTCAGCACCCCATGAGACCTTCTCCAAAATTGACCACATAATTGGCCACAAAGCAGGTCTGAACAGATACAAGAAGATTGAAATAATCCCATGAATCCAAACAGATAACCATAGTCTAAGGCAGTTCTTAAATTCCAATAAAAACAACAGAAAACACACATACACATGGACTTTGAACAATGCTCTTCTCAATGATAACTTGGTCAAGGAAGAAATAAAGAAAGACAATTTCTAGGATTAATAGAGTAAAAATGGCCATCTCGACCAAAGCAATATACAGATTGCAATCCCCATCAAAATCCCAACTCAGTTCTTCATAGAGTTAGAAAGAATAATTCTCAAATTCATCTGGAATAACAAAAAACCCAGGATAGCTAAAACTATTCTCAACAGTAAAAAAACTTCTGGGGGAATCAGTATCCCAGACCTCAAGCAATACTACAGAGCAATAGTGTTAAAAACTGCATGGTATTGTACAGTGACAGGCAGGTGGATCAATGGAATAGGACTGAAGACCCAGAAATGAACCCACACACTTATGGTCACTTGATCTTTGACAAAGGAGCTAAAACTATCCAGTGGAATAAAGATAGCCTTTTCAACAAATGGAGCTGCTTCAACTGGAGGTCAGCATGCAGAAGAATGCAAATCGATCCATTCTTATCTCCTTGTTTAAGCTCAACTCCAAGTGGATCAAGGACCTCCACATAGAACCAGACACACTGAAACTAACAGAAAAGAAACTGTGGAAGAGCAATAGGCACATAGGCACAGGGGGAAAGTTCCTGAACAGAACACCAATAGCTTATGCTCTAAGACCTAGAATTGACAAATGGAACCTCATAAAATTACAAAGTTTCTGGACACTGCCAAAAGGACAAAACAGCAACCAAGAAATTGGGAAAAAGATCTTCACCAACCCCACATCTGACAGATGGCTAATATCCAATATATACAAAGAACTCACGAAGGTAGACTCCAGAGAGCCAAATAACCCTATTAAAAATGGGATACAGAGCTAAACAAAGAATTTTCACCAGGAGCATGCCTTCTCCAAGCAGTGCAGGAAGCCAGCTATACACCCAGCAGCCAGCGAGGAAGAGGCAGCCTGCACAAGTTGAGTCTGGCCATGCAGAGTGGAGGATCCAGTCTGGAGGCCTCTGGCAAGAGCCTTCCGGTCTCAGCCTCTGGATTAGGAACACCCTCAGCCACAGCTTGCCATCTCGAAGTAGTGCAGGAAGCCAGCTATACACCCAGCAGCCAGTGAGGAGGAGACAGCCAGCACAGCCTGCATCCAGAGCTGATTGAGGCCACAGAGGAGGATCCCCAACACCATCTTCACTCCAGGTAAGACAGGACAGGTGGCTACAGGTATTGAGACATCCCGAGTTTAAGATCTCTGGGGAAGCAGACCGCCAGGCTGCTGCCTGCACCCAGGACCTGGGCAAATCGGCAGTTCATCTGTGTGCCAGATGCCGTGGGTCCTGTGCCCTGCGGGGTGGTCAGCACTTGGAGGGATTCCCCGTCAGCATCTTTGATCCCTGACAGAGTAGATGGACTGCACCAGGTTCACAGAGACAACCCGAGTATAACATTGCTTGGGGCAAGACACACCAGGGCTCGAACTGCTTGCAAGTGGAAGGCAGCACATCAGCAATCTGTGCCAAGGGAAACCAGTCATCCAGTGGTGCGGAAATAGCCTTACAGGCTCACAGGAGGTTCAAACACCAGCTAGTGACAACAGGACCAACTAACACCACAGATAACCAGATGGGAAAAGGCAAACATAGGAACATTACTAACAGAAATCAAGGCAATATGGCAGCATCTGAACCCAATTCTCCAACAACAGCAAGCCCTGGATACCCCAACACACCAGAAAAACAAGATTTGGATTTAAAATCACTGGTCATGATGCTGTTAGAGGAACACAAAAAGGACATGAATAAATCTCTTAAAGAAATACAGGAGAAAATGGATCAAAAGTTAGCTTTTACAAGGGAAACACAAAAACCATTTAAAGAAATTCAGGAGAATATAGGTCAAAAGATAGAAACCTATAAGGAGGAAATACAAAAATCACTTAAAGAAATGCAGGAGAACTTGGGTCAACAGGCAGAAGTCATGAAAGAGGAAGCACAAAAATCTCGTAAAGAATTACAGGAAATGAAGGAACTGAGCAAAACCACCCAGGATCTAAAAACAGCAGTGGAAACAACTAAGAAATCATAATGGGAGAGAACTCTGGAGATAGAAAACCTTGGGAAGAAATCAGGAGCCATAGATGCAAATATCAACAACAGAATAGAATAGAAAAAAGTATCTCAGACACTGAAGATACCATAGAAACCATGGTTTCAACAGTCAAAGCAAATGCAAAATGCAAAAAAACTTCTAACCCAAAACATCCAGGAAATCCAGGACACAATGAAAAGACCAAACCTAAGGATTATAGGTATAGATGAGAGTGAAGATTTACAATTTAAAGGGCCACCAAATATCTTCAACAAAATTATGAAAGAAAACTTGCCTAATTTAAAGAGAGAGATGCCTATGAATATACAAGAAGTCTACAGAACTCTAAACAGACTGGACCAGAACAGAAATACCTCCTGTCACATAATAATCAAAATCCAAAATGTACTAAACAAAGAAAGAATATTAAAGGCAGTAAGAGAAAAAGGCCAAGTAACATATAAAGGAAACCTATCAGAATTACACAAGACTTCTCACCAGAGACCATGAAAACTAGAAGATCCTGGGCAGATATCATGCAGACTCTAAGAGAATACAAATGCCAGCCCAAACTACTATACTCAGCAAAACTCTCAATCAGCATAGATGAAGAAACCAAGATATTCCATGACAAAATCAAATTTACACAATATCTTTCCACAAACCCAGCCCTACAAAGCATAATAGGGGGAAAACACCAACACAAGGAAGGAAACTACACCCTGGAAAAAGCAAGATAGTAACCTTCTTTCATCAAACCCCAAAGAAGATAACCACTTAAATATAAAAAAATAACATCAAAAATGACAGGAAGTAATAATTACTATTCCTTAATATCTCTTAACACCAATGGAATCAATTCCCCAATAAAAGACATAGACTAAGAGACTGGATAATTAAACAGGACCCTACATTTTGCTGCATACAGGAAACACACTTCAGTGTCAAAGACTAACACTACCTTAGAGTAAAAGGCTGGAAGACAATTTTACAAGCAAATGGTCTCATGAAACAAGCTGCAGTAGCCATTCTAATATCAGATAAAATTGACTTCCAACCTAAAGTCATCAAAAGACACACAAGAAGACACTTCTTGCTGACCAAAGGAAAAATCCACCAAGAAGAACTCTCAATTCTGAACATCTATGCTCCAAAGGCATAGGGCATCCTCATTCCTAAAAGAAACTTTTCTAAAGCTCAAACCACACATTGTACCTAACACACTCATTGTGGATGACTTCAACATTCCACCCTCCTCAATGGACCGATCAGGAAAAGAGAAATAAAACAGGGACACAGTGAAACTAATTGAAGCGTTGGACCAATTGGATTTAATGGATATATTTAGAACATTTCATCCTAAAGCAAAAGAATATACCTTTTTCTAAGCACCTCATGGTACCTTCTCCAAAATTGATCATATAATTGGTCACAAAACAGACGTCAACAAATATAAGAAGATCACACTAATCCCATGCCTCCTATCAGATGACTATGGAATAAAAGTGGTCTTCAATAGCAACAAAAACAACAGAAAGCCCACATACACATGGAAACTGAACAATACTCTACTCAATGATACCTTGGTCAAGGAAGAAATAAAGAAAGAAATCAAAGACTTTTTAGAATTTAATGAAAATGAAGGCAAAACATACCCATGTCTATGGGACACAATGAAAGCACTGCTAAGAGGAAAACTCATAGGCCCAAGTGCCTCCAAAAAGGAACAGGAGAGAGCATACACTAGCAGCTTAATGCCACGCCTGAAAGTCCTGGAACCAAAGGAAGCTAATTCCCCCAGGAGGAGTAGAAGACAAGAAATCATTAAAATCAGGACTAAAATCAATCAAGTAGAAACAAAGAGAAGAATACAAAGAATCAACAAAACCTGGAGCTGGTTCTTTGAAAAAATCAACAAGATAGAAAAACCCTTAGCCAGACTAACCAAAGGTTACAGAGACAGTATCCAAATTAACAAAATTAGAAATGAAAAGGGAGATATAACAACAGAAACAGGAAATTCAAAAAATCATCAGATCCTACTATAAAAGCTTATACTCAACATAACTGGAGAATCTGGAGGAAATGGACAATTTCCTAGACAGATACCAAATACCAAAATTAAATCAGGATCAAATTGATCATCTAAACAGTCCCATAACCCCTAAAGAAATAGAAGTGGTCATAGAAAGTCTTCCAAAAAAAAAAAAAAAAAGCACCAGACCAGATGGTTTTAGGGCAAAATTCTATCAGACCTTCAAAGAAGACCTAACACCAATACTCTTCAAACTATTCCACAAAATGGAAACTGAAGGAACACTACCCAACTCATTCTACGAAGCCACAATTATGCTGATACCAAAACCAAAGATCCAACAAAGAAAGAGAATTTCAGGCCAATTTTTCTTATGAATTTCGATGCAAAAATACTAAATAAAATTCTTTCCAATTGAATTCAAGAACACATCAAAACAATCATCCACCATGATCAAGTAGGCTTCATCCCAGGGATAATACAGGAATGGTTCAATATACAAAAATCCATCAATGAAATCCACTACATAAATAAACTCAAAGAAAAAAACCACATGGTCCTTTCATTAGATGCCGAAAAAGCATTTGACAAAATCCAGCATCCTTTCATGCTAAAAGTCTTAGAAAGAACAGGAATTCAAGGCCCATACCTAAACATACTAAAAGCAACGTACAGCAAATTGGTAGCCAAGATCAAAGAAAATGGAGAGAAACTTGAAGCAATCCCACTAAAATCAGGGACTAGACAAGGCTGCCCCCTCTCTCCATATCTTTTTAATATTGTACTTGAAGTTCTAGCTAGAGCAATTTAACAACATAGGGAGGTCAGAGGCATACAAATTGGAAAGGAAGAAGTCAAACTATCACTATTTGCAGATGGTATGATAGTATACTTAAGTGACCCCAAAAAAAAACTCCACCAGAGAACTACAGCTGATAACTTCAGCAAAGTGGCTGGTTATAAAATCAACTTAAACAAATCAGTAGCCTTCCTGTACTCAAAGGATAAGTAGACCGAGAAAGAAATTTGGGAAATGACACCCTTCACAATAGCCACAAACAACCAAACAACCAAACAAGCCAAACACCAGGCTCATAGGAGCTTCAAACACCAACCAGTAACAAGACCAACTAACTCCAGAGATAAACAGATTGAAAAGGCAAATGTAGGAATGTTACTAACAGAAATCAAGGCAATATGGCACCATCTGAACCCAATTCGCCAACCACAGCAAGTCCTGGATACCCCAACACACCAGAAAAACAAGAGTTGGATTTAAAAGCACTGGTCATGATGCTGCTAGAGGAACACAAAAAGACATAAACAAATCTCTTAAAGAAATGCAGGGGAACATGAACAGGGTAGAAGCCCTACAATGCAAACACAAAAATCACTTAAAGAATTCCAGGAGAATATGGATCAACAGACAGAAACCAATAAAGAGGAAATGGTAAAACCACTTAAAGAAATGCAGGAGAAATTGAGTCAACAGGCAGAAGTCATGAAAGAGGAAACACAAAATTCTCTTAAAGAATTTCAAGAAAACACAAACAAACAAATGAAGGAACTGAGCAAAACCATCCAAGATCTGAACACAGAGGAAGAAACAACTAAGAAATCACAAAGGGAGACAACTTTGGAGATAGAAAACCTTGGGAAGAAATCAGGGGTCGGAGATGCAAATATCAACATCAGAATACAAGAGATAGAGGTAAGAATCTCAGATGCTGAAGATACCATAGTAACCATTGACTCCACAGTCAAAGAAAATGCAAAATGCAAAAGGCTTGTAACCCAAAATATCCAGGAAATCCAGGACACAATGAGAAGACCAATCCTAAGAATTATAGGGATAGATGACAGTGAGAATCTACAATTTAATGGGCCAGCAAATATCTTCAACAAAATTATGGAAGAAAACTTCCCTAACCTAAAGAGAGAGATGCCCATGATGTACTAGAAGCCTACAGAACTACAAACAGACTAGACCAGAACAGAAATACCTCCTGTCACATAATAATCAAAACCCCAAACATGCTAAACAAAGAAAGAATATTAAAGGCAGCAAGAGAAAAAGGCCAAGTAACATATAAAGGAAAACCTATCAGAATCACACCAGACTTCTCTCCAGAGACCATGAAAGCTAGAAGATCCTGGGCAGATATCATGCAGACTCTAAGAGAACACAAATGTCATCCAAGACTACTATATCCAGCAAAACTCTCAATCAACATAGATGGAGAAATCAAAATATTCCATGACAAGACCAAATTTACACAATATCTTTCCATTAACCCAGCTCTACAAAGGGTAATAGGAGGAAAACTCCAATATAAGGAGGGAAAATGCACCCTAGAAAAAGAAAGATAGTAACCTTCTTCCATCAAACTCAAAAGAAGATAACATCTAAAATGACAGGAACAAAATAATATCTAAAACAAAAACAAAATAAACATCTAAAATGACAGGAAGAAATAATAATTATTCCTTAATATCTCTTAACATCAATGGACTCAGTTCCACAATAAAAAGACATAGACTAACAGACTGGATATGGAAACAGGACCCTACATTTTGCTGCATACAGGAAATACACCTCAGGGTCAAAGACAAACACTACCTTAGAGTAAAAGGCTAGAAGACAATTTTGCAATTAAATGGTTGTAGGAAGGGAGCTGGAATAGCAATTCTAATATCTGATAAAATTGAATTTCAAGCTAAAGTCATCAAAAGAGACACAGAAGGTCACTTCTTGCTAGTCAAAGAAAAAATTCACCAAGAAGAACTCACAATTCTAAACATCTGTGCTCCAAATGCAAGGGCACCCTCATTTGTAAAAGAAACTTTATTAAAGCTCAAAGTACACATTGCACCTAACACAATAATTGTGGAGGACCTCATCACTCCACTATCTGAAAACAGAAACTAAACAGAGACACAGGGAAACTCATTGAAACTTTGGACCAATTGGATTTAACAGATATAAATAGAACATTTCAGCCTAAAGCAAAAGACTATAACTTTTTCTCAGCACCTCATGGTACCTTCTCCAAAATCAACCATATAATTGGTCACAAGACAGACCTCAACAAATATAAAAAGATCGAAATAATCCCATGCCTCCTATCTGATCACCATGGAGTAAGAGTGTTCTTCAATAGCAACAAAAACAACAGAAATTCCTCATACACATGGAGGCTGAACAATATTCTACTCAATGATACCTTAGTCGAGGAAGAAATAAAGAAAGAAATCAAAGACTTTTTAGAATTTAATGAAAATAAAGGCACAACATACCCAAATCTATGGAACACAATGAAAGCAGTGCTAAGAGGAAAACTCATAGCCCTGAGTGCCTCCAAAAAGAAACAGGAGAGAGCATATACTAGCAACTTAACGGCACACCTGAAAGCTCTGGAAGAAAAAGAAGCTATTTCACCCAGGAGGAGTAGAAGACAGGAAATCATCAGACTCAGGGCTGAAATCAATCAAGTTGAAACAAAGAGAACCATACAAAGAATCAACAAAACCCGGAGCTGACTCTTTGAGAAAATCAACAAGATAGATAAACCCCTAGCCAGACTTACCAAAGGGCACAGAGACAGTATTCAAATTAACAAAATTAGAAATGAAAAGGGAGACATAACTTAAGTGACCCCAAAACCTCCACCAGAGAACTCCTGCAACTGATAAACAACTTCAGCAAAGTGGCTGGCTATAAAATCAACTCAAGTAAATCAGTAGCCTTCCTATACGCGAAGGATAAGCAGGCTGAGAAAGAAATTAGGGAAATGACACCCTTCACAATAGCCACAAATGATATAAAGTATCTTGGAGTGACGCTAACCAAACATGTGAAAGATTTATACGACAAAAACTTCAGGTCTCTGAAGAGGGAAATTGAAGAAGACATCAGAAAATGGGAAAATCTTCCATGCTCGTGGGTTGGCAGGACTAATATAGTCAAAATGGCAATCTTGCCCAAAGCAATATACAGATTCAATGCAATTCCCATCAAAATCCCAACTCAGTTCTTCATAGAGCTAGAAAGAGCAATTCTCAAATTCATCTGGAATAACAAAAAACCCAGGATAGCTAAAACTATCATCAACAGCAAAAGAACTTCTGGGAGAATCAATATCCCGGACCTCAAGCAATATTACAGAGCAGTGGTATTAAAAACTGCATGGTATTGGTTCAGTGACAGGGAAGCGGATCAATGGAATAGGATCGAAGACCCAGAATTGAACCCACACATCTATGGCCAATTGATCTTCGACAAAGGAGCTGAAAACATCCAGTGGAAAAAAGATAGCCTTTTCAACAGATGGTGCTGGCTCAACTGGAGGTCAACATGCAGAAGAATGAGAATTGATCCACTCTTATCTCCTTGTACTAAGCTCAACTCCAAGTGGATCAAAGACCTCCACATAAAACCAGACACACTAAAACTAATAGAAAAGAAACTGGGGAAGACCCTTGAGGACATTGGCTCAGGGGAAAAATTCCTGAACAGAACACCAATTGCTTATGCTCTAAGAGCAAGAATAGACAAATGGGACCTCATAAAACTACAAAGTTTCTGTAAGGCAAAAGACACTGTCAAAAGGATAAATCGGCAACCAACAAATTGGGAAAAAATCTTCACCAACCCCACATCCGACAGAGGGCTAATCTCCAATGTATACAAAGAACTCAAGAGGTTAGACCCCAGAAAACCAAATAACCCTATCCAAAAATGGGGTACAGAGCTAAACAGAGACTTTTCACCTGAAGAAATTCGGATGGCTGAGAAACCCCTTAAAAAATGTTCAACATCACTAGTCATTAGGGAAATGCAAATTAAAACAACCCTGAGATTTCACCTCACACCAGTCAGAATGGCTAAGCTTAAAAACTCAGAAGACATCAGGTGTTGGCGAGGATGTGGAGAAAGAGGAACACTCCTCCACTGCTGGTGGGAATGCAAGCTGGTACAACCACTCTGGAAGTCAGTATGGCGGTTTCTCAGAAAACTGGGCGTGATACTTCCGGAGGACCCAGCCATACCACTCCTGGGAATATACCCAGAAGATTCCCCATCATGCAATAAGGATACATGCTCCACTATGTTCATAGCAGCCTTATATATAATAGCCAGAAGCTGGAAAGAAACCAGATGTCCCCCAACAGAGGAATGGATACAAAAAATGTGGTATATATACACAATGGAGTACTATTCAGCCATTAGAAACAATGAATTCATGAAATTCTTAGAGAAATGGATGGAGCTGGGGAATGTCATACTAAGTGAGGTGACCCAGTCTCAAAAGAATACCCATGGTATACAGTCACTGATAAGTGGATATTAGCCTAGAAGCTTGGAACACCAAAGACACAAGTCACATTTCAAGTGATGTCTCACAAGAAGAAAGGAGTGGACACTGGTGCTAGAATGGACCAAAACATCATTGTGGGAGAGTACAAGAACAGTAAAGTGGGAGGGGGTGGATGCGGGAGCAGGGGGAGGGAAAAGGACATGTGGGACCTTTGGGGGTGGGGAACCAGAAAAAGGGAAATGAATTGTAAATATAGAATATATACAATAAAAAAAATCAAAAAAAATTGAAAAAAAAAAGAGACATAACAACAGAAACTGAGGAAATTCAAAAAATCATCAGATCCTACTACAAAAGCCTATACTCAACACAACTGGAGAATCTGGAGGAAATGGACAATTTCCTAGATAGATACCAAATATCAAAATTAAATCAGGATCAAATATAGATCGTCTAAACAGTCCTCTAATGCCCAAAGAAATAGAAGTGTTCATAAAAACTCTTCCAACCAAAAAAGGCACAGGAACAGATGGTTTTAGGGCAGAATTCTATCAGACCTTCAAAGAAGACCTAATACCAATACTCTTCAAACTATTCCACAAAATAGAAATAGAAGAAACACTACCCAACTAATTCTATGAAGCCACAATTACCCTGATACCAAAACCACACAAAGATCCAACTAAAAAAGAACTTCAGACCAATCTCCCTTATGAACATTGATGCAAAAATACTCAATAAAATTCTTGCCAACCGAATCCAAGAACACATCAAAACGATCATTTACCATGATCAAGTTGGCTTCATCCCAGGGATGCAGGGATGGTTCAATATATGGAACTCCATCAATGTAATCCACTACATAAACAAACTCAAAGAAAAAAACCACATGGTCATCTCATTGGATGCTGAAAAAGCATTTGACAAAATTCAGCATCCTTTTATGCTAAAAGTCTTGGAAAGAACAGGAATTCAAGGCCCATACCTAAACATAGTAAAAGCAATTTACAGCAGACCGATAGCCAACATCAAAGTAAATGGAGAGAAACTTGAAGCATTCCCACTAAAATCAGGGACTAGACAAGGCTGCCCCATCTCACCATATCTCTTCAATATAGTACTTGAGGTACTAGCTAGAGCAATTAGACAACATAAGGAAGTCAAAAGGATACAAATTGAAAGGAAGAAGTCAAAGTATCACTATTCGCAGATGATATGATAGTATACTTAAGTGACCCCCCCCCCAAAAAAAAAAAAAAAAAAACGCCACCAGAGTACTCCTGCAACTGCTAAACAACTTCGGCAAAGTGGCTGGCTATAAAATCAACTCAAGCAAATCAGTAGCCTTCCTATACTCAAAGGATAAGCAGGCTGAGAAAGAAATTTGGGAAATGACACCATTCACAATAGCCTCAAACAATATAAAGTATCTTGGTGTGACTCTAACCAAACAAGTGAAAGATTTATGTGACAAAAACTTCAGGTCTCTGAAGAAGGAAATGGAAGAAGACTGCAGAAAATGGAAAAATCTTCCATGCTCATGGGTTGGCAGGATTAATATAGTTAAAATGGCAATCTTTCCAAAAGCAATATACAGATTCAATGCAATCCCCATCAAAATCCCAACTCAGTTCTTCATAGAGGTAGAAAGAGTAATTCTCAAATTCATCTGGAATAACAAAAAACCCAGGATAGCTAAAACTATCATCAACAGTAAAAGAACTTCTGGGGGAATCAATATCCCAGACCTCAAGCAATACTACAGAGCAGTAGTGTTAAAAACTGCATGGTATTGGTACAGTGACAGGGAGGTGGATCAATGGAATAGGATTGAAGACCCAGAATTGAACCCACACATTTATGGACAATTGATCTTCGACAAAGGAGCTGAAAACATCCAGTGGAAAAAAGATAGCTTTTCAACAAATGGTGCTGGCTCAACTGGAGGTCAACATGCAGAAGAATGAGAATTGATCCACTCTTATCTCCTTGTACTAAGCTCAACTCCAAGTGGATCAAGGACCTCCACATAAAACCAGACACACTAAAATTAATAGAAAAGAAACTGGGGAAGACCCTTGAGGACATTGGCTAAGGGGGAAAAGTTCCTGAACAGAACACCAATTGCTTATTCTCTAAGATCAAGAATAGACAAATGGGACCTCATAAAATTACAAAGTTTCTGTAAGGGAAAAGCACTGTCAAAGGACAAATCGGCAACCAACAAATTGGGAAAAGATCTTCACCAACCCTACATCTGTCAGAGGGCTAATATCCAATGTACACAAAGAAGTCAAGAAATTAGACCCCTGAAAACCAATTAACCCCATCCAAAATGGGGTACAGAGCTAAACAAAGACTTTTCACCTGAAAAAATCTGGATGGCTGAGAGACACCTTAAAAATGTTCAACATCATTAGTCATTAATGAAATGTAAATCAAAACAACCCTAGATTTCACCTTACAGCAGTCAGAATGGCTAAGATTAAAAACTCAGACTTTTAGCATGAAAGGATGCTGAATTTTGTCGAATGTTTTTTCAGCATCTAATGAGATGACCATGTGGTTTTTTAATTTGAGTTTGTTTATGTAGTGGATTACATTGATGGATTTCTGTATATTGAACCATCCCTGCATCCCTGGGATGAAGCCTCCTTGGAAAGAGCAGGAATTCAAGTCCCATACCTAAACATAGTAAAAGCAATCTACAGCAAACCAGTAGCCAACATCAAAATAAATGGAGAGAAACTTGAAGCAATCCCACTAAAATCAGGGAGTAGACAAGGCTGCCCTCGCTCTCCATATCTTTTCAATATAGTACTTGAAGTTCTAGCGAGAGCAATTAGACAACATAAGGAAGTCAAAGGGATACAAATTGGAAAGGAAGAAGTCAAACTACGATATGATAGTTTACTTAAGCGACCCAAAAAAACTCCACCAGAGAACTTCTACAACTGATGAACAACTTCAGCAAAGTGGCTGGTTATAAAATTAACTCAAGCAAATCAGTAGCCTTCTTGTACTCAAAGGACAAGCAGGCTGAGAAAGAAGTTAGGGAAATAACACCCTTCACAATAGCCACAAACAACATAAAGTACCTTGGCGTAACTCTAACCAAACAAGTGAAAGATCTGTATGACAGGAACTTCAAGTCCTTGAAGAAAGAAATCGAAGACCTCAGAAGATGTAAAAATATTTCTTGCTCCTGGATTGGCAGGATCAATATAGTAAAAATGGCCATCTTGCCAAAAGCAATCTACAGATTCAATGTGATCCCCATCAAAATCCCAACTCAATTCTTCATAGATTTAGAAAGAGCAATTCTCAAATTCATCTGGAGCAACAAAAAACCCAGGATAGCTAAAACTATTCTCAATAAAAGGACTTCTGGGGGAATCAATATCCCTGACCTTAAGCAGTACTACAGAGCAATCGTGTTAAAAACTGCATGGTATTGGTACAGCAACAGGCAAGTAGATCAATGGAATAGGATTGAAGTCCCAGAAATTAACCCACAGACTTATGGTCACTTGATCTTTGATAAAGGAGCCACAACCATCCGGTGGAATAAAGATAGCCTTTTCAACAAATGGTGCTGGTTCAACTGGAGGTCAACATGCAGAAGAATGTGAATTGACCCACTCTTATCTCGTTGCACTAAGATCAACTCCAAGTGGATTAAGGACCTCCACATAAAACCAGACACACTGAAACTATTAGAAAAGAAACTTGGGAAGACCCTGGATGACATGGGCACAGGGGGAAGTTCCTGAACAGAACACCAATAGCTTACACACTCAGATCAAGAATCAACAAATGGGACCTCATAAAATTACAAAGTTTCTGCAAGGCAAAGGACACTGTCAGAAGGACAAACTGGCAACCAACAAAGTGGGAAAAGATCTTCACCAACCGCACATTCGACAGAGGGCTAATATCCAATATATACAAAGAACTCAAGACATTAGACCACAAAGAACCAAATAACCCTATCAAAAAATGGGGTACAGAGCTAAACAAAGAATTTTCACCAGAAGAAATTCGGATGGCCGAGAAACACCTTAAGAGATGTTCAACATCATTAGTCATCAGGGAAATGCAAATCAAAACAACCCTGAGATTCCACCTCATACCAGTCAGAATGGCTAAGATTAAAAACTCAAGAGACAACAAGTGCTGGCGAGGATGTGGAGAAAGAGGAACACTCCTCCACTGTTGGTGGGATTGCAAAATGGTAAAACCGCTCTGGAAATCAGTTTGGCGGTTCCTCAGAACGTTGGGCATGTCACTTCCAGAGGACCCTGGCATACCACTCCTGGGCATATACCCAGAGGATTCCCCTGCATACAATAAAGACACATGCTCCACTATGTTTATAGCAGCCTTGTTTATAATAGCCAGAAATTGGAAGGAACCCAAATATCCCTCAAAGGAGGAATGGATACAGAAAATGTGGTATATTTATACAATGGAATACTACTCAGCAATTAAAAATAATGAATTCATGCAATTTGTAGGTAAATGGTTAGATCTGGAAAATATCATCCTGAGTGAGTTAACCCAATCACAAAAGAATACACATGAAATGCAATCACTGATAAGTGGATATTAATGAGCCCAGAAGCCCTAAATACTCAAGGCACAATTAGCAAGTCAAGTGATTCCCAAGAAGAAGAAAGGAGAGGACCCTGGGCCTGTAAAGATTGGATCCAGTTTTGTAGAGAAACCGTGGGGGGCGGGGGAATGATTGGGGAATAGTTGGGGGGAGAGGAATTATGGGACGTATGTTGGGGGGGGAACTGGGAAAGGGGAAAGCCTTTGGAATATAAACATAGAATATAGAAAATAAAAATTAAAAAATAAATAACAAAAGTAAATAAAAAGAAAATGAAGAAAGTCAGAGAAAGAAAAATGAAAGCTACATTTCTCTATAATAGAATTATAGGTAGATTAAAAGTAATGGAGTCCAGAAATATAATAAAAGGATCAAAGCATCAGTGTAGGGGAATACCAGAACAGGGAAGTGGGAAGGGGCGGATGAGGGAGCAGGGGGAGGGAAAAGGACATGTGGGACCTTAGGGGGGTCAGGAAACAAAAAAAGAGAAATGAAATGTAGATATAGAATATATCCAATAAAAAATTTTTTTTTTGAAAAAAAAAAACTCAGGAGACATCAGGTTTTGGCAAGGATGTGGAGAAAGAGGAACACTCCTACACTGCTGGTGGGATTGAAAGATGGTACAACCACTCTGGAAATCAGTATGGCGGTTCCTCACAAAACTGGACATACTACTTCCAGAGGACCCAGCCATACCACTCCTGGGCATATACCCAGAAGATTCCCCAGCATTCAATAAGAATACATGCTTCACTATGTTCATAGCAGCCTTATTTATAATAGCCAGAAGCTGGAAAGAACCCAGATGTCCCTCAACGGAGGAATGGTTACAAAAATGTGGTATATTGGAGTACTATTCAACCATTAGAAACAATGAATTCATGAAATTCTTAGAGAAATGGATGGAGCTGGAGAACATCATACTAAGTGAGGTGACCCAGTCTCAAAAGAGTACCCATGGTATGCATTCACTGATAAGTGGATATTAGCCTAGAATCTTGGGACACCAAAGACACAATCCACATACCAAATGATTTCTGAGAAGAAGAAAGGAGTGGACACTGGTGCTGGAAAGGATCAAAGCATCAGTGTAGGGGAATACTAGAAGAGGGAAGTGGGAAGGGGTGGATGGGAGAATAGGGGGAGGGAAAAGGGCATGTGGGACCTTTGGGGAATGGGGAACCAGAAAAAGGGAAATGAAGTATAAATATAGAATATATCCAATACAAATTTTTAAAAAGTAAGAATTTTGGAATTGAAAAAAAAGAAAAGTGAGACATAGTTATGTTGGGCAGCTCAGAAGCACTTGTAACTCTGCCCCAACAGAAATTCAATGTGCCAGGCCTCTGCAGGTGCTTTCGTTCCCATTCACGGCCTTGCACAGTGACACATACACACAACCAAAATTATTTAATAGTAAATAACATGTACACACACACACACACACACACACACACACACACACACGCAGCAAGTTAAGTGTAGTGGCATACTCCTTTAATCCCAGCATGTAGGAGTCTGAGGCAGGGGAATGCTAGTTCAATGTCAGCCTGGTCTACTTAACAAAGACTTGCTTATACTTTTTAAATTGAACTTTCCAGCATTGTTTGGGACTCCAGATGGTGCCTGGTTGTGACCCAACAGACTTTCATCGTCCTCAGGAGAACCAGAGTTTCTGCATCAGAAGAGTGTAGTCCCTTCCTCTCTACAGCAGTGTTTACACAGCATCAGTGGAGCCTTTTCAAAAGCCCCAGTTCTCACGAGTGTGGTTCAGCTGCTCTGCTTTCACATGGCTGTAGGACCATATGCTAAGGGCAGGAAATCTGAGTCTCTCATATCCATCAGTAACCCTGCTTGACTTGTCCTGGGGGAAGATAGACAGCACTGCTACTGCATGGAATAAATAAACCATCCTACTCCTCACATCTATTCTCTTCAGCTGACAATGGTACACTCCTAGAAACAGTGTGGAATACAGTTCGGTGGTAGAATACTTACATAGCACAAATGAAGCCCTACATTAGATTTCTAACATGATAAGCACTAATCACACTGAGTGGCTAGGATATGGTTTGGACTTGATGCTCCTCCTGAAGATCCTGGTTCAGCCCCTAGCATCTACATGGCAGTTCACAACCACTTATAATTCCAGCTTCAGTGGGTCCAATGCTTTCTTTTGTGCTCCCAGGAAACCAGACATGAACACACTGAAATTTAGTACTTGCAGGCAGAGCACTTATACACATAAAATAAGCAGTAGTCAGACAGCACATTACTTCAGAATGTGAAAACATGTGAGATCTTGAATAATTGTCATCAAACCAAAAACCAATGCTAATTTTCCTTTCCTTTTCTTTTTTAAAAATTATATATTTACTGTACAGGAAAATGAATTCAATTATACAATTTTCACTGCATTTTTACCCCATTGCCCTCTCCCGTCTTCTTTCTACTTCTTGTCCATTTGTCTGCCTTTACTCTCATGTTTTAGGTACACAGACAAAATCCAGGCCCTACATTTAAGAGGAAACATGAAATATCAGTCCAAGTCTGGCTGACATCACTTAAGATGATCTCCAGTGCTGCCCACCTTCCTGCCCATGGTGTGATTTCATTTTTCACAGATGACTAATGACCCTGCAGTGACTAACGAAAAATAAGCAAATGCACGAAAGTCAGATTGCACAGGCATGTGAGTCAGGAAAGTGTCATGAAGCAATGATGACTGTAATTATCCTGAATGTGTGACATGACATGTCAGGACCACAGCTTGGGAATTGGCTTGGGCAGAGTAGATGTTTGTCATGGATTTTATTTTTTTGCTAGTGGAAATTTTTATGCACATATACAATGCATCTTGATTGTATCCAGCTCCCCTGCTTACCTTGGGATGCCTCAACAATGATGTTTTGTTGGAGCAGACCCTTGAGAGGACGCATGATGTTTGGAAAGGGTGTAAATGTAACTCAGTAGACAGTGGACAACACTGGAGCCTTGTCTCAGCTTGCCACTCTTTGCTGATCTTGCTTTGGCTTTGCCGATGCTGGTCTTCACTGGTAATGGTGTGGCATTGGTTTGCCTAGCTTTCTTTGCTGACCGTCCTTTATCATGACTCCATTGAGAGAAACACACCAAAGAACTTCTTTTTTTTTTAACCAAAAGTACCAACAATTAGGTATATTCTTTATTTACACTTCAAATGTTGTCCCCTTTCCTGGTTTCCCCCTCCCCTGAAAATTCCATAAGCAGCTTCCCCAACCAACCAATCCCCCTACTTCCCTGTCCTGCTATTCCTCTACACTATGGTAACAGGTCTTTTCAGGACCAAGGGCCTCTCCCCCATTTGGTGTCCAACAAGATCATCCTCTACTGCCAATGTGTCTGGGGCCATGAGTAACTCCATGTGTGCTCTTTGGTTGATGTTTTTTCCCCCCTGGGAGCTCTGGGAGTACTTGGTGACTCATACTGTTGTTCCTCCTATGGCGCTGCAAACCCCCAAAGAACTTCTCATGGTATTCTGGTGGCTTTTTTGCTCCTTCTGTGGACTCAGGCCTATTGGTGGAGCCTCACAATTTCTTCTGGACTGAGCTACTATTGCTTATTCATGTGAACCAAACTGCTGATGCCCTATCAATGAAGACTGGAATCTCCCCAAAGAACTATGTCTAAACAGGTCAACATCCCCCTTTGCACTATCAATAGAAGGGGGGTTAAAGCATTTAAGAACTCGTATTAAAGTATGTTTTGAAGATTTTAAGTCTATAGCCTCCCAGCCCAGCACTGTCTCCTTCTTAGCACCTCATACAGACTCTCCTACTGCAAAACATCAACCAGTTGTAGGAATGCCCTGTACTTTTTTGTGGGAATATACATCTCGATTCCCTGGGAGAAATAGCCATGAGACTGAATTCAGGCCATGTGTCCAATGAGTCTAGTTTCATAGAAAATTGTCAACATATTTTCCCAAATGTTGTACCGTTGAACATTTGTGTCACTGTTTTGAACTTCACTCACAGTGTTACTGAGGTTGTAGTTTACCATGGTCCTCACTTTCACTACCTGATGACTGGCAATGTTTCTGCGTCTTTGAGCATGTGTGCCAGCTGTGTGCCATCTTTTGAAAATGCTACACTCACATGCACTGAGTTGTGTTCTTATTGATTAGATATTTGATAACTTTTCACATGCCAGTCATATTGTTTGCTGTTCTGTTGCTGTGATAAAATACCATGACCACACCTACTTATAGAAGGATTTATATTGGCTTATGGTTTCAGAGAGATAAGAGTCCATGAGAGTGGGGAAGGATGGTACCAGGAAGCTGAGCCATCATATACATAACCAGAAACAGAAAGCAGAGAGAGGAAGCTGAAAGTGGTGCAGAAATTTTTGTCTTCAAAGCTCACTCCAGAGCCAGTCTTCCTCCAGGAATGCCCCACCAGGAACACACAAACCTTTCTGAATAGGGAAAGCAACTTGGGACCAAGTCTTCAAATAGTCTTCAAATACCTGGACCTATGGGGAATATTTCTGAATGAAACCACCACATGCAGATTCATGTTATACATGTTTTCCACGTGCTTGTGTGTTTTGTTGCAGGAGAATGATATACAAACAGAACAGGTTTTCCAAAAAACAAAAAAAAAACAAAAAAAAACAAAAAAAAAAGAAAGAAATGTTAAAATTTAATCGAATCCCCTTTGGTTTTTGTTGATTTTTCTTTTTTTTTTTATTTTTATTTTCTATATTCTATGTTTACATTCCAAAGGCTTTCCCCTTTCCCAGTTCCCACCCACCATAGTTCCCATAGTTCCTCTCCCCCCCATCTGTTCCCCAATAATTCCCCCTCCCCCCTCGGTTTCTTTACTAAACTGGAAGCAATCTTTACAGGCCCAGGGTCCTCTCCTTTCTTCTTCTTGGGAATCATTTGACTTGCTATTTGTGTCTTGAGTATTTAGGGCTTCTGGGCTCATTAATATCCACTTATCAGTGATTGCATTTCAGGTGCATTCTTTTGTGATTGGGTTAATTCACTCAGGATGATATTTTCCAGGTCTAACCATTTACCTACAAATTGCATGAATTCATTATTTTTAATTGCTGTGTAGTATTCCATTGTATAAATATACCACATTTTCTGTATCCATTCCTCCTTTGAGGGATATTTGGGCTGCTTCCAATTTCTGGCTATTATAAACAAGGCTGCTATAAACATAGTGGAGCATGTGTCCTTATTGCATGCAGGGGAATCCTCTGGGTATATGCCCAGGAGTGGTATGCCAGGGTCCTCTGGAAGTAACATGCCCAATTTTCTGAGGAACCGCCAAACTGATTTCCAGAGCGGTTTTACCATTTTGCAATCCCACCAACAGTGGAGGAGTGTTCCTCTTTCTCCACATCCTCGCCAGCACTTGTTGTCTCTTGAGTTTTTAATCTTAGCCATTCTGACTGGTGTGAGGTGGAATCTCAGGGTTGTTTTGATTTGCATTTCCCTGATGACTAATGATGTTGAACATCTTTTAAGGTGTTTCTCGGCCATCCGAATTTCTTCTGGTGAGAATTCTTTGTTTAGCTCTGTGCCCCATTTTTTGATAGGGTTATTTGGTTCTTTGCGGTCTAACTTCTTGAGTTCTTTGTATATATTGGATATTAGCCCTCTGTCGGATGTGGGGTTGGTGAAGATCTTTTCCCACTTTGTTGGTTGCCGTTTTGTCCTTCTGACAGTGTCCTTTGCTTTGCAGAAACTTTGTAATTTTATGAGGTCCCATTTGTCGATTCTTGATCTTAGAGCATAAGCTATTGGTGTTCTGTTCAGGAACTTTTCCCCTGTGCCCAAGTCCTCCAGGGTCTTCCCAAGTTTCTTTTCTAATAGTTTCAGTGTGTCTGGTTTTATGTGGAGGTCCTTGATCCACTTGGAGTTGATCTTAGTACAAGGAGATAAGAGTGGGTCAATTCGCATTCTTCTGCATGTTGACCTCCAGTTGAACCAGCACCATTTGTTGAAAAGGCTATCTTTTTTCCACCGGATGGTTGTGGCTCCTTTATCAAAGATCAAGTGACCATAAGTCTGTGGGTTAATTTCTGGGTCTTCAATCCTATTCCATTGATCTACCTGCCTGTTGCTGTACCAATACCATGCAGTTTTTAACACAATTGCTCTGTAGTACTGCTTGAGGTCAGGGATATTGATTCCCCCAGAAGTCCTTTTATTGTTGAGAATAGTTTTAGCTATCCTGGGTTTTTTGTTGCTCCAGATGAATTTGAGAATTGCTCTTTCTAGATCTATGAAGAATTGATTTGGGATTTTGATGGGGATTGCATTGAATCTGTAGATTGCTTTTGGCAAGATGGCCATTTTTACTATATTGATCCTGCCAATCCAGGAGCAAGAAATATTTTTCCATCTCCTGAGGTCTTCTTCGATTTCTTTCTTCAGGGACTTGAAGTTCCTGTCATAGAGATCTTTCACTTGTTTGGTTAGAGTTACACCAAGGTACTTTATGTTGTTTGTGGCTATTGTGAAGGGTGTTATTTCCCTAACTTCTTTCTCAGCCTGCTTGTCCTTTGAGTACAAGAAGGCTACTGATTTGCTTGAGTTAATTTTATAACCAGCCACGTTGCTGAAGTTGTTTATCAGCTGTAGAAGTTCTCTGGTGGAGTTTTTTGGATCGCTTAAGTAGACTATCATATCATCTGCAAATAATGATACTTTGACTTCTTCCTTTCCAATTTGTATCCCTTTGACTTCCTTATGTTGTCTGATTGCTCTCGCTAGAACTTCAAGTACTATATTGAAAAGATATGGAGAGAGAGGACAGCCTTGTCTAGTCCCTGATTTTAGTGGAATTGCTTCAAGTTTCTCTCCATTTATTTTGATGTTGGCTACTGGTTTGCTGTAGATTGCTTTTACTATGTTTAGGTATGGGCCTTGAATTCCTGCTCTTTCCAAGACTTTTAGCATGAAAGGATGCTGAATTTTGTCAAATGCTTTTTCAGCATCTAATGAGATGACCATGTGGTTTTTTTCTTTTAGTTTGTTTATGTAGTGGATTACATTGATGGATTTCCGTATATTGAACCATCCCTGCATTCCTGGAATGAAGCCTACTTGATCATGGTGAATGATCGTTTTGATATGCTCTTGGATTCGGTTGGCAAGGATTTTATTTAGTATTTTTGCATCTATATTCATAAGAGAAATTGGCCTGTAGTTCTCTTTCTTTGTTGGATCTTTTTGTGGTTTAGGTATCAGCGTAATTGTGGTTTCGAAGAATGAGTTGGGCAGTGTCCCTTCTGTCTCTATTTTGTGGAATAGTTTGAAGAGTATTGGTGTTAAGTCTTCTTTGAAGGTCTGGTAGAATTCTGCACTAAAACCATCTGGTCCCGTACTTTTTTTGGTTGGGAGGCTTTCTATAACCCCTTCTATTTCTTTAAGGGTTATGGGACTGTTTAGCTGGTCTACTTGATGCTGATTTAATTTTGGTATTTGGTATCTGTCTAGGAAATTGTCCATTTCCTCCAGATTCTCCAGTTGTTTTGAGTATAGGCCTTTGTAGTAGGATCTGATGATCTTTTGAATTTCCTCTGTTTCTGTTGTTATATCCCCCTTTTCATTTTTAATTTTGTTAATTTGGATACTATCTCTGTGCCCTTTGGTTAGTCTAGCTAAGGGCTTATCTATCTTGTTGATTTTCTCGAAGAACCAGCTCTTGGTTTTGTTGATTCTTTGTATGGTTCTCTTTGTTTCTGCTTGATTGATTTCAGCCCTTAGTTTGATGATTTCCTCTCTTCTACTCCTCCTGGGTGAGTTAGCTTCTTTTTGTTCCAGCGCCTTCAGGTGTGCTGTTAAGTTGCTAGTGTATGCTCTTTCCAGTTTCTTTTTGGAGGCACTCAGGGCTATGAGTTTTCCTCTTAGCACTGCTTTCATTGTATCCCAGAGATTTGGGTAGGTCGTACCTTCATTTTCATTGAAGTCTAAAAAGTCTTTGATTTCTTTCTTTATTTCTTCCTTGACCAGGGTGTCATTGAGTAGAGTATTGTTCAGTTTCCATGTGTATGTGGGCTTTCTGTAGTTCTTCTTGCTATTGAAGACCACTTTTACTCCATAGTGATCCGATAGGAGACATGGGATTAGTTCGGTCTTCTTGTATTTGTTGAGGTCTGTCTTGTGACCAATTATATGATCAATTTTTGAGAAGGTACCGTGCGGTGCTGAGAAAAAGGTATACTCTTTTGTTTTAGGATGGAATGTTCTATATATATCTGTTAAATCCAATTGGTCCAAAGCTTCAATTAGTTTCACTGTGTCCCTGTTTAGTTTCTGCTTTCCTGATCGGTCCATTGAGGAGAGTGGAGTGTTGAAGTCACCTACAATCATTGTGTTAGGTGCGATGTGTGCTTTAAGCTTTAGTAAAGTTTCTTTTACGAATGAGGGTGCCCTTGCATTTGGTGCATAGATGTTCAGTATTGAGAATTCTTCTTGGTGGATTTTCCCTTTGACAAGCAGGAAGTGACCTTCTGTGTCTCTTTTGATGACTTTAGGTTGAAAGTCAATTTTATCTGATATTAGAATGGCTACTCCAGCTTGTTTCCTGGGACCATTTGCTTGTAGAACTGTCTTCCAGCCTTTTACTCTAAGGAGGTGTTTGTCTTTGACACTGAGATGTGTTTCCTGTATGCAGCAAAATGTAGGGTCCTGTTTCCGTATCCAGTCTGTTAGTCTGTGTCTTTTGATTGGGGAATTGAGTCCATTGATATTAAGAGATATTAAGGAATAGTAATTATTACTTCCTGACATTTTGGGAATTGTTATTATTATTTGTATTTGAGTGGTTCTCTTCTTTTGGGTTGGATGAGATGGGGTTTCTATCTTGTTTCTTCTGGGGTGTTGTTTCCCCCCTTGTGTTGGTATTTTTCCCCTATTATCCTTTGTAGGGCTGGGTTTGTAGATAAGTATCTTGCAAATTTGGTTTTGTCGTGGAATATCTTGGTTTCCCCATCTATGGCAATTGAGAGTTTCGCTGGGTATAGTAGTCTTGGCTGAAGTTTGTGTTCTCTTAGGGTCTGCATAAGGTCTGCCCAGGATCTTCTAGCTTTCATGGTCTCAGGTGAGAAGTCTGGTGTAATTCTGATAGGTCTTCCTTTATATGTTACTTGTCCTTTTTCTCTTACTGCCTTTAATATTCTTTCTTTGTTTAGTACATTTGGGGTTTTGACTATTATGTGACGGGAAGTATTTCTGTTCTGGTCCAGTCTATTTGGGGTTCTATAGGCTTCTTGTATATTCATGGGCATCTCTCTCTTTAGGTTGGGGAAATTTTCTTCCATAATTTTGTAGAAGATATTTGCTGGCCCTTTAAGTTGTAGATCTTCATTCTCATCTATCCCTATAATCCTTAGGTTTGGTCTTCTCATTGTGTCCTGGATTTCCTGAATGTTTTGGGTTACCAGCTTTTTGCATTTTGCATTTTCTTTAATTGTTGAATCCATGGTTCCTATGGTATCTTCAGCATCTGAGATTCTGTCTTCTATCTCTTGTATTCTATTGTTGATATTTGCATCTATGACTCCTGATTTCTTCCCAAGGTTTTCTATTTCCAACATTGTCTCCCTTTGCGATTGCTTAGTTGTTTCTACTTCTGTTTTTAGATTTTGTATGGTTTTGCTCAGATCTTTCAGTTGCTTGTTTGTGTTTTCCTGTAATTCTTTAAGGGATTTTTGTGTTTCCTCCTTTATGACTTCTACTCGTTGACCCATGTTCTCTTGTATTTCTTTGGGTGATTTTTGTTTCTCCCCCTTATTGGGATTCACTTTTTGCTCTATATTCTCCTGGATTTCTTTAAGTGATTTTTGTGTCTGCCTTGTATGGGCTTCTATTTTTTGATCTATTTTCTCCTCTATTACTTTAAGAAATTTATCTAAGTGATCCTCAATCTGCATCTTTACCAGTGATTTTAGATCTGAGTCTTGTTTTTCTGGTGTGTTGAGATATCTGGGATTTAATTGTGTTTGTCTTGCAATGGCTTCTAGCTTTTGATCTATTTTCTCATGTATTACTTTAAGAGATTTATCTAAGTGTTCCTCTATCAGCATCCTGACCAGTGATTTTAGATCTGAGTCTTGTTTTTCTGGTGTTTCGGGGTATCCAATATTTATTGCTGTTGGGGAACTGGGTTCGGATGCCGCCATATTGCCTTGATTTTTGTTAGTAGCGATCTTACGTTTGCCTTTTGCCATCTGGTTAACTCTGGTGTTAGTTGGTCCTGTAGATACTAGCTGGTGCTTGACCCTCCTGTGGGGTTGTAAGGCTATTTCCCAGTGACTGGGATACCTGAATCACTGTCCTGTGGGGCTCTTGCTCACAGATTGCTGACAGGTGGCCTGAGTCCCCCGAGGTCTTAACCTCAGGATATCCCAGGTATTTGGTTCCGCCTGTTGGGCGGCTGCTCTGCACTGCTCCTGCTCAGGGTTCGCTGTCTGATATCCTGTTTCCCCAGGGGTCTTAAAGTTGGGATATCTCAGTTATCTGGTTCCGCCTGCTGGTCCCAAGCTGCTGGGAAGCTGGCTGGGTCCGGTTTCCAGCTTCCCTGCCACTGGCTGGATGGGAGGCTGGTTCGGCCTCCGGCTGGGTCTGGGTACCTGGCACACTGGCTGACTCTGGCTTCCTCACCACCAGCTGGACGGGAAGCTGCAGGCAATATGGCAGCTGCCTGCAGGGAGCTCGGGGTCCGCCCCGCGCGCGAGTGCAGAGTGCACCCGCTATTCTGTGCCCAATTCCCACTCCAGGCCTGAGTCCCCGAAGGTCTTAAGCTCGGGCTGTGTCGGGTACCTGGTTCTGCCGCCGCCGCCGGATGGTTCTGAGCACCTGGGACGCTGGGTGACCCTCCGGCTTCCCCACCACCAGCTGGGCGGGAAGCTGCAGGCAATATGGCAGCTGCCTGCAGGGAGCTCGGGGTCCGCCCCGCGCGCGAGTGCAGAGTGCACCCGCTATTCTGTGCCCAATTCCCACTCCAGGCCTGAGTCCCCGAAGGTCTTAAGCTCGGGCTGTGTCGGGTACCTGGTTCTGCCGCCGCCGCCGGATGGTTCTGAGCACCTGGGACGCTGGGTGACCCTCCGGCTTCCCCACCGCCAGCTGGGCGGGAAGCTGCAGGCAATATGGCAGCTGCCTGCAGGGAGCTCGGGGTCCGCCCCGCGCGCGAGTGCAGAGTGCACCCGCTATTCTGTGCCCAATTCCCACTCCAGGCCTGAGTCCCCGAAGGTCTTAAGCTCGGGCTGTGTCGGGTACCTGGTTCTGCCGCCGCCGCCGGATGGTTCTGAGCACCTGGCACGCTGGGTGACCCTCCGGCTTCCCCACCACCAGCTGGGCGGGAAGCTGCAGGCAATATGGCAGCTGCCTGCAGGGAGCTCGGGGTCCGCCGCGCGAGTGCAGAGTGCACCCGCTATTCTGTGCCCAACTCCCACTCCAGGCCTGAGTCCCCGAAGGTCTTAAGCTTGGGCTGTGTCGGGTACCTGGTTCTGCTGCCGCCGCCGGATGGTTCTGAGCACCTGGGACGCTGGGTGACCCTCCGGCTTCCCCACCGCCAGCTGGGCGGGAAGCTGCAGGCAATATGGCAGCTGCCTGCAGGGAGCTCGGGGTCCGCCCCGCGCGCGAGTGCAGAGTGCACCCGCTATTCTGTGCCCAATTCCCACTCCAGGCCTGAGTCCCCGAAGGTCTTAAGCTCGGGCTGTGTCGGGTACCTGGTTCTGCCGCTGCCGCCGGATGGTTCTGAGCACCTGGGACGCTCTGATTTTTCTTTTTATTATCATATTTTCATTATTTAAAACAGCTTGAAAATTCAAATACATTTTTATCACATTCTTCTCCTCCCTCGTCCCTCCAGACCCTCCCATTCCCCAGTGACCCAAGTTTCAAGTTCTTCCTCAAAAAAGAAACAAACACACAATACAATAAACTCCAAAACATCAACAAAATGAACCACATCCCAAAAGTAAAAGTACACAAATACACACACACACATAAAAACCTACAAATTTCAATTATGTGTTTCTCAAATACTACTAGACATGTGGCTGCCTGTCCAGGCATGGTTGACATACCCAGTGCCAGTCTACTGGAAAAGTTGATATTCTCTCCCTCCTTTTAGATTAGTAAGTTTTGGATTTACTTTATATCCCAAACTATCTACTCTCAGGTTTTGTTTTGTTTTGTTTTTTTTGTTTGTTCTTTTGGTCACTGAAGTAGTGTTTGGCATGCTTCATCTCGTGGTGTGATCCTTAAGTCAAATAATCTATTGGCTGGTGACTCCTATAAGCACTGGGTCACCATTGTAGACTGGTATTTACATTTTCATTGGTAGCATGCAGAATTTATACATATACCAAAGTCACTGGAAAAATACTCTGCATGTACTGACTCAACATCTCCCTTTTGAAGAGACGTGCGTTACCCTGGCGATGGCTCCTTGCCAGTCTGCGGAGAGCACGCTATGGCCTCGGCAGCAGCCTCGCTAGTTTGCTAACTCTTGCGTATTTCCCACATTGGTAATAATGTTGAAATCTCTCTAAGTGTTTTTCAGTCATTTGAGTTTCCTATGTTGGAAATTCTCTGTTTAGACCTGTATATGAATTTTTTATCGGGTATTTTCTTTATTTACATTCCAAATGTTACCCCTTTCCTGGTTTCCCCCTCTCCCAGAACACCCCTATCCCATTCCTCCTCCCCCTGCTCCTATGAGGGTGTTCCTCCACCCATCCACCCACCCACTCCTGCCTCCCTGGCCTTGACTCCCCTACCCTGGGGCATCTATGGAGTCTTCACAGAACCAAGCGCCTCTCCTCTCACTGATGCCTTACAAGTCCATCCTTTGCTACATATGCAGCTGGAGCCACGTGTACTCCTTGGTTGGTGGCTTACTCCCTGGGAACTCTAGGGGGTCTGGTTGGTTGATATTGTTGTTCTTCCTTTGGGTTGCAAACCCCTTCAGCTCTTTCAGTCCTTTCTCTAACTCCTCCACTGGGGACCCTGCGATGGTTGGCTGTGAGCATCTGCCTCTGTATTTATAATGCTCCGACAAAGCCTCTCAGGAGACAGCTATATCAGGCTCCCTTCAGCAAGCATTTCTTGGCATCCACAATCATGTCGGGTTTTAGTGACTGTATATGGGACGAATCCCCAGGTAGTACAGTCTCTGGATGGCCTTTCCTTTAGTCTCTGCTCTACACTTTGTCTCGATTTTTGCTCAGATATTCTAATATTGAATAAAATCAACTTTCAACCAAAGGTTATCAAAAAAGATAAGGAAGGACACTTTATACCGGTCAAAGGAAAAATCTGCCAAGATGAACTCTTAATTCTGAACATCTATGCTCCAAATGTGAGGGCACCCACATTCATAAAAGAAACTAAAGTCCAAAGCACACATTGTACCCCACACAATAATAGTGGGAGACTTCAATACCCCACTTCCAGCAATGGACAGATCACAGAAACAAACTAAACAGAGACACAGTGAAACTAACAGAAGTTATGAACCAAATGGATCTAACAGATATTTATAGAACATTTCATCCTAAAGCAAAAGAATATACCTTCTTTTCAGTCCCTCATGGTACCTCCTCCAAAATTGGCCATGTAATTGGTCACAAAACAGACCTCAACAGACACAAGAGGATTGAAATAATCCCATTCATTCTATCAGAAACACCTTTCTTGTGCTAATAAGGTCAAAGCTACTTCTAAATTTTCTTCTGTAAGTTTCAGTGTATTTGGCTTTATGTTGAAGTTTTTGATCCATTTGGAGTTGAGTTTTGTGCAGGGTGATAAGTCTCAATGTATTTGGTTTCTTCTATATACAGACATCCCATTTGACCAGAACAATTTGTTGAAGATGCTGCCCTTTTTCTTGTGTGTATTTCTTGCCTCTTCATAAAAAAAATTGGTGTCCACAAATGTGTGGATTTATTTCTAGGACTTTAAATTCTATCACGTTGATCAACAAGTCTGCTGTGCCTATAACACAGTGTTTTTTATTACTATAGCTCTGCTGTAAAACTTGAAATCAGAAATGGTGATAATTCCAGCAGTTTTGTTTTATGTATGTATGTATGTATGTATGTATATATGTATGTATGTATGCATGTATGTATTTATTTATTTTGTCGAGACAGGGAGACAGGGTTTTTCTGTGTAGCGCTGGCTATCCAGGAACTCACTCTGTAGACCAGGTTGGCCTCAAACTCAGAATCTGCCTTCTCTGCCTCCCAGTGCTAGTATTAAAGGCGTGTGTAACCACTGCCCAGCCCAGCAGTTATTTTTATTATCCAGTATCACTTTTATCTGTCATGGGAATTTTGTATTTCCATATGAAGCAGATAATTACCTTTTCTTTCTGGGAAGAACTGTTTTGGAATTTTGATGGAAAATTGCATTGAAGATGCAGATTGCTTTTTATAGAATGGACATTTTTACTATATCAACCCCATCAACCTGATACGCATGGGGGGTATCTTCTTCAATTTTTTTCTTCGATTATTTCAAGTTTTTATTATACAAATTTTTTGCTTGCTTGGGTAGAGTCATTCCAAGATATTTTATACAGCATTTGAGGCTATTATGAAAGTTTTTTCCCTGATTTCTTTCTCAGTCCATTTTCAAATTGTATATAGGAGGGATGCAGATTTTTGTGTGTTAGTTTTATATCCTACTATTTTGCTGAGAGTGTTTTTTCAGTTGTAGAAGTATTCTGGAAGAATTTTTGGTGTTTGACTTCTTCCTTTCCAATTTGTATCCCTTTGATTTCCTTCAGTTGTCTTATTGCTCTAGCTAAGACTTCAAGTACTATATTAAATAGGTATGTAGAGAGTGGACAGCCTTGTTTTGTTCCTGGTATTAGGAAAAGAGCTTTGAGTTTCTCTCCATTTATGTGTTTGGCTATGGGGCTTGCTCTAAACTTCTTATTATGGTGAGCTATGTCTTTTATATCCCCAGTCTCTTTATAACTTTTATTGTTAAGGGATCTTGGATTTTGTAACAATGTGTATTTATGTCTCTTGTATTTAATGAGATTATAGAGATGGTCATGTGGATTTTTTCTTTCAAGCTGTTTACATAGTACATTACATTACAATTTATATATGTTTAATCATTTCTGTATCTCTCGGATGAAGACAGCTTGATTGCAGAGGGTATTCCTTTGTACATGTTCTTCATTTCTATTTCAATTGCTTGTCTAATCTTGATTTAACTTTGGTGGCACATATATATCAAGAAACATATACATTTCTTTTGGATTTCCCAATTTGGTGAAGTCAAAAGAAAATTAAAGTATGTCCTTAGGATTCTCTGGGTTTCCTTAATGTCTGTATTGAATTCTCCTCTTTCATCCCTAGATTTATTAATGTGGATTCTCTGTGTGGATCCTTTAGTTACTTTGGCTAAGGGTTTATAAATCTTATTAATTTCCTTAAAGAGCCAACAATTTTCCTTGATTCTTTGTATTTTGTTTGCTTCTTTCTATTTCATTAATTTAAGTCTTGGGCTTGTTTACTTCTTGCTGGGTCTACTTCTTTGGGTCTTATTTCTTCTTTTGTTCTGGAACTTTCACATGAGCTATTATGTTGCTAATGTGATATTCCTTTGATTTTTGTAGACATTAAGTGCCATAAGCTTGCTTCTTGGTGCCACCTTTACGGTGTCCCACAGATTTGAGTATTTTGTATTTTCATTTGCATTCAATTATAAAACGTTTTATTTCTTTCTTAATTTCTGTCTTGATCTATTTTCCATTCATTAGAGCGTTAATTAGTTTCCATGAGTTTATAACCTTTCTGTTGTTTCTGTTTGTGATGGTTTGTATATGCTCCACCCAAGGACTGGCACTATTAGGAGGTATGGACCTGTTGGAGTAGGTGTATCACTGTGGGTGTGGGCTTTAAGACCTTTATCATAGCTGCCTGGAACTGAGTATTCTGTAACAGCTTTTAGATAAAAATGTTGAATTCTCAGATCCTCTGGAGCCATGCTTGCCGGGACGCTGCCATGCTCCTGCCTTGGTAATAATGGACTGACCTCTGAACCCTTGAGGCAGTCCCAGTTAAATGTTGTCCTTATAAGAGTTTCCTTGTTCATGGTGCCTGTTCACGGAAGTAAAACCCTAATCAAGACAGAAGTTGGTACCAGGAGTGGGGTATTGCTGTGATATGCCTGGCCAAGTTTTCGTTTGGAAGAATGTGGATTTGGGGACTTTGGATTTGGATTTTAAGTAGGGCTTAATGAGTCATCCTAGTGGGAATATGGAAAACTTTGTTGCTGAGAGTGATTTAAATTATGCAGACTTGGCTCACGAGCTATCAGTGGGAAGTTCTCAGTATGTGGTTGCAGCAAGTCAGGTTTAGGAATGGAGAGAGAGAGAGAGAGAGAGAGAGAGAGAGAGAGAGAGAGAGAGCCTGTGACTCAGAATCAGGTTATACTAGTACTTATTTATGAGCATCAATAAACAAATAGAAAGTGAAAAGAAATCACATTCAAACACACACACACACACACACACACACACACACATACACACACCCCTTGTTCTGACGGTTGCGCAGGAAAGGACTGCAGCATTTCCTGCTGTGCTTTGGATTCCCACTGGAGTCTTGGCCCAGAGTGGGGGTGTCTGGAATCAGTGGGCTGGCTCTGGGAATGAGCCAGGTTTCAACACTAAGAGTCTCCTTGGGACTCTCAGGAATGAGCCAATTGTAGCTGCCAGACCAGGGATTTTAAGTCTCTTTCGGCTCAGGCCTTCAGCACTATGCTCGCGATCTGACACTTGTCTAATCATCTCCATACACACACTCCAGACTTGTTTTCCATGGTATCATTTTAGCCAATTGAAATTGATGCATTCATTTAGGGTGTTTATCTTATCACATTTCACATACACTCACGCATTCTGGGTTGGGTTACATTTGTCATTTCTTTTATATTGTGTACTATTATATATGCATATTATTTATGTATATATTATATACATATATATGTATACATACATATGTGTATATTGTATATGTGTATTATTCCTTACAGTAGCAGAGACTGTTTGTGGTATTTTGGTGAAGAATATGGTTACTTTTTGTCACTGTCTGAAGAGTATGCTTGATGCTCAGGTGAAGAGATTTAGCTTGATTGCTTTGAAAAAGGAAGTCTCAAAATAACCTGGCATAAATTTTATTGTGTGGTTACTAAAGTTCACTCTTATAAAGAGCATTTTTATTATTTTTTTATTTTTTTATTGGATATATTCTATATTTACATTTCATTTCCCTTTTTCTGGTTTCCTGCCCCCCAAAGGTCCCACATGCCCCTTTCCCTCCCTGTGTTCCCCCATCCACCCCTTCCCACTTCCCTGTTCTGGTATTCCCCTACACTGATGCTTTGAGCCTTTCCAGTACCAGGGTCCACTCCTTCCTTCTTGTCGGACATCATTTGGTATGTGGATTGTGTCTTTGGTGTCCCAAGATTCTAGGCTAATATCCACTTATCAGTGACTGCATACCATGGGTATTCTTTTGAGACTGGGTTACCTCACTTAGTATGATGTTCTCCACCTCCATCCATTTTTCTAAGAATTTCATGAATTCATTGTTTCTAATGGCTGAATAGTACTCCATTGAGTATATATACCACATTTTTTGTATCCATTTCTCCATTGAAGGACATCTGAGTTCTTTCCAGCTTCTGGCTATTATAAATAAGGCTGCTATGAACATAGTGGAGCATGTATCCTTATTGCATGCTGGGGAATCTGGGTATATGCCCAGGAGGGGTATGGCTGGGTCCTCTAGAAGTATCATTTCCAGTTATGAAGAACATTTTAATGAAAAGGAACAAGTTGAGAAAGGAATAATAGAAAATATATTGTTCAAGTTTTAAAGGCACACTAGGAAGTAGAATGAAACTGAATCATATGTTTTAGGAGTTAAAAGATTAGGGGAGTGGGACTTTAGAGCAGTATCTCACCCAACTAAGTTTAAGTCCAGGCATAGTGTTGTGTACCTTTAATCCAAGGAGACAAAGCCAAGCATATCTCTTGAGTTCTTGGCCAACCTGGGACAAAGCCAGTTCTAGGTGAAGAAAAGCTTAAACCCAGGCTTGATGGTACATACTTTTAATCCCAGGAGATAGAGAGCTGTGTAGATGTCTGAGTTCAAGGTCAATCTACAACAACAAGTTCCACAACAGCCAAGCTTAGATAATGAAGGAGTTGGAAAACAGAAAGCTGATAGGTCTGCCTTTATAAGTTACTTGCCCTTTTCCCCTTACTGCTTTTTATATTCTTTCTTTGTTTAGTGAATTTGATGTTTTGATTATTATGTGCTGGGAAGAGTTTCTGTTCTGGTCCAGTCTGTTTGGAGTTCTGAAGGCTTCTTGTATGTTCATGGGCATCTCTTTCTCTAGGTTAGGGAAGTTTTCTTCTTTAATTTTGTTGAAGATATTTACTGGCCATGTCACTCTTTGCATATAACTATTTATTAAAATTATTTGCATCTTTTTTGTTAATTATTTGTTATAATAATTATTGTTTATTTTTATAGAATGTTATTAATCGGTATCATTTTAATGCCATATTTTCATGTTTATCTGATTCTTAATTTTTAATACTATATGATAATGTAGTCATGTAAATAGTCCCCCCACTTTATTTTTAAAATAAAATTAGCTAGAATGTCTCTTTATATCCTTTTATTTTGAAGGAGTATTAACATTTAACAATATTTTTATAATATTTTTATTGATTATTTGTAAATTTCACATTGTGAACCCTTAGCACACTTCTTTCCCAGTCCTCCCAGGTCTACACCCCGTTTATGACCCTCACCTCTATCTCCACAAGAAAAAGAATAAAAGTAAAACGAGTCCAATTTTGGATGACCATTTGCTTATTGGAGCATAGTCAGACTCCTTGTAGCAAACCTCACAAAGAACCCTGAATGATTTCCCATCCAGCACCCATACCTGAAGCTACCAGTTGTGGAGAGTGACATGTCAGCATCATTTGTCACAAATTTTAAGGTTTCTTTTTTGATTTCTTTGATAGGCTGTTACTTTTTGGTGGAGTGGGGATGGGGCTGTTGCAGAAGCCTTCTATGCTCCTCTTTCTCAACTGTGAGTCTGAAGTCATCAATAAAATCGTTAAAAGAGCTTCCTTGCCCTTTACAGTCAGCAGAAACATGGTTTGTGAACTCGCACATGGTCTATGATGTCATCATATGCCTCGGACCTCAGCACGGTCTCCAGTGCAGTACAGGCCATGATCATCATCATGGCCCTGGGCTGCTGCAGGGACTGAAGACACCATCATAGAACTCAGCAGCATTGACAGGCCAAGGATTTCAACAGGCTACAGCACAGATCACAAATATGAACTTGACCTTCAGTAGTGACATAGAACATGGACATCAACACAGACCCCAGCTGCAGTAGGTAGGACCATGGTCACAGACATGGCCCTCTGTGGTAGCACAGGTCACTGTCATCAATATGACCTCGAGCAGCAGTATGGCACATGGACATCAACATGGTTTCAAGCGGTAGTGCAGACCATGAAAATCTGCATAGCCTTGGGGGGTAACGTGGGCCACAAACATCTACACGACCCTGGGTTGCCGTAGGACCGTGGACCCAGACATGATCCTTGGCAGAAGCACAGCCCATGATTTAATCCTTTTAGGCTAGTACAGTTGGAGACAGGAAAAGAAGTCATCACCTTAGAAGACAAGGCAGAAGCCCTGAGTTGGATTTTTAAAAACCTATTGATTATTAGTTTGTATTTAAATAGACTGTATACATTAAAATATCTTTAAAATTCTTTAAGTGGGGTGTGTGTATGTGTGTGCAAGTGAGAGAGAGAGAGAGAGAGAGAGAATGAGAGAGAGAGAGAGTTAGTTCTATTTAAAGGAACACTGTTATTCTCACGTAAAGCAACGGTCTGCTGGAAAGTGTGTCCTGAAGTAGGACCAACCGCCCCTGTAGACATGACGCAGTGACCTCTGCGGCTGTCCAGTGGCAGTAGCTCTAAGTGTCCTTTGCATTTTTTTGTTTGTTTTTGGAATCTGTCAATCTCAGAGAGTTAGGTCTTTGTTGGTATGTTAGTATTATGCAACATGTAAAACTTTATCAAAATTTTAAAACAAAAATTCCAACATGAATATGTTTTTAGTTCAAGGCAGTTGAGCCCATGTTGAGACAGTGGTTGCAGAAAAGGGGGAAGAGCTCATATAGCATAACTCTTAAAGCACCTAGGAAGCGTCATCTGCTCTGGTTTAGTTTTTATCTTATGTGATGATCTTTCAGTCTGTTTTGTTTCTTTCCACTGTAATGGAGCCAGAGGGTGGGTCTATCTCAGGAATAGTGCTAAGGGCATAACAAGAAAAAACATGCTTAACTGAGGAGGTGGCGTGGACAACTCCCACATTGCTGAGTATCTTTGCTTCTTAAACATTAACAGCGCAGAGCAGCGTGTCAGCAGTGGCTACTCTGCTTTCAGAGGGTCAGTGAGTAGTGAGCCATCAGATTAATCAGCATCCAAATATGAACTGGTAAAGCACAATATGTAGAAATTGAGTTAAGGAAGGTAAACAGAAACTATTAAGGTGGGAAACAATTTAAGTATTTTGTCACTATGAAGCTGACTGAGACACGATCTGCCCATCACCTACCACCTATCCACACTCATCTTTGACCCACCAGCTTGGCCTGGGACCATCTGTTCCTCCTCTGTGCAGATACTGGACAAAAGAGTAGGGTGCCTCCCTTGCTGTATAAACCAGGACTACCAGGCTACATTTATACTGATATCCTCTTTTTCTCCACTGTCAAATCCCTTACCTGATGGGAAAATCCAAAACAAGCAAAAAATAAAAACAAAAAACCAAAAAAAAAAAAAAAACAAACCCAAGCAGGTGTTTTTTAAATATACATATTTAATCAGAGGACTCAGGATCCATAATCGAAGGGTAGAAGGTTTTCATGGTATATCTAATAATTTTGTAAGTGAAGAAAGAAGTGGGGTACTTGGTTCAGATAAATGGGTAGGAACCACCTCAGATGATTTTTCAAACAGCTATACCACTCCTGGGCATATATCCAAAAGATACTCCACTGTGCCACAGGAATACTAAATAGCTATCAGAGGTGGATGGAGATAGGGAACTGGGAAAGAGAGTGGTGAGAGGAAAATGGGAATGGTGGTCAGGTGTAGGGGGCAAGAGAGGATTTGTAGTGAGAATGGAAATCAGTCAGTGGCAGGCATCTCTGGGACAGCAGGAGGTTGGGACAGGAGAGTGTATGGGGGTGACCCTAGTTGAGATTCCTGCCAGAAGGGGGTATAGAGACTGAAGTGGACACCTCTTATAGGTAGGCAGGACTTCCAGAGGAGGGAGAACATTAATCCACTTAGAAAACCTTTGACCCAAAATTTGTCTTCCCTACAAGATATATAGGGATAAAGAAGGAGCAGAGACTGAGAAAACAGCCAACCAATGATTGCGCCAACTTGAGACTGGAGCCCATGTGAGAGAGCTAACTCCTGACACTATTAATGATACTCTGCTATGCTTGCAGACAGAAATCTAACATAAATGTCTCCTGAGAGGCTGCATACAGCAGCAGATAGAGACAGTTGCAGAGATCCACAATCAAACATCAAGAGGAGCCCAGGGAATCTTGCGGAACAGTTGGGGATAGAATTAAAGAAGCCAGAGGGGCTGATGACACCACAGGAAGACTTATGTTAATCTAGGTTAGAGTCAACTAACCAAACCCATAGGGCCTCACAGGGACTTGTTCACCAATGTGTGGCTTTTGTCTTCATCTGGGTCATTCTAGGTCTCTGTTCCCTGCTGTTGTCTCTCCCTCCCCTACCTAGACTGCCTGTTGGGCCTCAGTGGGAGAGGATGTGCCTGTTTCTGCTGAGACTATGTCACCAGATGGGGCTCCCCTTTCTCTTAATAGAAGGGGGGGGACAATGACAGGGGATTTGTATAGATGGGACTGACAGTAGAGGAGAGTGGGCTATGATCAAGATTAAGTGAGTAAAAGATTATTGGGAAAAAATGGAAAAAACTGTATCTTTAAAAAAAGGAAAGAAAAAGTATAAGAAAAGAAAAGGGTAATTTCCTCCTTGTTCTCAGAGGCATCATGATGCGAACAATTTAACAATAACACCGTGGGCCTTTTATCAGTGTTTTCTCAGCTGTTAGTTTTCATCGTTTCTCCTCCTGTCTGTTTTGGAGTAGACTGACAAGGGTTACTAGGTGTTGAACCACAATGAATCATTATGATGCGTTGGGTCTATGCCGTCTCCTTTCAAAGTCCACAGCGCAAACCCATCCATGTAAAACTCAAACTGGCCTCATAGATGATAGACCTTTAACCTTTCTCATGCACACCCCCAGGTCTCTCCATTTACAGGCACTACTTTAGAAATCAGATTTTTAGAATCAATGTAAAGAATTTCTCTAAGCTCTTTAGCAAAATGTTGCCAGATGAAGTGTCTAAAGGAAAAGTTATCATTGTTCTTTAGAATGCAGCTGTGCCATGTTTTATTCTGAGATGTTCCACCTCCACCTGTGCTATGTTTTATTCCCAGCTCTTCGACCTCCATTAGTCCTGTGTTTTATTCCCAGCTGTTCGACCTCCATTAGCCCTGTATTCCCAGCTGTTCCACCTCTGCCTTTCCATCCTTTCCTCCTTTTATTCTGCTTGTTTACTTGTCATTCTCAGGCACTCCCTCAGTCTGACTCTTCTACTCTACATATTTATCATAGCTGAAGTCACTCTTGATTTCTGTCATTCTCATGCCCCATGTCTGGGCACCGTTTTACCTGGACCAGGGAAATAATGGCCCCAAATTGTGATAAGAGATAAGACGAAAGGAAGACATAAGCAATGACTAGAACTAGGAAATCTTGCATAAGCTGGTGATTTATACACGTTTATATAGTAGTGCATCTTATATATTGTTTAAAGAAGGGAAAACAGCCAACAGCAGTAGAGAGCTGAGTGCGGCAAGCTGACAAAGAGAGCACAGAACAGTTCAGACAGGTCCCTTGGGATGATAACCACAGCTCAAGGGGGAAAGTAAGTCCCACAAAACTTCAACTTCAGTCCATCAAGGGAATCAATGAAACATCAAACCAGCCTTTCAAAATTCACTTCTGGACAAGGACACAAACTACAGTTCTCTTTATCCTTTTATCATGGCCTCTGAGGAAGTCTTAGTTTGACTCCCCACAGTCACACAAATCATGACATAGTATTTAATAACTACTTATTAGTTCATCTTTGATTTTTCCCAGCAGGGGAGTCTGCTACACATGAAACTTTTCCTTGATCTATTACACTCATTCATAAATATTTCACAGGAGGGGGATTGAAACATTGTTATCATCATACTAAGTGAGGTAATCCAGTCTCAAAAGAATACCCATGGTATGCACTCACTGATAAGTGGATATTAGCCTAAAATCTTGGGACACCAAAGACACAATCCACATACCAAATGATGTCCAACAAGAAGGAAGGAGTGGACACTGGTGCTGGAAAGGATCAAAGCATCAGTGTGGGGGAATACCAGAACAGGGAAGTGGGAAGTGGTGGATGGGAGAACAAGAGGAGGGAAAAGGGCATGTAGGACCTTTGGGGGATGGGGAACCAGACAAAGGGAAATGAAATGTAAATATAGAATACATCCAATAAAAAATTAAAAAAAAGAAACACTGTTATCTTAAAATTTCAGCCTCTAGTTGTTACACAAGGAGGTGCTTGATATTTTCATACTGACTGTATTAACATAATTTTTTATTGATAAACATTTATATTGGCACTAGAAATGTCAATAGATAATGATTTTTTGTTTGTTTTTTCAAGACAGGGTTTCTCTGTATAGCCTTGGCTGTCCTGGAACTCACTCTGTTCCAGACTGGCCTCAGACTCAGAAATCTACCTGTCTTTGCCTCCCAAGTGCTGGGATTAAAGGCTTGTGCCACCACTGCCCGGCCTGATAATGAAATTTAAATCATTCTACTGTCTTGAATCAACTATGTTGACCACAACAGCAATGTGATGGGTGTGACTATTACAGTTAAGTGCAGTAACCTGGTATAAAAAGTTAAGCTGATTCTGCTTACAACCAGTCTTATATAATGATCCACAGGAAAGGCGGACCACTTCTGGTACCAGAGCTTCACCCTCAGGAAGCAGTTCCTCAGGGAAGTTTGGCATGCCCTGCCATGTCAGAAGAACTTAACAAAACCCAGAGCAGTCAGAAAGGACATTAGAATGAGAAGCCACCACACAACTTAAAACCTAAAAGACACTAGAAATGATGTAATCTTTTTGCATAAACTGCTGCTTACTGGTTCCAGCAATTTCTAAATGGTACCTTGATGCAGAAGAAGGTAACAAAAGAGAGACATGTAGCTCACATAATAATTATTACACTATTGCACATGAATTTCACTTTTCCTCCCAAGTTCCACCAATGAATTAAGGGATCAGTCTTTTGGTTGAGAGCTGCCTCCCTCTCCCAGAATTGAAAATGAGAGGGTTGAAATATGAAAAAACTAATGTAAGAATCAGGTCCAAGAAATTAATCATTGGAAGAAATTATCAAAGTGTGACAGAGCAAGAATGTTCACATGTTCCTCCATGTTGTACTCTTGCTTAGACCATTTCAGGTTTAACTAGAATTTGGGTTCCTTGATCGGAATCCCTGTGGAAAATTACCCAAATCTATTCTAGGAATACAAGATCAAGATGTCCCAGATAACTTATCTTGCCTTCTGTTATACTGCACACATGTGTAAACCTGCTTCTCCAGCTACAAAGCGAGATGCCAGGATATGGTTTTCTCTTATAAAAATTCCTTACTCTAAATGGTCAGAACTGTACTTGGGTCCTAAATATCTGATATCTGAGTACAGTCCCGTCTAGATAGAATAAAGGCTTCCTTCCTTCCTTCCTTCCTTCCTTCCTTCCTTCCTTCCTTCCTTCCTTCCTTTCTTTCTTTCTTTTGTTTTCTTTCTTTCTTTCTTTCTAATTGCCAGTCTTTTCTTGTCATTTCTTTTCTTTCCCTTCCCTTTCTTTCTTTCCTTCCTTCCTTCCTTCCTTCCTTCCTTCCTTCCTTCTTTATTTTTTTATTTAATCATTTCTTGCAGTCCAGATTTTATTCCCCTCCAGGTCTACCCTCTGACTGTTCTACATCCCACACCTTCTCCCCCCATCTCCAGGAGGATATCCCCACTCCCCCTCTTACTATCCCAACAGACCTCCCCACTCCCTGGGGATTCCAGTCTCTTGAGGGTTAGGTGCATCTTCTCTGACTTCAAACTGGGTAGTCCTCTGCTGTATATATCTTGGGGGCCTCATATCAGCTAGTGTATGCTGCCTGGTTGGTGATTCAGTGTCTGGGAGATCTTGGGGGTCCAGGTTAGTTGAGATTGCTGATCCTCCCATAGGGTTACCCTCCTCCTCTTCCAGCTTTTCCCTAGTTTATCTGCAGGGGTCAGCAGCTTCTGTTCATTGGTTGGGTGTATATATCTGTATCTAACTCTGAGCAACTTGTTGGGTCTTTTTGGAAGGCAGTCATGAAAGGTACCTTTATGTGAGCACACCAGAGCCTCAGTAGTAGTGTCAGGTCTTGGGGCCTCCCCTTGAGCTAGATCCCAATTTGTGCCTGTCACTGGACCTCTTTTTCCATTTTTGACTCCATTTTTTGTCCCTGCAGTTCTTTCAGACAGGAAACATTATGCATCAGAGTTTTGACTGTGAGATGACAACCCTATTCCTCACTTGATGCCTTGTCTTTTTACTGGAGATGATGGCTCAGTGGTTAAGAGCAAGGACTGCAGTTCCAGAAGTCCTGAGTTCAATCCCCAGCAACCACATGGTGGCTCACAACCGCCCTCTTCTGGTGTGTCTGCTGAGAGTGAGAGTGTTCTCACATAAAATAAATAAATCTTAAAAGAAAGAATAAAGACATTCTTTTTTAAAATTTTCTATATTCTTTGTTTACATTCCAAAGGCTTTCCCCTTTCCCAGTTCCCGCCTCACCATATGTCCCATAAGTCCTCTTCCCTCCACCCAATCACCCCCCCTCTATTTTCTCTGTTCTGATATTCTCCTACGAAACTGGATCCAGTCTTTTCAGGACCAGGGTCCTCTCCTTCCTTTTTCTTGGGAATCTTCTGATTTGCTGACTGTACCTTGAGTATTCAGAGCTTCTGGGCTCATTAATATCCACTTGTCAGTGATTGCATTTCATGTGTTTTCTTTTGTGATTGGGTTAGCTCACTTAGGATGATATTTTCCAGATCCAACCATTTGCCTACAAATTGCATGAATTCATTATTTTTAATTGCTGAGTAGTATTCCATGGTACAAATGTACCACATTTTTCTGTATCCATCCCTCCTTTGAGGGACATCTGGGCTCTTTCCAACTTCTGGCTATTATAAATAAAGCTGCTATGAACATAGTGGAGCATGTATCCTTATTGCATGCTGGGGAATCTTCTGGATATATGCCCAGGAATGGCATAACAGGGTCCTCTGGAAATGCCATGCCCAATTTTCCGAGGAATCACCAGACCGATTTCCAGAGTGGTTGTACCATCTTGCACTCCCACCAAGAGTGGAGGAGTGTTCCTCTTTCTCCACATCCTCACCAGCACCTGTTGTCTTTTGAGTTTTTAATCTTATCCATTCTGACTGGTGTGAGGATAAATCTCAGGTTTTGATTTGCATTTCCCTGATGACTAATGATGTTGAACATCTCTTAAGGTGCTTCCCAGCCATCTGAATTTCTTCACGTGAAAATTCTTTGTTTAGCTCTGTACCCCATTTTTAATAGGGTTATTTGGTTCTTTGTGGTCTAACTTCTTGAGGTCTTTGTATATATTGGATATTAGCCCTCCATCAATGTAATCCACTACATAAACAAACTAAAAGAAAAAACCGCATGGTCATTTCATTAGATGCTGAAAAAGCATTCGACAAAATTCAGCATCCTTTCTTGCTAAAAGTCTTGGAAAGAACAGGAATTCAAGGTCCATACCTAAACATAGTAAAACATTATACAGCAGACCAGTAGCCAACATCAAAATAAATGGAGAGAAACTTGAAGCAATCCCACTAAAATCAGGGACTAGACAAGGCTGCCCTCTCTCTCCATATTTTTTCAATATAGTACTTGAAGTTCTAGTGAGAGCAATTAGACAACATAAGGAAGTCAAAGGGATACAAATTGTAAAGGAAGAAGTCAAACTATCACTATTTGCAGATGATATGATAGTATACGTAAGTGACCCAAAAAACTCCACCAGAGAACTTCTACAGCTGATAAACAATTTCAGCAAAGTTATAAAATCAACTCAAGCAAATCAGTAGCCTTCCTGTACTCAAAGGACAAGCAGGCTGAGAAAGAAGTTAGGGAAATAACACCCTTCACAATAGCCACAAGCAATATAAATTATCTTGGTGTGACTCTAACCAAACAAGTGAAAGATCAGTATGACAGGAACTTCAAGTCCTTGAAGAAAGACATCGAAGAAGACCTCAGAAGATGTAATAAAGACTTTCAATTAGCTGTGTCTGAGTGCTCATCTCTAGTGGGCTGCTCATAACAGAAGAAACTACGTGACGTGGTGTGTTCAACAGAACCAATGGCAAATAAATCTCCATTTGCAACAAGAAACAAAAGGAAGAACAGAACCAAACACAACATAGAATCCGTGTTTTGTTTATCATTCAAGTGTTTTCTCCATGAAAGTATTCTAAGCCACAAAGCTCTGTAAAGTGTTTGCAAACATTTATTAACAAGTGAATGCTTCAGACACACTAGGGTGAGCCAAATAGTAACTTGAAGATATGTTTTATAGTTTAAGTTTTAAAAGAAAGAGTAGATAAAACCTACAGAAAAGGCAAACAGGAACAAACTTATTCTTCAAAAAGCTCTTAAAAAATTTTGGTTGTAAATATAAATAACCTAAAGTTCTAATCATGGATGAATATGTTCAAGTTAGTTTGTTTTGCAGGTAAGACGCAGCCCACCAACTATTCACCTATATGCTTGGAATGTGAAATTATGTCCCAATGTGTGTTTACTGAACACTGCACTAATAGGCATCCTTCCACAAATGATTCTCCCATTTCCCCCGAAAGCAGAGTATAATGTTCCAATTCCTCAACCTTAAGAGATGCTGTTAATCCCACAAATTTGAAGAGAAAGACAAGTGACCTAAATCATCATGAACAAAATAATTTTTTATTTGATATATTCTTTATTTACATTTCAAATGATTTCCCCTTTCCTGGAAAGTCCCATAAGCCCTCTTCCCTCCTTCTGTTCCCCCATCCACCTCTTCCCCACTTCTCTGTTCTGGTATTCCCCTACACTGATGCACTGAGCCTTTCCAGCACCAGGGGCCACTCCTTCCTTCTTCTTGGACCTCATTTGATATGTGGATTGTGTCTTGGGTATTCCAATTTTCTAGGCTAATATCCACTTATCAATGAGTGCATACCATGAGTGTTCTTTTGAGACTGGGTTAGCTCACTTAGGATGGTGAATGAACAAAGTAATTAACGCAAGCATTTTTAAACATTGGTGTACATGGGATGTCTTTCCCTAAAGACAGGGTTCAAGTGATCAGCATTGGGCATGGGTAAGGTAAGAATTTTTATAGTTCATGAGTCAGGGGTTTCCAAATGGGAGATCTGGCAGGAAAATATGCAGAACAAAGAAACAGAACATAAGCAAAACAAGTTCCTCATAACAACCTCCTCAAACAAAGGCGTGTCTGCAAGGTGGTCATGACAAGGTAGTTATAACAATATGGTCATAACAAGATGATATGATAACATTTTGAAACAAAGGAATGTTTGCCATTTCCTGGAACAGGCAGTAGAGAACTATTTATATTCAATGGTACATATGGGGCATAGCCTAGTACTTGAAAAACAAATTTAATTCTAAGCTGGAATGAATCCAGCATCATTCTGACACAACAAGACTAAAGCCAGAACCAAAACATCAGAGGAGCTGCTTGGCAACTCGCTCACTGCTTCTCAAATGCAGTGTTAAACCCTCCGCTGGCTTTAAATTGTTCTGCTTTTTTTCCCCAATAAAATATCAAAACAACAAATCAAGTTTTACTATTTAGATATGATCAAAGCTTGCGACCTGGGTGGGGCTTTTGAAACACTTCACATGGGGGGCTGCCCCATAATTGGAATTATTGTGTGGGTGCTTTTCAGCACAGACCTTCTCATGCACATTAGATCCTACTATTCTTTCAGAATGTAATGTGTGGCCTAGCCTGATCCTTCTTCCAGGAGCATAAGAGAGTTGGACAGCATGGCTTTGAAGTTCTGTTGCCTCCCTTCAACAATCCAAGACTTTACTGTAACTCACAGAGAGCTGACGTGAAATGAGGGATACGCTGTTAGTGTTACAAACGAAATTTCCATCTCACTCGGTCATGATGGAGATGGTAGAATAACAGCACAAGTGTTTCCTTGGACAAGGAAACCCACAAGACAAAACAGAAAGCCAACAAAAGCACTGTCTTCTCATCTATCCTGTCACTCCCAGGGGTCTATTCTAAAGCTCCTTTCTTTTTCATTATCAATGACACCGAGTCTGAAGGCCCTTTGCTAGATCATGTTCCAATTTCATTTTGTCCACTAAATAGCTGAATAATTTTAAACTGCAGAGGCCAAGATTGAACTGATATGAGGGCAGGCAGAGCCCTGAAAACTTCCAAGATCTGGAATATGAGAAGCCTGGAGACTCTTCTATTGAAGCAGACACAGGATGAGGTTGCTGACTGTTTCTGCCACTCTCCACTCCACTTCGTGCCCCACCCTTCCAGAAACATACTGACAGTGTTGCTAGGAAAGCAGTTGGCATTTAAGTCCCAGATCAAGATTTCAGAATCATCACTACTTCTGTTCTGGATCCTGTTTTGAAGTAAAAACAGAACCATGGTGACTGGGATCTTAGGTGACTATGGCTAACCATAATGAAAGGTAAGAACTTTGGGTTTGCCAGGAGGAGTATCTCAGAACCAAAATGAATGCAGCTGCAAGCTCTCATTTAGCACCAAGTGCAGATCTTCCAGAGAGACAACATTTCTTCCAAGTTCAGTCTACTAATAATTTCTCAGCCACTATTGATTGACACAGGCATAGCAGAGACTTTGCTGAAACATTTCACTCAAAGCCAGACACAAAGGATTTACTATACATTTCATTTAAAATCAAACATAAAGGCTTTACTTTATGTATCATTACACTACCCATTTTAAGCAGATTTTTAGGGATAACAATTATTGCTGGAGAATTATGGAGTTGTATGTGGAATATGGCCTTGTGTCTGTTTAGTCTTCTTATGCACATAAATCACCACCCATTTCGAAGCCAGTAAAATCATCACAAGAAAAAATAAAGATTGCAAGAGCAAGAAACTTATCAAAATGATTCATGGGATTAAATGAAGCTACATCTGTAAAACATTATTAACACCCAGTCCTGCTCTGTTAGACAGTTTCTTGAAAATGTCTCTATTACTTCTCGCTGCAAATCATAAATCATTTGAGAACTAGTGTGGTCCAACAATTGCATTTTAATTTTTACCAATCATACTTACTGTCCTTGAAACTTAAAGGCATAATACAATATGAAGTAACATTCTAATCACATTTCAATTTCATTTGTTCCCTTAATAATTCTAGTTGATCTCCCATGAGTATTACAGCTTGTCTCAATTCAGCTATTTCATCATTTCCCCATCTCTCTTACTTTGTTGACTCCACAAAGTTCATAAGAAAGCGTACGCTAGTCTTTAACACATTCATCAGTTCTGAGCTTCTTTGTGAAGAGCAGCTACACTAGGAGGTGATGCGATGAGCCCCAAGTCTACAGCCATCAGACTCAGCATCCACTGAGCTCTGCTTAGCATTCTTCCAGCACGCTTCTGCACTAGTGTTAGCATAAATGAGTTTCGCCATGTTCTCAACACACTGGTACCCAGGCTGCAGATCTTGCTCTGAGAATAAGTACAGTTTCAAAAGAAACATTTATAGACATACTACTACTGGCAAAGATATGAAGAGTTCAGCATGTACACGTAATGCTATAATTATTAGCGTGCCATTTGCTGCACATGTCCCATCAGGAACAGATAAGGCGATGGCACACAAGCCAGAATGGCATGACTTTAATAAAAATTAAACGACAGATGAAACATGCTACTATTAAAGTCTTACTTTCCTTTTCCTGCTTCAAGTGGGTGAAAAGCATTGGCCAATTTTCACAAATTAGTCTGAATTGAATTATCAAATTGTAATAGAGGACCTGGCATGCAAACTCCATACCACTCCACAGAGTCTCTAGAAGCAGAGACAATTTTCATAGCTTTATATGAATTTGAGTACTGTCATTTCAATTCTGAATGAGTATATAAGCAGTAGGGTTCCAATCAATGGCATCTCTTTAGGAATAATCAATAAGTACCTGAGGATTCCCATTACTGCCAATGTGTCCAATTATATTACTGATTAGTAATTCTCAATTTATATGATGGTAAATTTATGGAATTAGTGGCATGAATCCAAATTCATAGAACATAAGAAGTTTTGTTTTTGTTTTTTTTTTTAAGTAAGAATTCTGGGCAGTACTATAATTAACTGCCTGTTGCAATTGAGTAACTAATAAAGTTACTTCAATAGTTTCTATATGTAGAACAAGCTCATATGGCGCTTCAGGAAATCTAATAATACCACAAGAATTACATACTATTCAGATTTTGAAAATATACATTTTAAAATATTTTCTTTGTAAAGTTATTCCAGTAGGAGTATGAGTGGAGGGTATGAGTAGGTAGGTAAAATTTAGGATCTAATTTCTCCACACAGGCATGTTGTAATCTCTGTTCTTCCCGGGCTAATTCCCATTCTGTTTCAGCTGTTAAATTTTCATAGAATGTTTACATTTCAACCACCTTGAAGGCTTTGAAACAACTTACTTAAGTATGTCCTTCTGTGGTAGCTCAGGCCATGGTCATCACGTCAACATAGACACAGCCACATTATGACACAGATATGGCCCACAGCAGGAGCACAGACAGGGTCACCGCTACGGTCTAAGATGGCAGTGTAGGCAACACACATCAGTGTGGTCTCCAGAGGCGACATGGCTCTTAGATATCAACCCAAACCTCAGCCACATCAGTACAACTGACCCACACAAGACCCTCAGCAGCATCATGGGACACAGTGGTGCTTAGAGGTGGTTTAATCTGGAGATTGGACCATTCCTCATCCCAGGCATCATTCATTGCCGAGATCGAGGGTGATCTCACATTCTGGCAGACTGGTCAGGGGCTGAGTTGACTGGACCTGCACATCATCTTATCAACTCCAGTGGGCAATGGCTTCACCCACCATTGGCCTGGCCCCTCTCTCACACCCCTCACTGCTGTCTCCTCACCAGCTCCACCTCTGTCCTTAGCACACACACCACTCTGCTTCTCCACCACTCCCATCTCTCTGCCGTCTGTTCTTTCTTCACAGTGAGGCCCCACCAGGGCAGGTCAAACTCACCCCACCTGTGCTTCCGTAGGTGATCCACATGCTGTGATCACAGGGGACATTGTGCCACTCAGGGTGTGGAGCCTGAATGGCACGTACCCACGTGGTGATTCACCACTGTCTGTAAAATAAGTACGCTGTCTGTAAAATAGGTGGGTAGCATTTGTGCCTACCCCAGCCAGTCAGCTTCTGTTCTGCCATGTACATTTTTATGTTAAAGCCAATAAGACTTCCTTTCCTCATACCACCCCAAGTTTGGCTTCTTCATTTTAAATCTATGAGTCCAACTGGGGGGAGGGGGCGTTGTGCATTTGTGAATTCATGTGTAAATGCATGTGTGCATGTGTTTGCCTAAAAGACCCTAATTAATAAAATGGCTTTTTATTTGTTGGCCCACTGCCCTTGCAGGATGTTTCTACACATATAGAAACCTTATACATTGTACAAGAAAAAAAATGAGAGTATCATTGAGCTAATTAGCATAATTTTGTGACCATATCCAAGCAACCATCATTTGTGGGGTCCAGTTCTGGAACTGCAAGAGCCAGATGTAACTCTACTGAAAGAGTTAATGATGATAATTCTGGCCTGTTCCTTTGTTTTCATTTTTCACTATTTGGGTGCTTTGCATCTATATACCACTGTGCAGTACCTGCATGCAGTACTCCCAGAGGCTGGAAGAGGGCAGAAGATATCCTGGAACTCTATGTACCTTACAGACAGTGGTGAATCACCATGTGGGTACTTGCCATTCAGGCTCCACACCCTTAGTGGTACAATGTCCCCTGTGATCACAGCATGTGGGTCCTGGAAGGGGAAGTGAGGCATGATGTCCCAGGGTGGCCAAGGGACCTCAGCAGAAGTGGTCACAGTGGCTGCTTCTTGAGACTGCAGGTTGTTAATGGGAAAACAAAGGCATTTGCAAATGGGGGAGCAGGGGGAGGGAAAAGGGCATGTGGGACCTTTGGGGGGCAGGGAACCAGAAAAAGGGAAATGAAATGTAAATATAGTATATATCCAATAAAAATATTAAAAAAAGAAAGGGATAAAAGGAGCTCTAGAGAGGGTGATTGTATGAGACAGATTTTAAAGTGGTGGAAAGTGAGGAAGGTTTTAGCTTAGAGTGGGGACAAAAACTAATTCAGGAGAAGAGGAAAGATGGAGACATGAAAAAATGTATGAATGGTTTAAAAAGCCATAGGCAGCATTATTTTATAACCTTGTATAAAAGTATGGACATATGTATATACAAACATGTGATATATGTGCATATATGCTTATCTTTAATGGACTTATGCCACTTGGTTAATCATGCTTTCCCCTCTCCACATAGCCATGTACTATCTAATAAAAATTCCAGTGCATGCAAAAAAAAAAAAAAGAATGTAAGCAGGCTTGTAATTCTTTCTCAGAGGAACATACATAAACTTAGGACCAACCAGCTAGCTGACCTGTACAATGCAGCAAGCTGAATTTATAAGATGGAGAGTGGTCAAGGAAGAGAGTTATGTCAACCTCAGCTTCCCTACACATTGGCAAGTGTGTGCCAACATTTGTGACATACATATGAACATCCATACTACTACACCCATGTATATCCAAAACTTGTTAACTCAAGTAATGCTAAGTAAACATAACACCAGAAATCAGGTTACCTCACTACTATAACAGGCATTTTTATAACAAAGAAAGAATTATGGACAACTTTGTGTTACTGCTTTTCATTACCATATATGCACAGTTACTGTGGTAGTTTACAATTTTGTTTTCTGTATGGTTTCACAAACCCAATGACTATTACATTCTACCTGAACAAAGTATTGCATTTGTGGTATACAGGGGCAGGTTTGCTGGGCTACAAATTCATGGATATTCACCCTTCCTTACACACAACCTTACTGATTAACTTAGAATCTGCCCTGTCACAGGTGTGGTTCCTCTTTGCTGCAGGGCAAAGCTTTCTGGATTACTGCCTCAGCCTCTGGCCTTTTACCATTTTACAGAGCTCTGGAAAATAGCTCAAAGTAAGAACAGAATGCTCAGGTCAGTGTAGGGTTGTTCAATCTGAATCTCAAAGGCTTCTTAGTAATACATTTATTTTCATTGTTAAAAAATATGATGCTTTTCATTTGTGAGGCCTTATTATAGTATCTGAGAATGTGTTCACACAAATCCCCAGCATGAAGCAATCATTATGAAGCTCTAACCACAATTTCTCACTTCACCCTAGAGATTGGATACTATTGTCTCTGAAATTTTAGGACTTGCAAGTGTAAAGAACATGTGTTTGGGGTGATGATTTCATTATGCAAGATGACTATATATGTAATGTCACTCTCTGCTTGACTGTGTCAGATAAAATATTAAGGAGCATAATCCCAGACCCAATTCATATGCAGATTTATTTAAATTTTTGAGATATAATTCTACTCACTCTATCTCTCTTGGTGTCTTCATCTCTCTGCTTCTCTTTCTTTTCATTAGTCTTGAACACAGGTCCTTACTAGAAGACTCAGCACAACTTTGCATCTATGGTGTTCCAATTTTTTCAGTTCTGCTGTGACCTACATTTTTAAATAATGACAAGCATTTTGCTCTTATTAAATGAAATACACAAAATTGGTAGAATAACTCAGTTGGTAAGTTACTGGCTTAACAGGCACAAAGTCTTGGTATCTGTCCTCAACTCTGAAAAAAACTTGCTTGGTGGTGAATCTTTGCAATCTCAGTATCCAGATCCAGGGAAAAGAAGAGCAGAAATCCTGTATCATCTTATATAACCTATTATGTCACTCTGTACTACAGGTTTTCCTGTCCAAAGAAGCAAATAAACATTTGGCTATTCTAATATTAATGTTTATGAACAAATTATCCTGCCCATGCAGGCCAAGTGAATATGCCTCTTTTAAAGTATAAAAGCCTCCATGACAGCTGTCTAGACATGTAAACTGCAGAAATAGGAAAGGAAACAAAATTCGCCCCTGCGGACACTCTGCAGACTCCCATTTTGTCCTTATTTCAAATGTATTCCCTGCCAGGCGGTGGTGGCACACGGCTGTAATCCCAGCACTCTGGAAGGCAGAGGCAGGTGGATTTCTGAGTTCAAGGCCAGCCTGGTCTACAGAGTAAGTTCCAGGACAGCTGAAGCTACAGAGAGAAACCCTGTCTCAACCCCCCCCAAAAAAACCCCAAAAATGTATTCCCTTACCTACTTTCTTGCTAGTTATCTAGCCTCCATCCATTTACCTGTACCATATATTATGAACTTCATTGTTTGTGAAGGTCTAGTTTTATTTCATTATTTTTAATAAATAATATAGCATAGAACACAACAGAAAAAATTAACAATTCGACCACATAAGGAAATCAAAGGGATACAAATTGGAAAGGAAGATGTCAAACTATCACTATTCGCAGATGATATAATAGTATATTTAAGTGACCCAAAAAACTCCACCAGAGAACTCCTACAGCTGATTAACAACTTCAGCATAGTGTCTTGTTATAAAATCAACTCAAGCAAATGAGTAGCCTTCCTATACTCAAAGGATAAGCAGGCTGAGAAAGAAATTAGGGAAATGACACCCTTCACAATAGCCACAAGCAATATAAAGTATCTTGGTGTGACTCTAATCAAACAAGTGAAAGATTTGTATGACAAAAAAACTTTAGGTCTCTGAAGAAGGAAATGGAAGAAGACCTCAGAAAATGGAAAAATTTTCCATGCTTGTGGGTTGGCAGGATTAATATAGTTAAAATGGCAATCTTGCCAAAAGCAATATACAGATTCTACACAATCCCCATCAAAATCCCAACTCAGTTCTTCATAGAGTTAGAAAGAGCAATTCTCAATTCATCTAGAATAACAAAAAACCCAGGATAGCTAAAACTATCAACAGTAAAAGAACTTCTGGGGGAATCAATATCCCGGACCTCAAGCAATACTACAGAGCATTAGTGTTAAAAACTGCATGGTATTGGTACAGTGACAGGGAGGTGGATCAATGGAATAGAATTGAAGACCCAGAATTGAACCCACACATCTATGGCCAATTGATCTTTGACAAAGGAGCTGAAAACATCCAGTGGAAAAATGATAGCCTTTTCAACAAATGGTGCTGGCTCAACTGGAGGTCAACATACAGAAGAATGAGAATTGATCCACTCTTATCTCCTTGTACTAAGCTCAACTCCAAGTGGATCAAGGACCTCCACATAAAACCAGACACACTAAAATTAATAGAAAAGAAACTGGGGAAGACCCTCGAGGACATTGCCTCAGGGGGAAAGTTCCTGAACAGAACACCAATTGCTTATGCTCTAAGATCAAGAATAGACAAATGGGACCTTATAAAATTACAGTTTCTACAAGGCTATCTACTTCTTAATCTATTGCAAACAGACATTATATCTCTGACTCTAAACTTGATATACCCTTTTATCCTTTGTTTTTAATCCAGAGGACATTTTCATAAAGTGAAACAATATATTGCCTAAATAGCCCAATTATTGAAACAAAGGCACTGTGTCTGGTGGTCACCATATCACTTTCCAATCAATTTTCTTTCTAGGGCAATGAAGAGAAAACAATATTATGTTTTATTTCATTTAGGTTCATCTTAAACTTTGTGCTAGATAAATCTGACTGGCATTTAGTTGGTTATATATTACATGGATTTATACTTGTGAACATTATAGTTTGTCATCAATGTTATGCAAATTAAATCTGAAGTTTTACCAATTCTTTAGGTAGAGTAGAGTAAGGAAGGAGTCTGTTATTGTAGAAGCCACTAAGCTAAGACATTCACTCTCCTGGATGTCACCCTCACTATATACCTTCTAGGAAGGAAATTATGGATGTATAGTAAAAGAAAATATTTTGTCATCTCATTACCACAGCCTTGTAAATCTTGGTCTACTTCAATGAGACACATAGAACTTGAAAAGGAACTATGGAATTGATGAATAAGGTTACAAACATTGAGGAATAAATGGACCTATAAACTAGATTTCCACCCTGCTGTATTCTGTAATTGGGTGGAGGCATCAGTAAACTTAAGATTTCATATAAAAAGCAACCATATAGTTTTATTATATGTAGAACATACAAATCAGGCTTGATTTAATAATATTTTGTTCCTCTTGTTTTTGAGATTTTCTTTATTCATATTTCCACCTTTTCCCCCTTTCCATGTCTCCTCTATAAAGGTGGCATTCAGAGGTAAAAAAATATTCTCAATTGCAGAATACTGAATGGCTGAGAAGCACCTAAAGAAATGTTCAACATCCTTAATCATCAGAAATATGAAAATCAAAAGAGTCCTAGGATTCCATCTCACACCAGTCTAAATGGGTAAAATCAAAAACTCAGGTGACTTAGAGTAAAAGGCTGGAAGACAATTTTACAAGCAAATGGTCTCAGGAAACAAGCTGGAGTAGCCATTCTAATATCAGATAAAATTGACTTCCAACCTAAAATCATCAAAAGAGACTCAGAAGGTCACTTCTTGCTGGCCAAAGGGAAAATCCACCAAGAAGAGCTCTCAATACTGAACATCTATGCTCCAAATGCAAGGGCACCCTCATTTGTAAAAGAAACCTTACTAAAGCTTAAAGCACACATTACACCTAACACAATAATTGTGGGTGACTTCAACACTCCACTCTCCTCAATGGACCGATCAGGAAAGCAGAAACTAAACAGGGACACAGTGAAACTAATTGAAACTCTGGACCAATTGGATTTAACAGATATATATATAGAACATTTCATCCTAAAGCTAAAGAATATACCTTTTTCTCAGCACCGCATGGTACCTTCTCCAAAATAGACCATATAATTGGTCACAAGACAGATGTCAACAAATACAAGAAGATCGAGCTAATCCCATGCCCCCTATCAGATCACCATGGAGTAAGAGTGGTCTTCAATAGCAACAAAAACAACAGAAAGCCCACATACACATGGAAACTGAACAATACTCTACTCAATGACACCCTTCACAATAGCCACAAACAACATAAAGTATCTTGGCATAACTCTAACCAAACAAGCGAAAGATCTGTACAACAGGAACTTCAAGTCCTTGAAGAAAGAAATCGAAGAAGATCTCAGAAGATGGAAAAATATTTCTTGCTCCTGGATTGGCAGGATCAATATAGTAAAAATGGCCATCTTGCCAAAAGCAATATACAGATTCAATGCGATACCCATCAAAATCCCAACTCAATTCTTCATAGATCTAGAAAGAGCAATTCTCAAATTCATCTGGAGCAACAAAAAACGCAGGATAGCTAAAACTATTCTCAATAATAAAAGGACTTCTGGGGGAATCAATATCCCTGACCTCAAGCAGTACTACAGAGCAATTGTGTTAAAAACTGCATGGTATTGGTATAGCAACAGGCAAGCAGATCAATGGAACAGGATTGAAGACCCAGAAATTAACCCACAGACTTATGGTCACTTGATCTTTGATAAAGGAGCCACAACCATCCGGTGGAATAGATAGCCTTTTCAACAAATGGTGCTGGTTCAACTGGAGGTCAACATGCAGAAGAATGCGAATTGACCCACTCTTATCTCTTTGCACTAAGATCATCTCCAAGTGGATCAACGACCTCCACATAAAACCAGACAAGAATCAACAAATGGGACCTCATAAAATTACAAAGTTTCTGCAAAGCAAAGGACACTGTCAGAAGGACAAAACGGCAACCAACAAAGTGGGAAAAGATCTTCACCAACCCCACATCCTACAGAGGGCTGATATCCAATATATACAAAAAACTCAAGAAGTTAGACCGCAAAGAACCAAATAACCCTATCAAAAAATGGGGCACAGAGCTAAACAAAGAATTTTCACCAGAAGAAATTCAGATGGCCGAGAAACACCTTAAAAGATGTTCAACATCATTAGTCATCAGGGAAATGCAAATCAAAACAACCCTGAGATTCCACCTCACACCAGTCAGAATGGCTAAGATTAGAAAAAAAAAATCAAGAGACAACAAGTGCTGGCGAGGATGTGGAGAAAGAGGAACACTCCTCCACTGTTGGTGGGATTGCAAAATGGTAAAACCGCTCTGGAAATCAGTTTGGCGGTTCCTCAGAAAATTGGGCATGTCACTTCCAGAGGACCCTGGCATACCACTCCTGGGCATATACCCAGAGGATTCCCCTGCATGCCATAAAGACACATGCTCCACTATGTTTATAGCAGCCTTGTTTATAATAGCCAGAAATTGGAAGGAGCCCAAACATCCCTCAAAGGAGGAATGGATACAGAAAATGTGGTATATTTATACAATGGAATACTACTCAGCAATTAAAAATAATGAATTCATGCAATTTGTAGGTAAATGGTTAGACCTGGAAAATATCATCCTGAGTGAATTAACCCAATCACAAAAGAATGCACATGAAATGCAATCACTGATAAGTGGATATTAATGAGCCCAGAAGCCCTAAATACTCAAGACACAAATGATTCCCAAGAAGAAGAAAGGAGAGGACCCTGGGCCTGTAAAGATTGCATCCAGTTTAGTAAAGAAACCGAGGGGGGAGGGGGAATGATTGGGGAATAGTTGGGGGGGGGAGAGGAACTATGGGAAGTATGGTGGGTGGGAACTGGGAAAGGGGAAACCTTTGGAATGTAAACAGAATATAGAAAATAAAAATTAAAAAAAAAGAAATGCAAAAAAAAGATGAAAAAAAACTCAGGTGACAGCAGATGCTGGTGAGGATGTGGAGAAAGAGGAACATTGTTGGTGGGATTGCAAGCTGGTAAAACTACTCTAGAAATCAGTTTGGCAGTTCATCAGAAAATTGGACATAATACTTCCTGAGGACCCACATATTCCTCTCCTGGGCATATACCCAGAAGATGCTCCAACATGTAATAAGGACACATGTTCCACTATGTTCACAGTAACCAGAAGCTGGAAAGAACCCAGATGTCCCTAAACACAGGAATAGATACAGAAATCATGGTACATTTATGCACTGGAGTAATACTCAATTATTAAATGCAATGAATTCATGACATTCTTAGCAAATTAATGGAACTAGAAAATGTCTTCGTGAGTGAGGTAATACAATCACAATAGAACACACATGGTATGCACTCACTGATAAGTAGATATTAGCCCAGAATCTTGGAATACCCAAGATATAATTCACAGACAATATGAAACTCAAGAGGAAGGAAGATCAAAGTGTGGATATTTTGATCCTCTTAAGAGGATCAAAATGCCCATAGAAGCAGATTCAGAGAAAATTTGGAGCAGAGTCTAAAGGGAAGGCCATTCAGAGACTGCCACACCTGGAGATCCACCCCTTTTTCTGTTACCAAACACAGATATTAATTTGAATGCCAACAAAAGCTTGCTTGCCTGATACAGCTGTCTCCTGAGAGCCTCAGCTAGTGCCTAACAAATACAGAAGTGGATGCTCACAGCCAACCAATGGACTGAGCAGATGGTCCCCAATGGAGTATCTAGAGAAAGGACCCAAGGACTATAGGTGTTCGCAGCCTCAGAGGAGGAACAATATGAACCAACCAATAACCCCAGAAGCACCAAAGAGACCAAAGCACCATCAATTGGATACACATGGCAAGACCCATATGTAGCAGAGGATGGTCTTGTTGCACATCAATGAAAGGAGAGGCTCTTGGTCCTGTGAAGCCTGGATGTTCCAGTGTTGGAGAATGCCAGGAGAGGAAAGTGGGAGTTTATGGGTTGGTGAGCAGGAGGAGGGGGGATGGGACAGGGGGTTTGGAGGGGAAACTAGGAAAAGGGATATCAATTGTAATGTAAATAAAGAAAATAATTAAAAAATAATTAAGAAATATAAAATGTAAAAAAATATGAACTAAATGAAAGAGACAAAGAGTTGTTAATAAGAGGAATTAAACAATTCAGGAGGCTGGTAAAAGGGAACAATGTAGAAAGTGAACTCAAAGACTCAGTTACACAGCCTCCATGCGGGAAATCCAGCAAAAAGCAGCAGACAAGGACCAGGGATCAATTAATAGGTATATAATTGTGGGTATATAGGAGAAATGGGATTTCATTTACTGTGAAGTGTGAGTGGAAAATATAATTTAATGTGATTCTGTGTAATTTCTAATGATTCATATAAAAACAAAAGGAGAACTTTCTGAGTGTGCAGTTTGTCTGAACTAGAGATTGTAAAAGAGTCTGAGATTCAACTAGCTTCATAATTCTTCCCTTTTATTTTTCAGTGCTGCATCTTTCTTGTTACTTTGTTTCTGTGAGTCATCAGGTGTCACTTATTTTTGTCCCAAATTGCTTTAGCTTTCATGTTAGTTTAGGTTTCAATAGAAATTTTGTAATTTTTCTTCTAGATCTGTGAAAAATATCAGTAGAGTGATGATGATCAGGGAGATATAGACTGGAGACCCATATGGTGTTTATTGAAGAAACTAGCAATAATGATGAAATCTGGTCCAGGTATCCAACTTCTGCTTCTATACTGGAAGGACTTTAAGTCAGTAATACACAAATATACTTACACATGTGTGTTTATTGATGCCATGTTTCAAGGAATCAGGTAAAAGTTTGAGCACAACTACCCATCATATGAACACTGAAATAAAATGTGCACATTCTTAAATAATCTTATTAAAATATCTTAGTTAACTTTGAGTGATACCTTGGACTCACCTGAGAAGAGTGTCGCAACTATCTGGGATCACCAAGATGAAAATGGTCTTTAGGCATGTCTTTGAGGGGTTGTTAAATAATGGGGGAGGACCCATGCCACTGTGGACATTGCCCACTATTCCTTGGAAAAGAGGTCCTGGGTAACTAAGCATGAGCTTGGGAGTCAGCCAGGAAAATCAGTGCTCATTGCTGCAGAAGATTCTGTTCATCATGGCTGGGAGTAGACTATGCTGGAGTACAGTGTTTTGGCCTTGCAGAAAGGCAACAAAGAAGGGATGCACTCCTCTGGTGGCCATCTCCTTTGCTACTGTTTATTCAAGCTCAGCTTCCAGGTCAAGGGATACCCACTTCCCACATTCAGAGTGGAACACCGGCATCTGTTAATCCCACCTGGAAAGTCTCAACACAAACAACCAGAAGGATGTGTCTTTGAATTCATAGAGGATTCCTGTCAACTTGAAAGTGTATAAATCATCAGAACATATTGAGCAGTCCCTACTTATTATTCTATATCTTTCTTGAACTTCGTTTGAAAAGAGAATGCTCAGGGAAATTAATCTTCCCAGGATGAAATTTTTATTAGCTGCAATTCCTGGCCAAAGGCAAGAGAACTGTTGTCAAAACAATTCCACACAAATACTTGAACATATATGTTTATTGCTGCAATGTTTCAAAGAGACAAGAAATAGAACAGGAATAGCTGACAATTATCTGAAGAACAATGAAATAAAATGTGCCAATGTACATAACAGAATTTATTTAAAAATATCTCAGTTATTCTTGAATGATTGCATGATACACCTTAGAGTATCAAAAGTACAAAATTAGAATTTCTGGTATTCAAACTTCAATATTCATTTTTTAAAAAAATATTTTAAATGAAAATTATCAACTATAAACATTAGTGAGATACAATATTATGAGTAAATATATTTACACTTTATGGAAACTTGAAATCAACTTAATTAGCAAATCAATTACTTCAACCATTTGTCATTGGTTTGTGATAAGACACTTAAAAGTTCTTATATTTTAAAATAAAAATATGAGACATTACTAACTATAGTTATTCCACAGTTCAATATAAACCAGAATATCTATTTTCTCATTAATACATTGTATCCTATGGCAGATTATTTTGAGCACTGAATTATAGGCCCAATTTAGAAATCTTTGGAGGGATGCACTGAAAGAGCCTAGGATCCTATAAGCACAACTAAATGGGTGATCTAGTGAGATCTCAGAGGCCGATGGCAACAGCAGTGTAGACAGTGAAGTCTGGAGACTTTCTCAGCAATCAGGTTTAAGTCCTTTTACATCCAATCCTGCACAGGGATTTGTCTGAGATAAAAATGACTGAAAGATTAATCTTGATCCTCCCTTCACCTGTCACATCCGCATCCTTCTTGAAAACTGTGTCCACAGTGTACACAGGCACTTCTGCCTAAATCATATGATGTGCAAGGAACATAATATAGGGCCAAGACGCAGACATTTTATGAATTACATTGTAATAAACTGAGAAAAGGGGTCAGGAGTATGTATCTTTTGACATAAAGAAGTAAGTTGACTCCTTTTCAAAAATAAATGACAAAGGTGATGAACTCTATATCATCATATATTACAATTATCAAAATATGTGAAACTCTTAGTAAATTGATATATCTTGCTGTCAAATTTAATATCACTTGATAAAAATCTACTAAAGCATCTTATTTGAATTGTATTTTACTTATTTTGAGTCTGTGTGTATATATGTAAACAGGCACCACAGCATGCATATACTGTTAAAGATCAGTCCTTTCCACCATGTGGGTCCTGGAGAAGAAACAAGGTTATCAAGTGTGTACTGGTAGCAGCCAGAAGGAAGAAATGTCAATTGCTTTCTTCTTCTATGTTCTACATTATAAAAGACACTCAAGGTTTAGTAAATAGCAATTATATCTTCTCTGCCCAGGTGCTACATAATGACTGCAGTGATAGCTATTTCAGAGACCAGAGAGGTAGGTGTGTTCTACCACTCAACCACCTGATCATTTGAGGACCATGGATATACAAGCTTTTTTTTAATTGTATATTTTCTATATTTACAATTCATTTCCCTTTTTCTGGTTCCCCACCCCCAAAGGTCCCACATGTCCTTTTCCCTCCCCCTGCTCCCTCATCCACCCCCTCCCACCTTACTGTTCTTGTACTCTCCCACAATGAAGTTTTGGCAGTGAAATGACTGAAGCAGGATGGTAGACACAACCTCCATTGCAAGTGTAACACACAATTTTAAATGAAAAATGGACATAAGTCACGAATTATAGTCTATAGGACTTTTCAGTGGAGATTGATTCAAGGTGGCACAGTGGTTTATTTAGCAATGCATACATTAATGTAATATAACATTAGTTCCCAGGGAAGAAAAGGATCTCCTTTCCTGGCTTCTTGTTTATCTTGTGACAGGTGGGAACCTAGTGATACCTAGGCACTCAGACCAACAGAGTCTAGGTTATAAAGGATTTTTCTCTACTGGAACAACAAATACCATAAATCTCAATGCAGTTACAAATGAATGTAATTTACATGGAATTATATGGGACAAATTTAAAATGTAAATTTTTTTTTTTTTTTGGTGTTTATACTAATGCTCCTCAAATGTTTTCACCCAAGTGGTCATATATCACTTTTTTTTTTCTATTGCCACTAGGATTAGAGAAAACAGGTCAATTCCCTTATGTTAGTCTTTAGACTGCATTGCACTCTGCTCAGATACTCTCTCTCAAAAAGCCATGTACAGTGCTCTGGTGCAACGTGCTCAGATTACTCTAAAGTTTTATTGCCTGTTGAGGATTCTCAGGGTTAGGTTCTCAACTTTTTTTTTTTTTTTTTGGTTTTTCGAGACAGGGTTTCCTGGAACTCACTCTGTAGACCAGGCTGGCCTCGAACTCAGAGATCCACCTGCCTCTGCCTCCCAAGTGCTGGGATTAAAGGCGTGCACCACCACCGCTGCCCGGCCTGAACTTCTTCTTTTTTGTTTGTTTTTCATTTGTTTATTTTATTAGCTATTTACTTTATTTACATTTCAAATGGTATTCCCTTTCCTTGTTACCCCTCCAAAAACCACCTATCCCATCTCCCCTCTCCATTTACTAACAATCCCCCCCACACTTTCCTGACTTGCCATTCCCCTACTTTGGGGCATCAAGCCATCATAGGAGCAATGGACTCTCCTCTCATTGATGTCTGAAATGGCCATCCTCTGCTACATAAGTAGCTGGAGCCATGGGTTCTCTTTGTTTGGTGGTTTAGTCTTTGTGAGCTCTGGGGATGCTGGTTGGTACTTGCTGTCCCTCCTGTGGGGCTGAAAATCTCTTCAGCTCTTTGGTTCCTTTCTCTAGCTGTTCCATTGAGGACCCTATGCTCAGTCTATTGGTATGTTGTAAGCCATACATATGTTAATCCACCTTCCAAGAAGGATCAATGTATCTACACTTTGGTATTCCTTCATCTTGATCTTCATGTAGTCTATGAGTTGCATGCATCTTGGGTGTTCTGAGGTTTTGGGCGAATATCCACTTATCAGTGAGTGATTACTTTGTGTGTTCTCTTGTGATTGGGTTACCTCACTCAGTATGATATGTTCTAGTTCCATCCATTTGCCTAAGAACTTCATGAAATCATTGTTTTTAATAGCTGAGTAGTACTCCATTGTTTAGTGTACCACATTTTCTGCATCCATTCCTCTGAATTTCTTAGACAGCAGAAACTGAGTTTTCATTCCTCATGGTCATGAACATGCATTACCCTCCTATGTTTACAAAACCACTCATGGCTATGTGAAGTCTTCTGGTCCTGATTTCAATAAATAGGCTATTTGTAAGACAGCCCCTAAAGTTGAACATTCCCTCAAAGCTCTTGTGCATTACATTTTTAATGTGGACAGACATCCCAAACCCAACCCTACCACTTGATTACCATAATAAGGAGATCCCATGGTGGTATTATTCACCAAATTCATAAAGCTCAATCACCACATGTGATGTTCTATTCACTCTAATTTCTTTAGCAAAAGAGATCTATGAATCCAACACAAACATACAGAAATAGAGATGCATAGACATGTGTGTGTTTATGTGCACACATCTGCATGTGTGCTAGAGAGCTAGAATGGCAGACAGGCCAGACCAATGATTTGGATCTTTCCTGTCTTTCTTTTTCTTCCTTAGAACATCTTCAAACATGATGATGTCACTCTTCTTCCACAATAGAGATTCCAAATCTTAAGTGCTCTAGAGCAGAACATTGGAATCAACAACAATTATTCGTTGGCTTCTTACAGGAACCTGAGGAAAAACATCTTCAAAATGGCAGCTTGCCTGGATGAATGTGGACAAGGAGAGGAGAGGCAGCCTTTGTGCTCCATCACACGTTCCCCACATGAGAACCTGCAGTTTCTACTCCTTTCCTGGCATTCTGCCCTTGTTCATCCTGTTCTTCAATTCAGGGTTTTCTCCTTTGCTGAGAGCTATGGAACGTGAGGCTGTCATTTTTTTTTCATCAGATTTCTGGCAGCTCACACACAGGCTTTTCCTTGCAATTCAAAGACAGGAGGACCAAAGGTCGTGGTATCATGCTCTTCTACAAAGACAAAGCTTAGGTTTATAGATGAGTTCAGATACCACAGTTTGCATTATCCTTGTTTTGTAACTCCTAGAACAAGGGTTCTCTTGGGTTTCCACTGGTGGTTTCCAGCAAAATAAAGGCATTCTCTTGAGATCATAGTAAATCTCCCATTATTTCTTCTCTTTTCCAAAAATAAATCTCTCTTAGTAAGAAGTCATATAATCTCACAGACATCAGTGTCCTAGACTGTTTGTGGTCATAATCTCCTCTTAAGCAGAGTTTCTTACAGGGTTGTGAATCAGTTTTGAATCTTGGACAGACAAGAGGGTTGAAGCAGTTTCCGAGCATCTTTCAGTGCAGCATCTGACTAGGTGCCAACAGCACAGCTCCTCCAGGAACTAAGCACCCTCGGTGTCTCATGTCATTACCTAATGACACCTGAGGTGAGGTTGTGCACTCCTGGTAAGCAATACACAAAACTGTTATGTGAACAAAGATTCATATTGTGATTGGGAATGGAAGACTGTGAACACTGAATTTTCTAGTTTCAAATTCATGAGTACAAGGAGTTTCCTCAACTTTCTCTGGGTCCATCTGGTTCCTCCTGAGTGTTGAGTTGAGAGTGACATCATGCCACTTTAGCAATGCTCATTGACAGCGGAATGTTTGCTGAATGTGCCACTTTAGTGGAAGACTGTGGATATTCTCTCTCAAGGCATAGGGATGGAAATGGATGTGAGATTTCAGCGTGAGCCTTTTTAAATACTAGAAACATGTCAAACCATGTATACAGAGAACAATTTTCCTTAGGTCCTCAATTAGGCATATAATTTTCTCTGCACAGCTTAGTCTCTCTACTCTATTCCAGTAGACTCTATGTGGAAAAAATCCCCACAGAAAAAAAGTACCAAGAGGTTGGAGAGAATTTGAGAAGATCAAATATCCTCAAGATAGGTTTATATTCTCAATGTGGCTGACCAAAATTCTACAGAGCAGTACAAGGCTAATCCTAGAAAAGCCACAGATAATGACACTAGATGGACTAAAGGAAAATGCTCCTTCAGGAATTCAGTACAGAGGATGGGATGTCAGGGAATGGGGTTCAAGTCATGCATGAGATACTGCTGCCCCTGCCAACTTATTTTGTCTCTTGTCTGACAGAACTGTTCTAATTATCCATTTTGGTTTGGTCTTGCAAATGACAAAACAAGTTTTTAGGAGGGTTGAGGAGCTGAAAAGGGAATTACTAAAGGAATACTTGGAAGAATATCTAAGCTACTTGGCAGAGAAAGTCAGTGTGAGGAGAAGCAAGGAGACAGGAGGACAGTGGGCCACCTACTCAGTCTGTTCCCAGGTCTGTCCTGTGCTCAGTGGAGTCTGTTATTCAATAAAAGGGCTCCATATGCAATGTAAATATGAACCAAACACACACACACACACACACACACACACACACACACACACACATACACATACACAATGGAGTGGCATACTAAGAAGACTCAGTCCTAGCTTTACTGAAAACAGGAAATGAGTAAGGTAGAAGAATGGATTGATCCAACACACCAGGGATACAGGCCCTAGACTGAGATTTCAGACTTTAACAAAACTACATTTTGTTAATATCTGGGCTGACAAGAATTTGCTTCCAAGATTTGAAGTAGTGACCTAAATAATTTTTGCTTCCTACAAAAGAAGAACAAAGAGGAACTTGCAAAAGGCAGCCTGCTGGCAGGAGTTAAGAGACATTCTAGTAACATCAGGCTTTTTCAAATGGGCTTCATAGTCTTTGGAAAAATGTTTGGTTCTGAAGGAAACAACTTTGGGGAGGTGGGCCCTGGAGCACCATGAGCATCAAAGGAAGCTCAGCCTTCTTCAGTAACAACAAGAACCTTCAGCCCACCAGTGGTTTCTTCAGGAAAGGAAGCCTGTGAAGAAGCAGCTCCAACAACATCTCCAGCTTCCAAAAATGCTGCAGAAACAGGTACCTTGGAAAGACCAGGTGAGTCACCACAGGTTTCTGACTTGGACAAGCCTTGAGTAGAAGTACCTCCAAATTCTTCTGGGTCAGCTACTCAGGAGTGCAACTGAAGATCACAAGTAAGGTAAGGCACAGATGCTGAACAAGTGTCTCAAGTCTGGAGCACTGGGCCCCACAGAGAATTCTGAATCTCCGGCCACGTGTTCAGTATTAATGTGCTCAGGATAAACTTATTATGTTCTGGTAACAGAACCTCCTGTGATGAGTGCTTCCTTTTTCAGTCCTGACAATCTAACTTTATTGTCAGCTTATGTAAACATAGAAATATTTCTGGATGTGTCTGTGAGTTGATGGTAAAAAAGAATTGCTTTTAGGTCCTTGACTTAGTACCTACTCTAGTAAGCTTTGGAGTATAAATTACCAAGACACCTCAGGCACCTGAACAGACCTGATTGCTCCAGGAATGAGCCTAGGACCAGGAGGTATCAAGATGAATATCTCCAGTTCTACTCAACATCTTTTCCTTTTTACTGTATCTCAACAAAGCACAATAGCACCCAAAGTTTTGGAACACCAAAGGGAGTAAGAACAATGAGATTCATGCACTGGTGTCATCTGGAGTCACATGCATGAGAGAATGGGTCTGAGTCCTCCAAGAGCTGTGACAAGTTGTTTTCTCCTGGCAGGCTGTAGAGGAATATCATGTTATTCACATCATCATTCCTTTTCTGAAAAAATCCCCAAGATTTTTGCTCTGCACAAAATGAGGAGTAGCAGTTCCTCATACAAGAAGAACTGGGGCTTCTTACATTAGGATGGATACATGTAAGCAAATGGAACTCGGTAACTGAGGGGACCTCTTGTCAGTCTTAGAAATAGCATGCCTAAATATTGCTCTGCACAGAGTCAATCCATTCCAGATCTTCATATCTGACAATATATATTCAATAGTGTGCAGTTCTTGTCAAAGGAGCATTTCCTAGTACATTTACAGCTCCTTGCATTTTACATCTTACTTGGAGTAATTCTTCAAAGTTTCAACTTCATATGAGTCTGCATGGAGAATGGTTGCTTGTCAGGATGTGTACAGACCATATACCTAAAAGATGTAGAAATGAAACTTAAGTAAAACAAGAGTATCCTTTCTAATGATTGTCTGTATTTAAAAAGAAGTACTTCATTTGTGCCCAACCAAAGAGATCCTTCTAACTTTTCAAGTATTTGAACATGCATAGCATACATCTCTTGATTTTCAAGGAAACACACTAACTTGTCTAGAGAGTCCTTTGGATAAGGCTCTCATTTTCAAAGACTACTGCTCACAAAACAGTTGAAATTTTTGTAGCCCGACAAATATAAGCCACAATGAGGTGGCTTGCTTTTAGTTTTTGTGACATCTTGTACTCAGACCTTGGGAGGTGCTGATGTGTGAGGCAGTCTCCTGTGACTCCATGTTCTTCAGTCCCACTGCATATATTCTTACTGCTGTGCCTACTTCAATAATACATTAGGCCCAATTGAAATTTGGCCTATTGTTTCTTGGGCCTCAAAAGGGAGATTACAGAGAAAATGAGCAAATCGCATGAGGGAAAATGCACAATATACTTCAGGAGAGAAATATAGGCCAGTTGGTTTGCAGAGGAGGAACTGTCTCACTTAATATAACTTATGATGACTTGGGAAGAGGAGCCCAAAATAGATTATAGGGGAGGGGATAGCATTGGAGAGTGATACACTGACCACCTGTATCAGTGATCCTTTCTGTTGGCTGGGCTTTATAGTTTGTATTATAAAAGAATGCCTGATATGTGTTGATATCAGCCATCAGAACCATGGCATCCCTTGTCGTGGATGGACTGGAAAAATAGTGGTGATTTTGAGTAGTGGGAAAACTCTGTGGGATATTCTGAGCAAAACTATGTTGTGATCAAAGCCATGCTCTAGAAGTTAACATGAAGGAGATGTAAACTGTTTGGTTAGGGAAAGTCAGGTGAGGTTTGGGAGCTGATACCATGGAATCATGATAAGGGGGGTGATAGTCTTGTGTGTGTGTGTGTGTGTGTGCGCGCGTGCGCGCGCGCGCGCCCAGGCAATGGGGATAGAGGTTGAGGAGTCTGAGACAGGGTGGGATTTCAGTTGAGATCATGGAGGGAGCAGTGATCCTCTTATAAACATGAGCAGGGTTTGTAGAAGAGGACAGAACTTGAAAGTGAGATACACTTATAACGTTTGGAGGCACATGTGAGATATTACAACTGCATCAGTATTGGGAGGATGTAGTAAGAAGCCAGGGGAAGGACTTGAGACACGTCCACAAACAGGTGGCTCATGAACCTGGTAAATAGGAAGAACTGGCTGCAAGAGAAAGATTCCCTGGCAGCTTAGGAGAATGTCTAATGAGGAAAGCAGGGAACACAGTGGGGTTGAAGGAGCATCAAGGCTGAAGAAGAACTGGATATGGGGTTCACAGAAGCCACAGTATGGGGACACAGTAACCAGGAATTAAGGATGGCACGTGCTTGAGTTCTGGGGATATTGACTTAATGTGTTTTAAACCATGGTGGACAGAGATTGCAATGTTCAATATAGCCATACAAAACTGGGTATACTGTCACTCTCCTGGACCCCCAACATTCAGGAGGATAGACAGCAAGTTGGTGAAGTTGGTGCCATGTTGAGTGAACAGGAATTCTGTGCCTCAAAACAAAAGTCACTTAAGGAATTGGCCAATGTGGGTTCTGTTATAACTGTCATACTGAAGCTGACATCTAGGCCCTAGAATCTAGGGGAATTTGAAGTGAAGGGGCTGCCCTTTGGGAACGGGTTAGCAGATTACTATCATGGAAGACCTGTGAAATGGTTTGGACATGGTTTCTTCTTGTATATTGTTTACGATTTCTTTGACTTTACTTTAGTTTTTCAAAAGCTTGATGTTTTAAATTATAGTTTAGGCATGAGTGTACATACATGAACACAGTTGTTTAATGGCTCATGGGGGAAGCATCTATGTTCATACACAACTTAGAGAAGGAAATGAGAATCTGCTGGAAGTCTACTCCAAATTTCTCACTTCCTCCATCTAAGACTGAAACCCCTCTTGTTCTCACCATGTTTTCCTCCATTTTACATTTGCACCTCTTCCATTCCAACAGTGATTGAATTGCAATGGGTAGAAATGTAACTCTTACAACTGGCTTGCAGGGCTTAAAATATGCAAGATTTATCCCCACGCCTGCATGAAATTGATTGATGGGTTTTTATGTATGGTGACCCAGTGTAGGAGGGTAGGGAAGTAAAGGAAAAATAAATGGTATGATGATAAGACAGTAAGTAGTACAATACCACATCAGAAGGACAGAAGTAGCTCCTTGTCACATAGGAAGAAATTCCATGGGTCTCAGGGCCAGGATTCAATATAAACCGCTGCATTCCCAAAGAGATTGTTGAATAATTCATCAGAAATATTGATGAAGATATCAGTCTGCTGTTGTCAGGAAGGAAGCAGAGATGGGTTAGAAGTGAAGACAAAATGTGAAATAGTTACTGTCTAGACATCAGGTTTAACCAGTCATGGATGACCAAAAGGGTCTTGTCCTAAATAAGGGACAAGGTTTAATGTAGTGGTTGGAATACTCCTGTCTCAGGCAGGATATTATGGGGTATGGCCTTGCTGGAATAGCTTTGGCATTGTTGGAAGAAGTGTGTCACTTTGGGCGTGAACTTTGAGATCCTCCTTGCTTCCTGTGAGACATTCTTTTCCTGTTTGACTTTCAAACAAGATGTAGAACTCTGTGCTCATCAGGCACCATGTTTCCCTGAATGCTTCATGCTTTCTGCTATGATGATAACAGACTGAACCTCAACACCTGTAACCCAGCCCCAATTAAGTGTTGTCCTTTATAAGTGTTGGATTGACCATGGTGTTTATTCACAAGAATGAAAACACTAACTAAGACACTAAATGAGAAAAATCAGTTCGTTTTGAACTTTATGAATTAGGAGGACAAAGAAGATGGTTCCATCTTACTTCTGCACATGACAGATGTCAGTCTGCATTCAAGGATTTTGGAAATCACAGGAGAGAACAGATTGTTAATGCTCCTTGGGCTTTGCTATCTTGGTGAATCAAGCATAGTTGGCTGGGCTAACTTAGAATTCTTGGCTTTTTTTGTCTTCTCAGACCTATCCAACCCAGACAGCCTTCTTGTCAACTGCAGATCTACACACACATTTTGGATATCAACTGGTGCTCCCTGAATCCATTGATGTAGGGTGTGCCCGCAAATATAAACAGTAAATATGTGACATTCAAGTTTGGATTTTTCAAGTACAAAATCATCAATGTCTCAAAACTATTTAAAAACTGTCTTTGTATAGAATGTCTTTACTCATTGCTATGAAAATCGTTCTTTTATGTGCATATTCTAATGTTCACCAACCCCTCTTTTTTTGTCTTTTTTTATTCATTTTTTATTTTCTATATTCTTTGTTTACATTCCAAAGGCTTTCCCCTTTCCCAGTTCCCCCCTCACCATATGTCCCATAAGTTCTCTGTCTCCCCATTTCCCAATCACCGCCCCCCCCACACACACCATTTCTCTGTTCTAGTACTCTCCTACAAAACTGGATCCAGTCTTTTCAGAACCAGGGTCCTCTCCTTCCTTCCTTCTTGGGAATCTTTTGATTTGCTAATTGTGCCGTGAGTATTCAGAGATTCTGGGCGCATTAATATCCACTTATCAGTGATTGCATTTCATGTGTATTCTTTTGTGATTGGGTTAACTCACTTAGGATGATATTTTCCAAATCCAACCATTTGCCTACAAATTGCATGAATTCATTATTTTTAATTGCTGAGTAGTATTCCATTGTATAAATATACCACATTTTCTGTATCCATTCCTCCTTTGAGGGACATCTGGGCTCCTTCCAACTTCTGGCTGTTATAAATAAGGCTGCTATGAATATAGTGGAGCATGTGTCTTTATTGTATGCAGGGGAATCCTCTGGGTATATGCCCAGGAGTGGTAGGACAGGGTCCTCTGGAAGTGTCATGCCCAATTTTCTGAGGAACCGCCAGACTGATTTCCAGAGCGGTTGTACCATCTTGCAATCCCACCAACAGTGGAGGAGTATTCCTCTTTCTTCACATCCTTGCCAGCACCCGCTGTCTCCTGAGTTCTGACTGGTGTGAGGTGAAATCCCAGGGTTGTTTTGATTTGCATTTCCCTGATGACTAATGATGTTCAACATCTCTTAAGGTGCTTCTCAGCCATCCGAATTTCTTCTGGTGAAAATTCTTTGTTTAGCTCTGTACCCCATATTTTAATAGGGTTATTTGGTTCTTTGAGGTCTAACTTCTTGAGCTCTTTGTATATATTGGATATTAGCCCTCTGTCAGATGTAGGGTTGGTGAAGATCGTTTCCCACTTTGTTGGTTGCTGTTTTGTCCTTCTGACAGTGTCCTTTGCCTTACAGAAACTTTGTAATTTTATGAGTCTCCATTTGTCAATTCTTGATCTTAGAGCATAAGCTATTGGTGTTCTGTTCAGAAACATTCCCCCTGTGCCCATGTCCTCCAGGGTCTTCCCCAGTTTCTTTTCTATTAGTTTCAGTGTTTCTGGTTTTATGTGGAGGTCCTTGATCCACTTGAAGTTGATTTTAGTACAAGGAGATAAGAGTGAATCAATTCACATTCTTCTGCATGTTGACCTCCAGTTCAGCCAGCACCATTTGTTGAAAAGGCTATCTTTTTTTCCACTGGATGGTTGTGGCTCCTTTATCAAAGACCAAGTGACCAATCTGTGGGTTAATTTCTAGGTCTTCAATTCTATTCCATTGATCTACTTGCCTGTCGCTGTACCAATACCATGCAGTTTTTAACACAATTGCTCTGTAGTACTGCTTGAGGTCAGGGATATTGATTCCCCCAGAAGTCCTTTCATTGTTGAGAATAGTTTTAGCTATCCTGGGTTTTTTGTTACTCCAGATGAATTTGAGAATTGCTCTTTCTAGATCTATGAAGAATTGATTTGGGATTTTGATGGGGATTGCATTGAATCTGTAGATTGCTTTTGGCAACATGGCCATTTTTACTATATTGATCCTGCCAATCCAAGAGCATGGAAGATTTTTCCATCTTCTGATGCCTTCTTCGATTTTTTTCTTAAATGACTTGAAGTCCCTGTCATACAGATCTTTTACTTGTTTGGTTAAAGTCATGCCAAGTTACTTTATGTTGTTTGTGCATATTGTGAAGGGTGTCATTTCCCTAACTTCTTTCTCAGCCTGCTGGTCTTTTGAGTACAGGAAGGCTACTGATTTGCTTGAGTTGATTTTATAACCAGCCACTTTGTTGAAGTTGTTTATCAGCTGTAGAAGTTCTCTGGTGGAGTTTTTTGGGTCGCTTAGGTAAACTATCATATCGTCTGCAAATAATGATAGTTTCACTTCTTCCTTTCCAATTTGTATCCCTTTGACTTCCTTACATTGTCTAATTGTTCTCGCTAGAACTTCAAGTACTATATTGAAAAGATATGGAGAGAGAGGGCAGCCTTGTCTAGTCCTTGATTTTAGTGGGATTGTTTCAAGTTTCTCTCCATTTATTTTGATGTTGGCTACTGGTCTGCTGTATATTGCTTTTACTATATTTAGGTATGGGCCTTGAATTCCTGTTCTTTCCAGGACTTTTAGCATGAAAGGATGCTGAGTTTTGTCAAATGCTTTTTCAGAATCTAATGAGATGACCATGTGGTTTTTTTCTTTTAGTTTGTTTATGTAGTGGATTACATTGATGGATTTCTGTATATTAAACCATTCTTGCATCCGTGGGATGAAGCCTACTTCATCATGGTGAATGATCGTATTGATGTGCTCTTGGATTCAGTTGGCAAGAATTTCATTTAGTATTTTTGCATCAATATTCATAAGGGAAATTGGCCTGTAGTTCTCTTTTGTTGTTGGATCTTTGTGTGGTTTTGGCATTAGCATGATTGTGGCTCCATAGAACGACTTGGGCAGTGTTCCTTCTCTTTCTATTTTGTGGAATAATTTGAAGAGTATTGGTGATACATATTGAAGGTTTCATAGAATTCTGCACTAAAACCATCTGGTCCTGTACTTTCTTTGGTTGGGAGACTTTCTATAACCCTTTCTATTTCTCTAGGGGTTATCAGACTGTTTAGCTGATCTAATTGATCCTGATTTAATTTTGGTTTTTGGTATCTGTCTAGGAAATTGTCCATTTCCTCCAGATTCTCCAGTTGTGTTGAGTATAGGCTTTTGTGGTAGGATCTGATGATTTTTGGAATTTCCTCAGTTTCTGTTCTTATATCCCCCTTTTCATTTCTAATTTTGTTAATTTGGATACTGTCTCTGTGTCCTTTGGTTAGTCTGGCTAAGGGTTTATCTATCTTGTTGATTTTCTATAAGAACCAGCTCTTGGTTTTGTTGATTCTTTGTATGGTTCTCTTTCTTTCTACTTGATTGATATGAGCCCCGAGTTTGATGATTTCTTGTCTTCTACTCCTCCTGGGTGAATTAGCTTCTTTTTGTTCCAGGGCTTTTAGGTGTGCTGTTAAGTTGCTAGTTTATGCTCTCTCCAGTTTGTTTTTGGAGGAACTCAGGGCAGAACATCTATGCTCCAAATGCAAGGGCACTCTCATTCGTAAAAGAAACTTTACTAAAGCTTAAAGCACAAATTGCACCTAACACAGTAATTGTAGGTGACTTCAACACTCCACTCTCCTCAATGGATTGATCAGGAAACCAGAAACTAAACAGGGACACAGTGAAACTAATTGAAGCTTTGGTCCAATTGGATTATATATATATATATATATATATATATATATATATATAACATTTCATCCTAAAGCAAAAGAATATAACTTTTGCTCAGCACTGCATGGTTCCTTCTCCAAAATTGATCATATAACTTGGTCACAATACAGATGTCAAAAAATACAAGAAGACTGAACTAATCCCATGCCTCCTATCAGATCACTATGGAGTAAAAGTGGTCTTCAAAGCCTCCCAACAAAGAAAAGTACGGGACCAGATGGTTTTAGTGCAGAATTCTACCAGACCTTCAAAGAAGACTTAACACCAATACTTTTCAAACTATTCCACAAAATAGAGACAGAAGGGATACTGCCCAACTCATTTTTTGAAACCACAATTACGCTAATACCTAAACCACAAAAAGATCCAACAAAGAAAGAGAACTACAGGCAAATTTCTCTTACGAATATCGATGCAAAAATACTAAATAAAATTCTTGCCAACCGAATCCAAGAGCACATCAAAACGATCATTCACCATGATCAAGTAGGCTTCATCCCACGGATGCAGGGATGGTTCAATATATGGAAATCCATCAATGTAATCCACTACATAAACAAACTAAAAGAAAAAAACCACATGGTCATCTCATTAGATGCTGAAAAAGCATTCGACAAAATTCAGCATCCTTTCATGCTAAAAGTCTTGGAAAGAGCAGGAACTCAAGGCCCATACCTAAACATAGTAAAAGCAATCTACAGCAAACCAGTAGCCAACATCAAAATAAATGAAGAGAAACTTGAAGCAATCCCACTAAAATCAGGGACTAGACAAAGCTGCCCTCTCTCTCCATATCTTTTCAATATAGTACTTGAAGTTCTAGTGAGAGCAATTAGACAACATAAGGAAGTCAAAGGGATAGAAATTGGAAAGGAAGAAGTCAAACTATCATTATTTTCAGATGATATGATTGTTTACTTAAGTGACCAAAAAAACTCCACCAGAGAACTTCTACAGCTGATAAACAACTTCAGCAAAGGGGCTGGTTATAGAATTAACTCAAGCAAATCAGTAGCCTTCTTGTACTCAAAGGACAAGCAGGCTGAGAAAGAAGGTAGGGAAATAACACCCTTCACAATAGCCACAAACAACATAAAGTACCTTGGCATAACTCTAACCAAACAAGCAAAAGATCTGTATGACAGGAACTTCAAGTCCTTGAAGAAAGAAATCGAAGAAGACCTCAGAAGATGGAAAAATATTTCTTGCTCCTGGATTGGCAGGATCAATATAGTAAAAATGGCCATCTTGCCAAAAGCAATATACAGATTCAATGCGATCCCCATCAAAATCCCAACTCAATTCTTCATAGATCTAGAAAGAGCAATTCTCAAATTCATCTGGAGCAACAAAAAAAACCAGGATAGCTAAAACTATTCTCAACAATGAAAGGACTTCTGGGGGAATCATTATCCCTGACCTTAAACAGTACTACAGAGCAATTGTGTTAAAAACTGCATGGTATTGGTACAGCAACAGGCAAGTGGATCAATGGAATAGGATTGAAGACCCAGAAATTAACGCACAGACATATGGTCACTTGATATTTGATAAAGGAGACACAACCATCCAGTGGAATAAAGATAGCCTTTTAAACAAATGGTGCTGGTTCAACTGGAGGTCAACATGCAGAAGAATGCGAATTGACCCACTCTTATCTCTTTGCACTAAGATCAACTCCAAGTGGATCAAGGACCTCCACATAAAACCAGACACACTGAAACTATTAGAAAAGAAACTTGGGAAGACCCTGGAGGACATAGGCACAGGTGAAAAATTCCTGAACAGAACACCAATAGCTTATGCTCTAAGATCAAGAATTGACAAATGGGACCTCATAAAATTACAAAGTTTCTACAAGGCAAAGGACACTGTCAGAAGGACAAAACGACAACTAACAAAGTGGGAAAAGATCTTCACCAACCCCACATCTGACAGAGGGCTAATATCCAATCAAGAAGTTAGACCGCAAAGAAACAAATAACCCTATCAAAAAATGAGGTACAGAGCTAAACAAAGAATTTTCACCAGAAGAAATTCGGATGGCCGAGAAACACCTTAAGAGATGTTCAACATCATTAGTCATTCAGAGAAATGCAAATCAAAACAACCCTGAGATTCCACCTCACACCAGTCAGAATGGCTAAGATTAAAAACTCAAGAGACAACAAGTGCTGGCGAGGATGTAGAGAAAGAGGAACACTCCTCCACTGTTGGTGGGATTGCAAAATGGTAAAACCGATCTGGAGATCAGTGTGGTGGTTCCTCAGAAAATTGGGCATGTCCCTTCCAGAGGACCCTGGCATACCACTCCTGGGCATATACCCAGAGGATTCCCCTGCATACAATAAAGACACATGCTCCACTATGTTTATAGCAGCCTTGTTTATAATAGCCAGAAATTGGAAGGAGCCCAAATATCCCTCAAAGGAGGAATGGATACGAAAAATGTGGTATATTTATACAATTGAATACTACTCAGCAATTTAAAATAATGAATTCATGCAATTTGTAGGTAAATGGTTAAACCTGGAAAATATCATCCTGAGTGAGCTAACCCAGTCACAAAAGAATACACATGAAATGCAATCACTGATAAGTGGATATTATTAATGAGCCCAGAAGCCCTAAATACTCAAGGCACAATTAGCAAGTCAAATGATTCCCACGAAGAAAGGAGAGGACCCTGGGCCTGTAAAGATGGGATACAGTTTTGTAGAGAAACTGTGGGGGGAGGGGGAATGATTGGGGAATAGTTGGGGGGAGAGGAATTATGGGACATAGGGAGGGGGGAACTGGGAAAGGGGAAAGCCTTTGGAATGTAAACATAGAATATAGAAAATAAAAATTAAAAAAAAACACTCCATAAAAAAAAAAGTGGTCTTCAAGCGCAAGAAAAACAACAGAAAGCCCACATACACATGGAAACTGAACAATACTCTACTCAATGACACCTTGGTCAAGGAAGAAATAAAGAAATCAAAGACTTTTTAGAATTCAATGAAAATGAAGGTACGACCTACCAAAATCTATGGGACACGATGAAAGCAGTGCTAAGAGGAAAACCAACCACTCTTAAAAGAGATGATGACACCACTGCTGGTTTTTAAGACAACCTCTTAAGAAGTAACATCAAGAGGCAGAGATTGAAGAAATTTCACAGGAAACACTGTATGAGCATTTGTCTTTTCCCTCCAAATGCTATGTTATTCTGAATTCTTCAGGTGACATATTGTTGGGCAAACAATGAATATTATTTCTTTTATAATATGTTTTGTCACTTGATGTCCTAAAGGAACAAGCTAACCCTAGTTTTAGAATATGGTCTCTTTTTCCTCACAATCAATGTTCTAGAATTTATTTTGCAAGAAAGGTATCCAGAGACAGTGAGACAAAGATGTTTATATACACACAGGGTAAAGAGAAGGAGGACATAGAGGAGAGAGGGGAGGGCATTTAGAAGATGAAGGAGAAGGAGGAGGAGTATGAGAAATAAAAGGAAAATGAATATAGAAAGAAAAATGAAAGAAAGAAAGAAAGAAAGAAAGAAAGAAAGAAAGAAAGAAAGAAAGAAAGAAAATGTGGATGGAGGCCAAAGGAGAAAGAAATCAAAGAAAAGAAAAAACAAAAATAAGAAACTAGAGGGCGATTAAGATTGGTCAGGGATGACAAGTTCTAGAAGGAAGACAAATATGACAATGATGAATTGCAAAAGGAGGAGATAGTTCACAGTTTCTAAAAGAGAATGGTAACATTGTGCAGAGAAGAAAAGAGGAGAGATTGGAGGCAAAAGAGAGCCAAGATGGGAAAGAAATGGAGAGATATGGAGAGACATTTAAGAAAAGAGAGGGGGAATGCAGAATGGAAAATTGAATGAAAGGAGGAAGATGGAGAGAAGGGTGGAGAAGAGAAACAGAGGAAACTTGGACTTGGAGGCAAATGTGTGCAACTGTGCATCTGTCTTTTCTCATTTCAGAATTGGAATTCTCACACTGACACCTACTGGATTAAAATGAACATCTGATTGTCTACGGAGTGGATTCCATTCTAACACACAGGACACAGCTCTCTTCTGTGTATGTATCTGTGTGCAAGTAATCATGCCATGTTTGCAGTCAGGACACTGTACTGATTGGGTTTATCATTTTTTCCTTACCCTGCTGGCAGTTCAGCTTCATCACCCCCTTATTAAAAATCCATAATAACCAAATATCTAGGATGCAGGAATCAGTGGACATAAGTTTCTTATATTTCAAGCTGGTCATTCACTGTCTCTGAGATGCTTCAGTACCTGTTGTGGTGAGAAGAGTTTGGCAAATGTCCTAGATCTGGAGTCAGGTTATTGTGAAGTGCCTGCTTCCCTGCAAGATCAGTGGATACTGTTACACACTGTATCGTTTCCCCAGATCCCCAATGTGTACTCTCATGGATCAAAACCAGACAATAGTTTTCAGTTGAATGTGAGAAAGAAGTGCTTGTGTTTCAGGCTTTAGGCCCTGGATTCAGTTCCCAGAACTTCCACTTCTGGAATCTGCCAAAGTGCTGCTTGCCTATAACACAGCACTGGAGAGCAGGTGTCAGGAGGATAACTCCATGATCCTTCCGGGCTATCTAGGATATATGGTATAGCCTAGATCACATGAATCTCTCCTTTAGTATAATATAAAAAGTATAAGTTGTTTCAAAATGAGAGCTTTCTGTGATTTATCCACATTTCCTTTTCTCTAATTGCAGGACTGCAGTCATGTCACCATCTGGAACATCAAGGTGACTGTCACAGATTTGAGATGAGTCATATTTCACACACCTTCTGTTGTGTGTGTGTGTGTGTGTGTGTGTGTGTGTGTGAGTTTAAGTGTGTTTGTATGTGTGTGCTTGTGCACCTATATATGTCCCTGTCTTTTATATATATGAATGTGTTCTATGTATGTATGGAGGGTAGTGTGAATATCTGTGTATGTTCAATGTGTGTTATGCATGATGCTTCTATGTCATGTATATTGTATCTATGTCATATATGTGTACTGGTGTGGATAAAAGTCATTCTATGATCATATTCAGTGCCCAGAATAAATATAGTCTATATAAGGTTTATTTAAAGATAGAATAGTATATGAGGAGTTCATAGCAATTAGAAATTCATTGTTTTATATAGCATATTTTTTAAGAGGTTAAGACAAAACATTTGACCATTCACCAGTATGTGTGTAAGGCTCCAGTGCACTCAAAGCTGATCTGCCTCACCTGCTGCAGGGTTGATATGGGACAGATAGTAATTCCAACACTAACTAACCAAGTGCAGAAGAGAAACACCCTAAAGGTCCCAGACATTGCCCTACATTTTTCATCTACTCAAAATGTTAACCTGAGTGATAAATTGATTTTGAATAACTAAGAATTTTCTGACTCAAGAGAAACTTACTTGCTTTTGGGTTGACTTTAAACTGAGATGAGTCTACCACCAATATTCAATTTTAATACAAACTTCATAATATGATGTTTCTCTACATGAGATTCTTTATTATTGTCTGGTACCCCATCATGGGAAACTGAAAAAAATCTATTTCCATGAAAATATCCTAGTGTTTCTGGTAGGCTCCCAGAAGAACCTTTGAGGATGCCAATTGAGGTTTATACCATTAATGTAGTGACAGTTGTACTTTGATGTTCACTGCATATTGAATCTCCAGTTCATCATAGCTGTGAAAAGAACTTTGATAACAATGTGACCACCTGTTAAACCCTGGAAGACAAGAGGAGATGACTACAGCCCTGTTGATGTTGTTGCATTTATATAATGTAAACAGGACAAAGAAGCCTTTGTCAACTCCTCATACACCCTGTCACCTGCTCCAGTTTGTCCAGTTCTGCCACCAAGTTGTCCTGATGGCCATATTCCTGACTGACCAGTCTAGCCACAAAACACAAAATAATACCGGGGGAAAATCTGTCAGGCCTAGAGGCAGAAAAATGCTTGACTGAACATGGTTCCTACAGCATGTGATTTCCCTGAATTAATGACCTGACCACTAAGGCTAGGGTTGGCCTCTGACTTACACAAAGTTACTGTCATAACAAGGGATGACACAACAAACTCACTGTTGGTGACCGACTGGCCACAAGAAGCTCACTATGACCTGAGTGTGGACAACTATTCCCTTCAATGCCTCTGACTTTGGCCCTGTGCACAAGTGAAGCTAATCAGAACACATTGATGTTTCCCTCAAGTTTCACAGAATCCCTTATTTTATTTACATAAGTGAATGCTCAAACAGATTCTTAGTTTCTTTAAAAGGCTATTTTAATTCTATAGTAAAAGTTAACTCTTGTTTCAAACTCTTGAGTCTTGTGTCTGTTTCTCATGAGCATGTCAAATGAGAGGCCTGACTGTCCGCAAATAGAATTGGCAGGTGACGGTGGACAACCTTGTCCTGGTTCTTTCTCTTTTCGCGTCTTTCTTTTCCCCTTCTTTTCCTTATGTCTGGATTTCTGTGTGAAACTGTGCCTGTCCTGAAGTCCTGAAAGTCCATATGTAGTCCAGGATGAGGTAGAACTTAGAAAAAAACATTGATCTTGCTTCGCAGGTGCTGGGATTAAAATATTTTTGAGCAGGGTAGTGGTGGTGCAGGCCTTTAATCCCAGCACTCGGGAGGCAGAGGCAGGCAGATTTCTGAGTTCATGGCCAGCATGGTCTACAGAGTGAGTTCCAGGACAACCAGGGCTACACAGAGAAACCCTGTGTCGAAAAACCAAAATAAAATAAAATAAAATAAAATAAAATAAAATAAAATAAAATAAAATAAAATAAAATAAAGTGTTTTTGATTACTCTAGGCGGAAAACTTAACATTTATTCTTTGACACGGACAGGACACTTGCTCTCAACCACTCAAAGAGTAAATAAGCCTATGCATTAACAGATTTCCACCTGACAGTAATCTATAATGTATCTTGATCACATTTACTCCTTGCTGCCCTCTTATGTGCTTCCCCAAGCACATCTGAAATCCCAATTCTAGAAAGAGAAAAATCTCTTCTACTATCATGTCTTGTTTAAATGTACATTTATTTCCCCCCTCTCTTTCTGTCTCTGTCTCTCTCTCTTGCTCTCACTAACTTACTCAATCTCTGTCTTTGTTTCTATGTATTTGTTTATTGTTCATTTCTGAGAGTACATATGCTAGAGGTTCTCTGGAGTAAAGGAGCACTTGTAGGCATCAGGTATTTTCCTACTACCATGTAGAATCCCATGATCAAACTGCTTGTCAAGCATGGTGGTAAAGGCTGCCTTCCTGGAAGCCAAGTGGCCTGCGCCATTAAAAATAATCTGCTGTGTTTAATCAGAGTGTCTTGCACATTTTCTTGTGAGATCCTATAGATCTTTGGAAAATTCCCACCTCATACCCCCAAACAGTTGTTATTATCATCTCTTCTGCTAATGCTGGAGCAAGAGCTTCTTTCATATGTATGATGTAATACTGAGAAAGCTTCACTTTTTAAAGCTGCAGTGAAAGTAAACAAAGCTGCACCTATTATACTATTTCTGGGTTATGTTTTACCATGCTCCCTGAGTGGGGAGCTCTGGTGATACAAATGTCTGTTTTGGGACCAAACACTCAACATTTACTTTCAACAAATTAGGGAGTAAAAAAGTCTATGCATTAACAGATACAAAAGGAGTTTCCCTGACCAATGGGAAAAGCAGCACTAATATAAGGATAAAAGCACATTCAGGAAGGAGTTTCACATGTCCAAAATGACAGTCGTATGCTTCCTCATGGTCAATATGTGAGATTATGATGAGATTTGGAGCTTCAGGTATGGATTCGATCCTGTAAAGTGGTCAAAAATTCTTCCACAAATTGGTGGTTACTGTTATAGCAATAGTGCCATGATTGCATCTGTAGGAATATCCTTTCCATAAGGTCAGCATTACAGCAAATAGAATCCACTACTTGTCAGAAAATAACTTTTTTCCAGCACTATGCATAGCCCCACACTGCACAGAGAATTCTAGGCAGCAGGGAGGAAGTTTTCCAGACACAGATCATGCTATGTGCCAAGACCGGAACTGTGGTGTCTTCAAATGTAGAGTCTTACCATCTAATTCTGGTATGTAACCAAGAGAAATAGTACTAGCTTATATTGTTTATGTAGCTTCAGGCCTCCCTGCATTAAAGTACACAGTGTATTTCTCACACCTGGGACTGAATTTTTTAGTCATAATGACCAGCACCTAAAAGAAGCTTGATGTATTCTCTCCAGTGGGTCCTCCCTTTTCCTTAAGACTTATGGCCTTCAGCTTGGGCTTTGAAGTCTGCTCAAAGTCCCAGATTACATACAATATAAGAGTTCAGTTGCTCAGACATCCAGCCTCCTAAATTAACCTGTTGACCCTTTGGTCCTAGGACCTGGCCTAGGATGGTGTAATGCTGAAAGCAACACTGAACTGATATTTACAAACTGAGCTCGTTATTTCAAAGTTGCCTAGAAGAGTGTGAAATTAGCATGACAGGAAAGAGTATCATGTGTCCATAATGATTCCTACTGGATTCACAGGAACAGCCAGGGGTTCACTATCCATTGCTATCTGAGAATAATGAACTCTCAATTATTTCCACAAGTCAACACTCAGTAAATGGATCATACATGGAAGCCACAGTGATGGCCGTTCCATCTCTACAGTGCAAGGCTTTCTTACCACTGGCCCCTTGGATGTCTCTGGCTAGATGAGTAGAGGAAGTGAATCTGTGTCCTTTTTTGCAATGCTTATATTCCATTCCACATCTGTCCTATACAAGCTATTTTCCTTCACTTCTCCTATTATATCCTTCCCTGTTATGCTCTCCTATCCTTCTTGTGGTTGGTGTAAGTGAAGACAGACATTATGACTTTTCAGATCACAGCTGGCCCTGCAGATACAGATACAGATACAACTCAACCCTAAGCACAAATTGTTGCAGACCAGTGCAGATTTTTAAGTGAGGTGGTACTATCAGTAAAAGACTAGGCTAAGGGTCCAGATCATCACTTTTACATGTTCCTAGATGAAAAGATGAGTAAACAAAGCATTCTGATCTCCAATGCTCTCCAGAGCACCACTTACTTTAAAGATGGTAAATGGAGCTCCAAACAAGGCTCAATGTTAAAAAGAATAGCACTAAATCTGTGGATCTTATTTGATCTCAGCACCCATATGTTGGCTCACAAGTCTTTGTACTCTATAATTCCCTGTTGTAACCTAGACTCTCATCAGGAATGCATATAACTTCATGTTGATGAAATATTCACACAAGAATGCCTTCTATACAAGCAAGAAAAATAGAAATATATAAACTCGGGAATCTATAACCTTGTACCTGCTCATGAGATACCCTAGGTTTGCTCAGAGTTGAGGCAGGTCCCTCAAGAGAATTTGAGCTGGGAATTTAGACAGGGAAACATGGGGAAGCAGAGACTTTAGAGTTCTAGTGGAAGCTTATTGTGACTGAAAACCCCAAGACACCAAGAGACGGAGAACATGGAAAAATCTTAACCAGGTGCATACGGATTTCAGCTCAGCCATTAGCTCTCGCTGGGATGGTTATTGAACCATCCCTGCATCCCTGGGATGAAGCCAACCTGATTATGGTCAATGATCATTTTAATGTGTTCTTGGATTTGATTGGCAAGAATTTGTTGAATATTTTTGCATCGATGTTCATAAGGGAGATTGGTCTGAAGTTCCCTTTTTTAGTTGGATCTTTGTGTGGTTTTGGTATCAGGGTAATTGTGTCTTCATAGAATGAGTTGGGTAATGTTCCTTCTGTTTCTATTTTGTGGAATATTTTGAAGAGTATTGGTATTAGGTCTTAACCTAAAGAAATGCAGGAGAAATTGAGGCAACAGGCAGAAGTCATGAAAGAGGAAACACAAAAATCTCTTAAAGAATTGCAAGAAAAACACAAACAAACAAATGAAGGAACTGAGCAAATCCATCCAAGATCTGAACACAGAGGTAGAAACAACTAAGAAATCACAAAGGGAGACAACTTTGGAGATAGAAAACTTTGGGAAGAAATCAGGGATCGTAGATGCAAATATCAACAATAGGATACAAGAGATAGAGGTAAGAATCTCAGATGCTAAAGATACCATAGTAACCATTGATTCCACAGTCAAAGAAAATGCAAAATGCAAAAGGCTTGAAACCCAAAACATCCAGGAAATCCAGGACACAATGAGAAGACCAAACCTAAGAATTATAGGGATAGATGAGAGTGAAGATCTACAATTTAAAGGGCCAGCAAATATCTTCAACAAAATTATGGAAGAAAACTTGCCTAACCTTAAGAGAGAGATGCCCATGAATATACAAGAAGCTTACAGAACTCCAAACAGACTGGACCAGAACAGAAATACCTCCTGTCACATAATAATCAAAACCCCAAACATACTAAGCAAAGAAAGAATATTAAAGGCAGTAAGAGAAAAAGGCCAAGTAACATATAAAGGAAGACCTATCAAAATATCTTTTCTTCCATTTTCTGAGGTCTTCTTCGATTTCTTTCTTCAAGGACTTGAAGTTCCTGTCATACAGATCTTTCACTTGTTTGGTTAGAGTCATGCCAAGATTCTTTATATTGTTTGTGGCTATTGTGAAGGGTGTTATTTCCCTAACTTCTTTCTCAGCCTGCTTGTCCTTTGAGTACAGGAAGGCTACTGATTTGCTTGAGTTGATTTTATAACCAGCCACTTTGCTGAAGTTGTTTATTAGCTGTGGATTCTCTGGTGGAGTTTTTTGGTCGCTTAAGTATACTATCATATCATCTGCAAATACCCAGAGGATTCCCCTACATACAATAAAAACACATGCTCCACTATGTTCATAGCAGCCTTATTTATAATAACCAGAATTTGGAAGGGGCCCAGATGTCCCTCAAAGGAAGAATAGATACAGAAAATGTGGTATATTTATACAATGGAATACTACTCAGCAATTAAAAATAATGAATTCATGCAATTTGTAGGCAAATGGTTGGATCTGGAAAATATCATCCTAAGTGAATTAACCCAATCACAAAAGAATACACATGAAATGCAATCACTGTTAAGTGGATATTAATGAGCCCAGAATCTCTGAATACTCAAGGCACAATTAGCAAGTCAAAAGATTCCCAAGAAGAAGGAAGGAGAGGACCCTGGTCCTGAAAAGACTGGATCCAGTTTTGTAGGAGAGTACCAGAATAGAGTAGAGAAATGGTTGTGTGGAGATTGGGGAATAGGCGGCGGGTAGGGAGGGGTGGAAAAGGACATATGGGACATATGGTGAGGGGGGAACGGGGAAAGGGGAAAGCCTTCGGAATGTAAACAAAGAATATAGAAAATTAAAAAAATTGTAAAAAAAAGAATATCTTTTCTTTTCATTGAGGCTCAAGGTAATTAAGAAAGTCATCCAGAAGAAAAATGCAAAAGTGTTTTGGTCCTGCTGTCCTATATCTGAAGTCTTGATACTTTGGATAGAGGCAAAAATATACCATGACTGTTAGTGCGATTGTTTATATAGTGAGCCATGGTCCCAAGTAAAGGACGTTCTAGAGAGGAGAGGAGGTGTGTTGGTACTCCTCTACCAACAAGCTGAGAAACTCTCAGGTCCTTTCCCTAACACACTTAGCTGTTTCTCCTCCCTGCTGCTGACATTTTCTTGTTATCATAATAACTGGCATTTGTAGTCTATGATATGTCAGGTATAATGACATTTCTGAATGAAAATCATGCATTTTTTGAGGGAGGATATCTACTTAAGGCAGGCTAGCCACATGATTTTCTTGTCTCAGCTTCACAGAGCTTTGAGTAACAGCAATGTGGGTGTTCTATTTAGCCCTGTTAGTGGTATAGCATGCTCATGTTCTGGAGCACCAAAATCCCCAAATCATTAATATAGCTGCTAGAAGCTAAAAGATACTACATAGGTAGGCAAAGACACAGGCAACAATAAAGAAAACCTTATTGCACAAACATCGGTCAATGCCCTGCTCTCTCTGGCCACTTACCTTTCTATAGTCAATAGAGATTTAGTAGGAGAAGAAGAATGAAGTTCTCCACAGTCTGACTGGAGCCCCCTGAGGAGACAGAGATTCTAAGCTGAATGAGGAAGTGGAATGCCTGTCAATTACTATTGAGTGCCTCTCCCCTCCCTGTGTTTGAGAGCTCCTTGCATCTACCTCCATCTGTGACATGGCTTTCTTGATCGATGTACCAGGCTGTAACACTGGCCACCACACTGGTTGTGCAATTAGCATTTCAGGACCCTTAGCAATTTCATTCAGCAGTATCTGAAAGAGAGAACATGATTGTATATTGGTTGGGGTCCCACACATTATGATGGAAGTCCAAGAAAATTAGGAAGCAGTAGATGCCACAGTTTTCATGAACTAACTCCCAAGCCTAGTTTCCTGGAGACAAGGGGCAGCTTCTCATGTGCACAGTAGAGAAAATGGTCATACAATTATAAAAATACCAGTTGAAGTATGTGTGCATACATGTGCCTTTATATCACAGGTTTCTCCACTTATGTGCAATATATGAGTATGTATACAAGTGAGGGTCTTCCTGAGTGTGAGCATATACTTGTAGATGTTAACATTCATTCCTGTGTTCTTTGGTCTGTGTGTGCTGTCCCTGCCTCTAAGTATATAGCCTGTAAGGATAAAGCAAGGAACTTGATTTCAGGAACTACTGCTGCCCTGGGATCCTTTTATCATAGCTCAAAGGGCATCCAAGCAAGAGAGAGATGTGAGAAGGCTGGTATGAACTTGGAAGCCTGGAGGGTCCATGGTCTTCAGAAGAGGGATGGAGGCTTCTTTGGATTCTCTGTGGGAAAATGCTGAAAGTGTCTATTTCTCAGCTTACTCCTCCATACGCCCAAGAAGCTGCAACACATACTGTCTTAGAGATATGCATTTTTGTGTGCATGGGGAAAAGCAGGGCTTTTCACATACAAGCTTACAGTATAAAGAACACAGAGATTTCTGTATAGGTCAAAGCTGTAAGCATTTTGAGGAGAGAGACTCTCAGCTATCTCAATTGAACTTACTTCAAGTTGTTCAACAATCTACCTACCCATGTGGTTCTCACTGTTTACAGCTCTTTTTCCTATCTTCTGTCTCCATCATTGTCTTTTGATATTTCTGCATCTGATTTTGTCCCTTTTGTCTCTCTCCTGCCCTGGTCAGCCTCAGTAATTTCTGACCCAACTATTGGCTGTCAGATATTTATTATTAGCAATCAGCAGTAAGACAATGTCAGGACATCTTTTGGGTTGCCATCAGACAGTGGTATTCCTGTTTTTAACAGGTGGAGAAGGACAAAATTTACAAATCTGAAACCCAGTGATGGGTCATAGAAATGACAGTGTCAAAATCCTGCCTTCACTTAGGTTGTTGTCAGTACACAACTCACAACTGAAAATGGATACACAGCTTCATACAAAGTAAGTAATGTCACCACAATAGGTTGTATCCCACAGCATGCAAATGTGGAGGTCAGAAGGCAGTTTCAGATGTTGCTTTTGGGATTGCTCTAGTTTTACAGTTGTGAGCCAGCTGATGAGGTGCTGGAAATTAAAGTCGCATCTTCTGCAAGAGCAGTGCATGCTCTTAATCACCAAAGCATCTCTCTAACCTTCATCTAATACTGAACATTTGTTTGTGTATATGTTTGCTTGATATGGAGCATTAATGGTATGAAGTGTGGAGGTCAGCAGATAATATTGGGAAGGGGGTTCTCTTCTTTAATCTTTATATTGAATTTGGGAATGCAACTTAGGCTGACAAACAGAAAATCACAAGAAAGTACAACTTAGCAAACCAAAAGAAGAAAAGAGCTTAGGAGAAGACAGAAGATTCTGAGACATATTTTTACACATTCAGGAGTCCCCTAAAAATACTAAATTGAAAGCTGTGTTTGGGGAAGACTTGTTTGTAGAACCCTATAGACCCTATGGTTGCTGCCTCAGTCTTGGTAAGTGCAAATAAGCTTTGATCAGTTGACTTAGAAGGCTTTGGTCTTCATGTGCCTAGCCTCTCCTCTGGCAATTACACTATTTCTTCTTATTTTTCTACTTCATGGTTCCCTGAGCTCCTCCAATAAGGGGTGTTTAATGGAGATATCTCATTTGGCTTCTCTCTCTCTCTCTCTCTCTCTCTCTCTCTCTCTCTCTCTCTCCATTTTGTGTGCATGTTTGTCTGTCTGTTTGTAGGTCTGTCTGTCTGTTTCTCTGTCTCTGCCTGCATAATGTCTGACTGTGGGTTTTTGCATTTGTTGATATCTGATGCAGGAGAAACCTTCTCTGATGACTGAATAAGGCACTGATCTATGAGTATAGCAGAATATCCTAAAAGGGAATTATTTTGTTACTTGTATTCATTTGTGTATTTATTTTTAGATCTATAGGATTGATATTAATTTAAGTATTTTGAATATCTAGTTTCCATTTCTTGGTCACTTAAGCAGTGTCTGATGTGTGTAAATCCCTTGAGGCTCAGGAGTGGCTAAGCCCCTCCCCTGAGCACCTCCAACTGCCAAGTTCCACAGAGAGAACTCTAACTGCCCTACAGGCCAGCCTTAGTCTTCCCCATCCACAGTCCACCCTTACACAGTAGCCCAAGCACACAAGTCTAAATCGCAGCAATCCCTACCCCGGAAAGCTTTGTGCCCAACCCCAAGAACAGGTACATATCTCTATCTTGTATTAAGTTCTTTGCTGCTTTACATTTGAGTGGAGGCAGCCACCCCAGAGGAAGTTAAGTTTGGTTCTTCCTCCCAGTCCCATGCTCCCAGGAATAAGTCTTGAACTCAAAATATATTTACAAATACACTGGTCATATAGTTAGGCTCATTTCTGACTTAATCATAACAAAAATTAACCCATTTATTCTAATTCATATTTGGCTGTGTGTTTGTTTACCTTTGCTCAGCTACCATATACCTGTTTTGTCACATTTTCCCAGGTGAATCTTCACCGGACACTCTCCCAGAATCCTTTCTGCCTCCAGTATGCCCCGCCTCCTACATTGTGCCTAAGCTATAGGCCATCAGATTTTAATTGACAGGTGCCTCATCCATACAGATAGAAGATATTCTCTCTACACAGCCCTCTGGGTTTTTCCTTCCCAATAAAACTTTGTGTAAGATTTTTGGGCTGTGTGGACTCTGAAGAATTCCTTGGCTTCTGATTGCCAGGTTACGTTATTACTGCTGTTGTAACATGTACAGGGGGCCCCATCTCATATGACATGGCCTGATGTCAGACTATTGTATATATCTGTATATATGTGAACAAATGTATGTGTTAGTACATTTAACATGTAGACAGAACAAGAAAGTATAAACTTTAGATCATAAGTAAGATCTTATCAAAGGCTATAGACATGAGTTATGAGAGAACATATAAATCTTACTTATTTTTTTAAATATAAATCAGTCATGGCATTTTTACTTATGGTATCTAATATGTGAGGGAAAATACATTCAAAATTGAAAGTATATGATCACGTTCCAGAATGGACCAGAGCCCTGAGCATGGGCACTGAAAATGCCAGTCCCAAAACACACAGAGGAAGCTCCACTCCCAGGGGCACTAACAAGCTGAGGCTTATAGAATCAAAGGTGAGGAGGATAAAACAGCTGCCTCCACACTGTAAGTAACTGGGACAAGTGGAACCCATGCACCCAGGAACTCCTCCTGTCCAGTGGCACAGGTTCCTACAGGTCTGGACCAGTGCCCTGAGGAGACCTTGGCCACAAACATGGCAGCCATTCTTATACCATACAGAGGAAGCTCCAATCCCAGGTGCTCTTAACATACCCAGGATCATAGGATCACAGGATCAGAGAATCACAGAATTCCAGGAGCTTGGTCATACCAGGATATCAGGGTCCCAGAGGCAGCTTGACTCTCAGGAGCTATGACATACCCAGGAACTCAGGATCACAGAGACAGTTGGACTCTGAGCAATTCTGATAAATACAGGATCACAGGAAGGACAGGATCCAGTCAGATAAAATATCAGCAAGTAGCACAAAAGATAATCTGGTGGTCTGAGACAAGCATAAGAACATAAGAAAAAGAATCCAACATTACTTGGCATTATCAGTACCCAATTCTCCCATTGTAGCAAGCCTTGGATACAACATCCCTCCAAAAAAGCAAGATTCAGATCTAAAATCACTTCTTATGATCATGAAGGACTTTGAGAAGGACATAAATAACTCCCTCAAAGAAATACAAGAGTAGCTGGGCAGTGGTGGTGCATGCCTTTAATCCCAGCCCTTGGGAGGCAGAGGCAGGGGGATTTCTGAGTTCAAGGCCAGCCTAGTCTACAGAGTGAGTTCCAGGACAGTCAGGGAGGGCTACAGGAGAAACCCTCCTGTCTTAAAATACAAACAAACCAACAAAAACTACAAGAGAACATAGGTAAATAGGTAGAAACCCTTTAAGAGAAAACACAAAACTCCCTTAAAGAATTACAGAAACTGCAATCAAACATGCAAAGAAAATGAATGAAACCATCCATGATCTTAAATCGGAAATAGAAACAATAAAGAAACCCCAAAGAGAGACAACCCTGGATTTAGAACACCTAGAAAACACATTAGGAGTCAAAGATGCCAGCATCACCAACAGACTAAAGGGGATAGAAGAGAGAATCTCAAATGCAGAAGATACCATAGAAAACATTGAAACAACCATCAAAGCACATGCAAAATGCAAAAAGCTCATAACCCAGAACATCCAGGAAATACAGGACACAATGAGAAGATTAAAACTAAGGATAAAAGGTATAGAAGAAAGAGAAGATTCCCAAACAATCAGGTCTAGTAAATACCTTCAACAAAATTAATGAGGAAAACTTCCCTAACCTAATGAAAGAGATGCCTATGAACATAAAAGATCCCTACAGAACTCCAAATTGACAGGATAAGAAAAGAAATTCCTCCCATCACATAATAATCAAAGCACCAAATGTAGTAAACAAAGAAATAATATTAAAAAGCAATAGAGAAAAAAATCAAGAAACATATAAATGCAGACCTATCAGAATTACAACAGACTTCTCATCAGAGATCAAAAAAGCTAAAAGATCTGGGCAGATCTTGTACAGACCCCAAGAGAACACAAATACCAGCCCAGAGTACTATATCCCTCAAAACTCTCAATCACCATATTTGGAGAAACAAAGATATTCCTTGAAAAAACGAAATGTACACATATCTTTCTTTAAATCCGGTACTACAAAGGATAATAGATGAAAAACCAAAACACAGGGACAGAAACTACACCCTTGAAAAAGTAAGAAAGTAATCTTTCAACAAACCCAAAAGAAGATAACCACAGAAACATAAAAACAGAAACTGTGAAGTTTCAAAAAGTCATCACATCCTACTACAATAGCTTATACCCAACAGAATTGGAAAATCAGGAAGAAATGGGCAATTTTCTAGACAGATACCAGCTGCCAAAGTTCAAACAGGATCAGATAAACCATCTAAGCTGTCCTACAACCCCTAGAGAAGGAGAAGCAGTCCTTTATAGTCTACCAACCAAAAAAGGCCAGGATCAAATAGGTTTATCAGAGAATTCTATCAGACTTTCAAGTAAGACATAATACTAATACTCTCCAAACTATTCCACAAAATAGAAGGGATAATTTGGAACACTAGCCAATTTGTTCTATGAAGCTACAATAATGCTTGTACCTAACCACAAAAAGAGCAAACCAAGAATGAATACTTCAGACCAATTTCCCTTATGATCATTGGTGCAAAAATATTCAATAAAATTCTTGCCAACCAAATCCAAGAACATATTAAAATAATCATTTACCATAATCAAGTAGCCTTCATCCCACAGATGGAAGTATGGTTCAATATATGAAAATGTGTCAACATAATCTACTACATAAATAAATTCAAAGAAATAAAACCTCACAAACATTTCATTAGATGATGAAAAAACTGGAAATATCTCCCATGTTCATTGATTGTCAGGATTAATGTATTAAAAATGACCATCTTAGCCGGGTGGTGGTGGCGCACGCCTGTAATCCCAGCACTTGGGAGGCAGAGGCAGGCGGATTTCTGAGTTCGAGGCCAGCCTGGTCTACCGAGTGAGTTCCAGGACAGCCAGGGCTACACAGAGAAACCCTGTCTCGAAAAGCCAAAAAAAAAAAAAAAAAAAAAAAAAAATGACCATCTTGCAGAAAGCAATCTACAGAATCAATCCAATTCTCTTCAAATTCCAACTCAGTTCTTCATAGAACTAGAAAGAGCAATTTGCAAACTCATCTCAAATTAAAAAAAAACAACAACAGTGTAGCAAAAATTTCTCAACAATAAAAGAACTTCTGGCAGAATCACCACCCCTGACCTCGGCCTGTACTACAGAGCAATAGTAATAAAAACTGCATTGTATTAGTACAGGGACAGACAGGTAGATCAATGGAATAGAATTGAAAGCCTGGAAAGGAGCCAACACTCCTATGGTCACTTGATCTTTGACAAAGGAGCTAAAACCATCCCATGGAGAAAAGACAGCATTTTCTCAAAAGGTGCTGGTTCAATTGGCGGTTAGCATGTAGAAGAATGCAATTTGATCCATTCTCAGCCCCAGTACAGAGCTCAAGTCCAAGTATAAAAGAGACTTCCACATAAAACCAGATACAGTGGAAGTAATAGAAAAGAAAGTGGAGAAGAGCCTGAAGCAATTTGGCACAGGGGAAATTTTCCTGAACAGAATACCAATAGCTGATGCTGTAAGATCAAGAATTGACAAATAGGACCTCATAAAATTGTCAAACTTCCAGAAGGCAAAGAAAAATGTCAACACGACAAAAAGGCAACTGAAAGATTGGAAAAAGATCTTTTTCAATCCTATATCTGAAAAAGGACTAGTATACAAGGTTAATAGGTTATACTCTAGTGAACCAAATAACCTTATTAAAAATGGAGTACAGAGCTAAACAAAAAATTGTCAACTGAGAAATACTGAGGGGCTGAGAAGCACCTAAAGAAATGTTCAACACCTGTATTCATGAGCAAAATGCAAATCAAAAAACCTTGAGATTCCACCTCATACCATTCAGTGTGTTTATCTCCATAACTATCTTGAAATCATTTCCATGATTCATAGTAAATATTCAATGTTTAGAGAAAGGTGTGTATATAAAACAAGTAATATGTGTTTCTAATGTTCTCATAAATTGAACAAATATAAGTTAAATTACAAAGTCAATAACCTATTTAAAATTGTCATGACTTGTCAAATAGACTATTTTTTCTCTTGTTGAAAACATGAATCTGGGATAGCGGCGGGCCTCCATATTGCAACCAGGACACAGCTGGAAAGGCCCAGGCAGACAACCCTTCCAGGGCTACCCTCACGGGGGGATCTGCTAAGCTCTCGGAGCCAAGCAGGCCGAGTTCCGCCTAGGCTCTGTGGGACTTCCCCACGCTCTCTGGCCGTGCACCGAGGCAGTGGGCAGCAACCAGCTCGCCAGCTCCTGGACCAGCAATAGCGGCAGGCCTCCATATTGCAACCAGGACACAGCTGGAGAAGCCCAGGTAGACAGACTCCATCAAGGGCTACAATCGCATGGGTGGCAGCCAGCTTATGATCCCTTAAAGCAGCAGTCACACATATTCACCAGTAGAGAAACAACAGGTGAGCCCAGCCTCACAGGAGATTCAAACACCAGCCACTGACAACAAGGCCAACTAACACCAGAAATAACCAGATGGCAAAAGGAAAACAAAGGAACGTTACTAACAAAAATCAAGGCAACATGACAGCATCTGAACCCAGTTCTCCAACAACAGGAAGCCCTGGATACCCCGAAACACCAGAAAAACAAGACTTGGATATAAAATCACTGGTCAGGATGCTGGTAGCTGAACACATAGAAAAATCTCATAAAGAAATAGAGGAGAAAATGGATCAAAAGTTAGAAGCCTTTACGAGGCAAATACAAAAATCACTTCAAGAAATTCAGGAGAAGATGGATCAAAAAGAAGAAGACAATAAGGAAGAAAGACAAAAGTCACTTAAAGAACTACAGAAGAACGTGGGCCAACAAGTAGAAGCTATGAAAGAGGAAGCACAAAAATCTATTAAAGAAATACATGAAAACACAATCAAGCAAGCGAAAGATCTGAGCACATCCATCCAGATACTAAAAGCAGAAGTAGAAACAACTAAGAAATCACAGAGGGAGACAACATTGGAGATAGAAAACCTTGGGAAGAAATCAGGGGCCATAGATGCAAGTATCAACAATAGAATACAAGAGAAAGAAGACAGAATCTCAGAAGCCGAAGATACCATAGGAACCATTGATTCAACAGTCAAAGAAAATACTAAATGCAAAAAGGTGGTAACCCAAAACATCCAGGAAATCCAAGACACTATGAGAAGACCAAACCTAAGGATTATAGGTATAGATGAGAGTGAAAATTTACAAGTTAAAGGGCCAGCAAATATCTTCTATAAAATTATGGAAGAAAACTTCCCCAACCTAAGGAGAGAGATGCCCATGAATATACAAGAAGCCTATAGAACCCCAAATAGACTGGACCAGAACAGAAATACATCCCGTCACATAATAATCAAAACTCCAAATGTAATAAACAAAGAAAGAATACTAAAGGCAGCAAGAGAAAAAGGCCAAGTAACATATAAAGGAAGACCTATCAGAATAACACCAGACTTCTCACCTGAGACCATGAAAGCTAGAAGATCCTGGGCAGATATCATGCAAACTCTAAGAGAACACAAACTTCAGCCAAAACTACTTTACCCAGCAAAACTCTCAATTGCCATTGATGGAGACATCAAGGTATTCCATGACAAAACCAAATTTGCAAGATATCTTTCCACAAATCCAGCCCTACAAAGGATAATAGGGGGAAAACACCAAGACAAGGACGGAAACTACACCCGGGAAGAAGCAAGATAGAAACCTCTCATCAAACCCAAAAGATGATAACCTCTCAAATATAAATAAATAAATAAATAAATAAATAAAAATAAATAAATAAAAATAATTTCAAAAATGTCTGGAGGAAATAATTACCATTCCTTAATATCTCTTAACATCAATGGACTCAATTCCCCAATAAAAAGACATAGATTAACAGACTGGATACGGAAACAGGACCCTACATTTTGCTGCATACAGGAAACACATCTCAGTGTTAAAGACAAACACTGCCTTAGAGTAAAAGGATGGAAGACAATTTTACAAGCAAATGGTCTCGGGAAACAAGCGGGGGTAGCCATTCTAATATCAGATAAAATAGACTTCCAATCTAAAGTCATCAAAAGAGACTCAGAAGGTCACTTCTTGCTTGTCAAAGGGAAAATCCACCAAGAAGAGCTCTCAATACTGAACATTTATACTCCAAATACAAGGGCACCCTCCTTCGTAAAAGAAACCTTACTAAAGCTAAAAGCACACATTACACCTAACACAATAATTGTGGGGGACCTCAACACTCCACTCTCCTCAATGGACCGATCAGGAAAGCAGAAACTAAACAGGGACACAGTGAAACTAATTGAAATTCTGGACCAATTGGATTTAACAGATATATATATATATATATATATATATATATATATATATATATATATATAACATTTCATCCTAAAGCTAAAGAATATACCTTTTTCTCAGCACCACATGGTACCTTCTCCAAAATTGATCATATAATTGGTCACAAGACAGATGTCAACAAATACAAGAAGATCGAGCTAATCCCATGCTTCCTATCAGACCACCATGGAGTAAGAGTGGTCTTCAATAACAACAAAAACAACAGAAAGCCCACATACACAGGGAAACTGAACAATACTCTACTCAATGACACCTTGGTCAAGGAAGAAATAAAAAAAGAAATCAAAGACTTTTTAGAATTCAATGAAAATGAAGGTACAACCTACCCAAATCGATGGGACACAATGAAAGCAGTGCTAAGAGGAAAACTCATAGCCCTAAGTGCATCCAAAAAGAAACTGGAGAGAGCATACACTAGCAACTTAACGGCACACCTAAAAGCCCTGGAAGAAAAAGAAGTTAATTCACCCAGGAGGAGTAGAAGACAAGAAATCACCAAACTCAGGGCTGAAATCAATCAAGTAGAAACAAAGAGAACCATACAAAGAATCAACAAGACTAGGAGCTGGTTCTTTGAGAAAATCAACAAGATAGATAAACCCTTAGCCAGACTAACCAAAGGACACAGAGACAGTATACAAATTAACAAAATTAGAAATGAAAAGGGAGACATAACAACAGAAACTGAGGAAATTCAAAAGATCATCAGATCCTACTACAAAGGTCTATACTCAAAACAACTGGAGAATCTGGAGGAAATAGACAATTTCCTAGACAGATATCAAATACCAAAATTAAATCAGCATCAAGTAGATCAGCTAAATAGTCCCATAACCCCTAAAGAAATAGAAGGGGTTATAGAAAGCCCCACAACCAAAAACCAGATGGTTTTAGTGCAGAATTCTACCAGACCTTCAAAGAAGACTTAACACCAATACTTTTCAAACTATTCCACAAAATAGAGACAGAAGGGACACTGCCCAACTCATTCTTGGAAGCCACAATTACGCTAATACCTAAACCACAAAAAGATCCAACAAAGAAAGAGAACTACAGGCAAATTTCTCTTATGAATATAGATGCAAAAATACTAAATAAAATTCTTGCTAACCGAATCCAAGAGCACATCAAAACGATCATCCACCATGATCAAGTAGGCTTCATCCCAGGGATGCAGGGGTGGTTCAATATATGGAAATCCATCAATGTAATCCACTACATAAACAAACTGAAAGAAAAAAACCACATGGTCATCTCATTAGATGCTGAAAAAGCATTCGACAAAATTCAGCATCCTTTCATGCTAAAAGTCTTGGAAAGAGCAGGAATTCAAGGCCCATACCTAAACATAGTAAAAGCAATCTACAGCAAACCAGTAGCCAACATCAAAATAAATGGAGAGAAACTTGAAGCATTCCCACTGAAATCAGGGACTAGACAAGGCTGCCCTCTCTCTCCATATCTTTTCAATATAGTACTTGAAGTTCTAGCGAGAGCAATTAGACAACATAAGGAAGTCAAAGGGATACAAATTGGAAAGGAAGAAGTCAAAGTATCATTATTTGCAGACGATATGATAGTTTACCTAAGCGACCCAAAGAACTCCACCAGATTCAGCAAAGTGGCAGGTTATAAAATTAACTCAAGCAAGTCAGTGGCCTTCTTGTACTCAAAGGACAAGCAGGCTGAGAAAGAAATTAGGGAAATAACACCCTTCACAATAGCCACAAACAACATAAAGTATCTTGGCGTAACTCTAACCAAACAAGCGAAAGATCTGTACGACAGGAACTTCAAGTCCTTAAAGAAAGAAATCGAAGAAGAACTCAGAAGATGGAAAAATATTTCTTGCTCCTGGATTGGCAGGATCAATATAGTAAAAATGGCCATCTTGCCAAAAGCGATATACAGATTCAATGTGATCCCATCAAAATCCCAACTCAATTCTTCATAGATCTAGAAAGAGCAATTCTCAAATTCATCTGGAGCAACAAAAAACCCAGGATAGCTAAAACTATTCTCAACAATAAAAGGACTTCTGGGGGAATCAATATCCCTGACCTCAAGCAGTATTACAGAGCAATTGTGTTAAAAACTGCATGGTATTGGTATAGCAACAGGCAAGCAGATCAATGGGACAGGATTGAAGACCCAGAAATTAACCCACAGACTTATGGTCACTTGATCTTTGATAAAGGAGCCACAATCATCCGGTGGAATAAAGATAGCCTTTTCAACAAATGGTGCTGGTTCAACTGGAGGTCAACATGCAGAAGAATGCGAATTGACCCACTCTTATCTCTTTGCACTAAGATCAACTCCAAGTGGATCAAGGACCTCCACATAAAACCAGACACACGGAAACTATTAGAAAAGAAACTTGGGAAGACCCTGGAGGACTTGGGCACAGGGGAAAAGTTCCTGAACAGAACACCAATAGCTTACACACTAAGATCAAGAATCGACAAATGGGACCTCATAAAATTACAAAGTTTCTGCAAAGCAAAGGACACTGTCAGAAGGACAAAACGGCAACCAACAAAGTGGGAAAAGATCTTCACCAACCCCACATCCGACAGAGGGCTAATATCCAATATATACAAAGAACTCAAGAAGTTAGACCCCAAAGAACCAAATAACCCTATAAAAAAATGGGGCACAGAGCTAAACAAAGAATTTTCACCAGAAGAAATTCGGATGGCCGAGAAACACCTTAAAAGATGTTCAACATCATTAGTCATCAGGGAAATGCAAATCAAAACAACCCTGAGATTCCACCTCACACCAGTCAGAATGGCTAAGATTAAAAACTCAAGAGACAACAAGTGCTGGCGAAGATGTGGAGAAAGAGGAACACTCCTCCACTGTTGGTGGGATTGCAAAATGGTAAAACCGCTCTGGAAATCAGTTTGGCGGTTCCTCAGAAAATTGGGCATGTCACTTCCAGAGGACCCTGGCATACCACTCCTGGGCATATACCCAGAGGATTCCCCTGTATGCAATAAAGACACATGCTCCACTATGTTTATAGCAGACTTGTTTATAATAGCCAGAAATTGGAAGGAGCCCAAATATCCCTCAAAGGAGAAATGGATACAGAAAATGTGGTATATTTATACAATGGAATACTACTCAGCAATTAAAAATAATGAATTCATGCAATTTGTAGGTAAATGGTTAGACCTGGAAAATATCATCCTGAGTGAATTAACCCAATCACAAAAGAATGCACATGAAATGCAATTACTGATAAGTGGATATTAATGAGCCTAGAAGCCCTAAATACTCAAGACACAAATAGCAAGTCAAATGATTCCCAAGAAGAAGAAAGGAGAGGACCCTGGGCTTGTAAAGATTGCATCCAGTTTAGTAAAGAAACCAAGGGGGGAGGGGGAATGATTGGGGAATAGTTGGGGGGGAGAGGAACTATGTGAAGTATGGTGGATGGGAACTGGGAAAGGGGAAAGCCTTTGGAATGTAAACATAGAATATAGAAAATAAAAATTAAAAAAAATAAAACATGAATCTGAGGAGTTTATGTAAGTAGGAAAATTTATGCTAAAATATGAAACAACATACAACTTATGGTATTGTATGCTATGAAAACAATAGTATACTATATAAATTTTAATCAAATATATTTCACTCATTTACTTTAATTGGCTTATTTTCAAAGACAGATGGTTTTCTGCCAACTTGCTGGCCATGCTTATCAAAACTAAAGTTAGGATTTTTTCCCTATTCTTTTCATTTTTCCTTAGGAATATAAAAAAAGCAATAAGAGTGGTAAACAGTGCCTAGTATCTGAAAGAACAAAACTTCCAGTAGGAAGACATGGTCAAACAGAGAGGACTTCAGTAGGTATAACTGCAGGATCTGAACTAATAGGGCAGAAGACAGAGGCTCTGTTCAAGAGAGACTTGGAGGGCCAAAGTCCCTCTTTGGCCCTCCAAGCTTATTTTCTAAATCTTGAATTCTGCACATAGCAAGAATTTCTGACAGTGGTATGCACCAGGAAATGTCAAGAGTAAATGTTACCCACTCTCTTTCTTGGTGGCTTTATCTCTCTGATTCTCTCGCTTTTCTTAGTCTTGAGCACAGGTCCTTACTAGAAGACTCAGCAAAACTTTGGATCTATGGTATTCCAATTTTCTCAGTTCTGCTGTGACCTACATTTGTAAACAATTGGAAGCATTTTGTTCTGATGAGATGAAGTAAGGTAGTATAACTCAGTTGGTAAATTACTTGCTTAGCATGGAGAAAGTCTTGACCTCCATCCTCAGCACTGCATAAGACTTGCTTGGTGGTACATGTTTACAATCTCAGTAAACAGCTGCAGTGGAAAGAAAAACATAAATGCCATATCATCTTATATTACTTATTATGCCACCCTGTACACCAGGGTTTCCTGTTCAAATAAACAAATAAGAAATTGACTATTCTAATAGTCGAATAGTCTAATACTAATGTTTATAAACGAATTATCTTGATCATGCAGTCAAGTGAATATGCCTGACTTGTTTTTAACCCAGAGAGCATTTTAATGAAGTGAAAAAAAATTTGCCTAAACAGCCTAGTTACAGAAACAATGTCACAGTATCTGGTAGTCACCATATCACTTGTAAATCAATTTCTTTTCTAGGGCAATAAACAGAAAAGACTATTAATTTGTATTTCATTAGGTTCATCTTAAACTTTGAGCAAGACAAATCTGAATGGTAATCAGTTGGTTATATATTACATCTACTTACACATGTGGATATTTTAGTTTGTAATTAATATTATGAAATTGAAACCATAGACTATTCTTTTGGTCTGGGAACCAAGAAAGTTTCATATGATTTAAAGAAAAAAAGTTACAATACCCATATTCATTTAAATATGTCAAAGTCTGTTATATGAAACAAAATTGGTTAACATTTACAGTTTTATAATTAAAACTATTGACAGGCTCAACAAATGAAAAAAATCAAATGAAGAACTTCTCAAGCAATAAGGGACCCTGGGGTCACCACCATGACAAGGGGAGCTGGGGAGGGCCTAGAAGGGAGCAGCCACTCCCATGGCTCTGGAGGTAAGGAGTTCTTCTCAGATTGGAAAATTTTTTCTACCTTAGTCTTTCAGTTGACAAATGTTGGGGCCTCTTTCAGAATAGAGGTTGATAAATCTACAAATACTTCAGACATTTAGAAACAATACTGGTCAGAGAAAGTTCTGTGATGAGCAACCAAATATTTCAGGGCCTTCTGTTACCTCAATAAATGCCAGGACATGGAACATCCCTCTACATGTCACAATCACAAAAGACATTAACTTAGATGTCATTTAAGCTTACACAGTCGTGGATGCTGACTTAAGACAGGTGGACTAGCTTAGGGTGCTGGGACCCATATGAGTTATAGATACAGTTAGTTCTCCTGCACTCCACTATGTCGAAAGACAATACCAACACTGCCTGGAATGCTGTCTGGACAGTTCCTAACTCATGTAAATACAGAACTCATCTATCAAATGCAGAGGTACCTTGCAGGGATCAAGTACCATACATGTATGAGCATGTAATACTTATAGAAGACTCAAAGATCTGAACACAAAAACCTCACTTTATCTAATTGTTTAATATTTCAACCTTGACATCATTTACTAGTTAAACATCAATGATCAAAAGGCAAATACAAAACCTAATACATACCTCAGAAAAATAATCTCAGGCTTCCAAAACAGTGCCATATGCATTCTCACACTTACTGTATTGCCTGAGCTTCCAAAATTTTTACTAAAACCACTTTTTTTGTGATCACCTGGATACAGGACACATGCTCCTGAGGCATACAATCAGTGCCTAAGATCTGTTTTCATGCAAGCTACAAATCGCCATTCCAAGTCTTCTTGTTTGAGCAAAATAATATCCTTCACACACAATGACTGGAAAAGCAGTTGGGTGACAGTCACTGTCATTTAGTGACACATTTCTCAGTATTTTGTCCATGGGAAATGCATTTGAACAGCAGAGCCAACTCTGCACAAAGGCCTTGCTTTGTGGAAGTTGCACTCTGGTAGAAACTTTAACCAACAAATAGACATTTCCTTTTCTCTGTGTGGTCATCAATCCAGCAGGCAGTATAAAATCACAACAAAAGCCAAAGTACAATCTAAAAACTTCCTGTGTCTACATTCATGGTTTTGGTGCTTAAGTACAGACAGGGCATGGGATCATTTGCTCTGAGCTGCCATTCCACATTTGGCCCTGCTAAACAGCCTGACAAGCAGCCCAGGCAACCCTGGGCACACCCTCCACGGATGGTCAGACTCACATGATTAGTTCAACCCAAACACAATTATAGTTCTGTCGGAAGCAAGGTAGATTGCTAGAAGTTCCCCTGAAACTGATACAAAGAAACGAATCACAATGTTCATTTTCCATTTTAAGGCTTTAATCAACCAGTTCTGATCTACAACAATCACTAGAAAAGGCTGGCATCAAAATTGTTATTTTGTTTCTTTCTGACTAACTATCGGGCTTATTATCAAGTAGGATAAGTACAAAACTTTGTTACAAAACATGGAAAAGAAGGCTATGAAATTGTCTATCTACAGATTTGTGGTTTGAGTACAATATAAATATTTTTATAAAACTATAAATATATGTATACTGTCAGATCTCTACAAAACATGAAAAGAAAGGTACAAAAACATTCCAGATTTTGTAATTTTATTGCAGAAATATTTGTTTGAATGCTGATGATTTAGAGCAAATTTTCTTCCATTTCCTTACAAGATTGAGAGAAAGTGAGAGTGATAGAGACAGAGAGATAGAGAGACAGAGATACACAGAGAGACAGAGACAAAGTTCTAAAACTAAAATGGTATTGAAGAGAGTTCCAATCAGAATAGTAAATTAATATACTTCCATCAGAAACATCCCTCTCATTCAAAAGCCCAGAGACCTTGTTTATTTGTGGAGAGGAACATAGATACCATTCCTGAAGAGGCTTTCTAAGAAGCCTGAAGGTGATGGATGCCACAGGATGCCTCAGCCAAAGACCGGCAAAGGTTCAAGGATGCCCCCCCGGACTTTTCTGCCAAGGCGATTCTGTTAAGCTTGCCCACCTCCACCTGCCAGGCTGGGATCTTCTTGGTTGTCATGTGTGGATGATCATGCATTGTCAGTTGGTCACACTGTATGTAGTGCCAGTCACACAGAGGACACACCAGCTTCTTCCCTCCAGTGTGAGTTCTGTGGTGGCAAGACAGTTCATCTGACCTTGCAAAATTGTCCCAGCCATCCCATCACAATTGCAGGTAAAAGGTAAGTATGTATGCAAAGATGACCTTAAAGGTGGGAAATTTTGAAGTAGGTCTTCTGCCATGCTGCTCAGCAGTAGAGACGTAGCCAGAATCAGAGACAGGTGTGAGAGGTCTCATCTGGGACTTTTGTCCCCAAGAACTCATGCAAACAAGAGCTTCCACAGCATCAATGTCGATGTGCCCCAGGATGCTGCATGTGGAACTTTCTCTGTTATGATGCCTCCTCTCCAGGATGACTCCCTAATGTTCATGCAGTCAGCTGCATGTGCATCACCCTGGGCTGGTGGAGTCAGGCAATTGCATGGTCCCATACTCCTCTAGGCAGCAGTGCTGGAAAACAGGAGCTCTTCTTGGTGCTGAGGCTGCATGTGTCGCAGGCAACAGTGTCATCTGTTCCCAGCATGCAACTCTGCTCTTCTTGCCATGCAGCAATTCCTCCTTCCTAGCAAGGAGTATCCAATGTAATACATTTTTAATGAAAACAACTCTCTCTCTCTCTCTCTCTCTCTCTCTCTCTCTCTCTCTCTCTCTCTCTCTCTCCATAATATCTAGGTATGGGTCTTTATACATGTTCCCTTCTACTGCAGGAGGAAGGCTTTCTTATAATGGCTGAATAGGGCATTGATCAGTGGGATTAGAATTGGATAAGGGACTACTAGATTGTTTCATTGATTTAATTCTTTAGACTAGTTGGATTTGATTTTAGAGTAGGTTTCTGGTGCATCTAGACTCTATATTTTGGTTACCTGAGCAGTGACTTGTATAGATTATATTTCATTTATTAGGCCTTATATCAAATCAGACATTTCTATATTGTTCTTAGAGGTTCTCTGACAACACTGCCCTAGCATATCTAGCAGGTAGAACTGTATAATGAGACTGAATAACAGACATGCAACAGAAAATATTGAAGGCCAAAGGTTTTGTGGCTGAGGTGGTATTTGATTCTCTTTCAGTAGTCAACAGAGTATGCTCCTACAACAAAGAAACTAGAACATAAGGGTAAAGGTTTCAAACATGCATCAGCTCAAATTCAATTTCAATGTACTGTGTAGGTGTTGTCCTAAGCAACTGAACTCCAATCTCAGTTAGCAGAGAGTAAACAGTTGTCTTAGCAACAGCCTGGGTTGTTTGTATATTTCCATGGGAAGGCCTTGCAGAACAATTCAAATGAATGCAATGCAGTCCTTTTTTATGGAAGCCTTTTTGGTGACAAAAAAGGCCAGTTGAGACTCTGTATCCCCAATCAGTAGAAATCACTAAAATTACCTTCCTATAATTTCCAGTACACTAGGTTTCCATGTTATGCCTCAAATGGCCCAGCAACTGAATCTATATCTCCCAGGGATCTCTTCCTCTCCCCTATCTCCCTTCCCATTCCTCATTGATTGTGTCCATTCTCTTTCGTGTAGGTCACCTGTAAGTTCTATTCAATCTCTCATTTCCATGGAGATCCATGTGTCCATCATAGTTCATTTCTTTATACCCTATCTCTGGGTGTATGGATTATAGGTTAGTTTGGAACAATTCATGACTACTATCCAGATGTGAGTGAATACATATAGAATGTATATTTCTTGGTTTTGGTTATGTCACTCAGGATGATTTTTTTATTTTCATCCATTTGTCTAAAAATGCCATGCTGTCATTCTTTTTTTTAAACACCTAATCTGCCACTGTGTAAATGTAACACATTTGCCCTAAAGGACCTTTTCAATGAAGGACCATGCATTGGTTCTTGGAAATTGCCCCGTGAGATTGAAGGACAAATTTTCAACAGTAATATCTTTTTTCAACCTTGAGGTCTCCGTTCTTCTTCTTCTTCTTCTTCTTCTTCTTCTTCTTCTTCTTCTTCTTCTTCTTCTTCTTCTTCTTCTTCCATTTCTTGATGATTTGAATGAGAAGAGCACCACAGAGTTATATATTTGCATCATTAGTCCCCAGTAACTGTTTGAAAAAGGTCAGAAGTTATGGTCATGTTGAGATTATGGTGTCTATTGTGAGAATAATGAAAATGGAGGAACTGTAGGATGAGATGTGTCAATGGGAGTCTGGCAGTATATAGTAGAGGAGGTTAGTCACTAGGGGAGACTCTTGGAGGAAATGTTTCACTGGGGGTAGGTTTGAAGTTTTAAGATGCCAGTGACAGGATCTGAATCTAACTCTGTCTCTAGTTATGTCTGTCTCTGTCTCCATCTCTCTGTCTCTGTCTTTCTGTCTGTCTCTGTCTCTCTCTTCTCACTCTGCCTGTGTCTCTCTGTATCTCTTTCTGCCCTGTTTCTGTATCCTGTTCTCTTTCTGTTCATCCGTCTCTGTCTCTCTGTCTACCTCTGTCTATCTCTGTCTGTCTGTGTGTCTCTGTGTGTCTGTCTCTTTCTGTCTGTTTCTGTCTCTTTCTCTGTCTGTCTCTGTTTATCTCAGTCTCTTTCTGTCTCACTCTCTCTTTCTCTCTGTCTCTGTCTTTCTCTTTGTCTCTTTCTCTCTGACTCTCTCTGTCTCTCTTTCTCTCTCAGTCTCTCTCTCTCTCTCTCTCTCTCTCTCTCTCTCTCTCTCTCTGCCTCCTTTGGTTTACTATGAAAAACTTTGACATGACATCAGTGATTCTACCTGTAAAACTATATGTACACCCCAATTAAATGCTTCCTGTTCAAAGAAATACCCCAGTCATGGTGGTACTTCACAGCAATTAAACAATAACTAAACACCTACTGAGGGCATATTTGTGAGTATAACATGCACTAATATTATATGTTTGTATGTATAATCACATTTCAATAAGTGTCTTACTAATACTTGCAAGAATTGTGTGACACTCTTTCTTAAGAAAAGTCCTAGCCTTCCTTTATAGCATGGTGTCAAGTCTGTCCCTTTTAAAACATGGCTTCTCAAATGACTGTTGGCTTCCATCTGCCTTGTGACATCAGATTCCCTCTCAGCCAATCAGCACCTAATAGAATTTTGAGGTTACCATGGAGGTGAGTAAACAAGTCTGGCTCAGTGTTCAGTTGAACTGCTTCAGTGTGCACACGTGAATTTTGCCTGTGAACTTCAATAATCCATTTATCATCCCCTTATCCAGATCCTATACCTCTACTTGTCTTCCTGCATCCACAGTGTCAGGTAGGAAAAGAAACTAACATGTTTATTTAATTGACAGTCCCTCAAATAGGGAACCATCAAAATAAGGTGGGATTGAGAACGTATTGAAGGAGAAGACTGTGCCCTAACTCACGCTTGGCTCTGACATTTCCTCAGGTTGAAACTTTGGACTGAACTTTTACTTATCTACTTGCTGGCACATTCTAGGGCTCTCTAGGGAATTGAGTGAGACTTTAGGAGGAGGGGACAGAGAAGAAAACCAGATAGTTCTTGGGGCCGTTTCAACAGAAGCAGAGAGAGAACTGTGTATAGACACAGGAGAACTGTGGGCCAAGATGCTTCTCTTTTGTTGACACACTACACAGTTTTCCACAATAGTACTTCAAACTTTGTCTGTTCAACAGTAATTTTAAGATGAGGAGATTCAGTAAAACATCTGCCACTGTTCAATTAGCCACTTAGATTGACTCGTGTCTGCCAACTGGGTAGATGTACTTTCATCCTCCATGGTTGAACATTTGTGTTCTCTGAGGCTGTCAAGTGGAAAAAAAGTCTTTCCCTGACAAAATGACATTTTGTTACATTCACCAGCACAGGAACATCTCTCCTCTCCCTGGCACTGCACACTGGGTTAAAGATGGTTACCATACTAATAGAGGAGATTGCCACTCAGTTTTGGTAAATGGTTTAAATAACTACATATCTTGATTGTCATTACAAACTCCTAATGTGAATAGCTAGAGTATGGTGGCATACACCTTTAATGTCTGCCCTTGGAAATCAGAGGAATGAAAATGAAGGAGAACATGAGAGTGTCTGTTTGACAGCAACTTCAAAAGTGCCAATCTGGGGCTATGAGACCTTTCCTCAAGAAATAAAATGAATGGCTAAGATTAAAAACTCAAGAGACAACAGGTGCTGGCGAGGGTGTGGAGAAAGAGGAACACTCCTCCACTGTTGGTGGGATTGCAAAATGGTAAAACCACTCCAGAGATCAGTGTGGCGGTTCCTCAGAAAATTGGGCATGTCACTTCCAGAGGACCCTGGCATACCACTCCTGGGCATATACCCAGAGGATTCCTCTGCATACAATAAAGACACATGCTCCACTATGTTTATAGCAGCCTTGTTTATAATAGCCAGAAATTGGAAGGAGCCCAGATATCCCTCAAAAGAGGAATGGATATAGAAAATGTGGTATATTTATACAATGGAGTACTACTCAGCAATTAAAAATAATGAACTCATGCAATTTGTAGGTAAATGGTTAGATCTGGAAAATATCATCCTAAGTGAGCTAACCCAATCACAAAAGAATACACATGAACTGCAATCACTGATAAGTGGATATTAATGAGCCCAGAAGCCCTAAATACTCAAGACACAATTAGCAAGTCAAATGACTTCCAAGAAGAAGAATGGAGAGGACCATGGGCCTGTAAAGATTGGATCCAGTATTGTAGACCCCGAACAGAGAAATTGTGGGGGGGGAATGAGTGGGGAATAGCAGGGGGGGAGAGGAATTATGGGACATATGGCGGGGGGGTAATTGGGAAAGGGGAAAACCTTTGGAATGTAAACATAGAATATAGAAAATAAAAAAAATAACTAGCAAAAAAAGAAAAGAAAGAATCTTTACAGAGGAAAAAAAAGAAAGAGAAATAAGAGCTATAGATCAATTTTTTATATTTGAATAAATGTTATATAAGTATATAAAAAATAAATTTTAAAAATTAGCATTCCCAGTATTAGGAATCTTACAATTGAAGACCACTAAGATAGAAGGGTGGATCACAGGGCACTAAGGAACCTGATACTCTAGATAAGGCAAGCTAGGGACCATTTATTAAAAAGATCATACCACCTTTACCTAGAGGTAGTGAGGAAAATAAAAAAATGGGGAAAGACTGTACAAGAGAATATGAAAGAACAGATGAAAGGGGAGGACAGAACATAGAGGTGTTAACCATGTAACACAGTAAGCTCAGCACTGAATGCTCAAGGCAGCCAAATGATAATAAACAAATACACTGACTACAAAATATTGAGTACATGGCAAATATTGAAGGATTTAATGAACATATAGGTCAAGAGATCAGGAAGGATCATGAGGCTGGTACAGGAAGTGACTAGGAGAACCAACTTATCAGCAAAATCTCTTGTCATGGTTAGTTTTTGTCTTGAGTCCCTAAAGACTGATGATGCTTTATAATTAAGAAAATGAGCATTACATGCATATATTGTAGAACCAATTCTTAGTGCAATGTCTGGGCTCAAGCTTAAAATTCTACCGCCCAGGTGGCATAGGGAGAGTGATTGATGCTAGTTTATGGCCATTCTATGAAGAATGATGAACTATAGGCAAACTCTGGCCATGAAGTCAAATTATTACTAAAATGATATAGAATTCTTTCTGAGCACTTGTGGTTGACAGGTGCCTAAATGGTGAGACTGTGCTAAGGATTTTGTTTTATTCTGACCTTCCCAATACCCAGGAACTGGAGAAATCATGGTTATCTAGATTCTCATTAGTATTAGGGATCAGGATAAAGTGAACTTCACAGCTTTATAATCATTAATCTCACTAGACACTGTATAATCTTTGTAACCACGAGGAATTAGAAAGCTACAAAGATAAGACAAGAATCCATAAAGACTCATTTGTATATCATTGATAAGTCTCTGTCTCCCCAACCAGGAAATCTTCGGCTAGAGCTACCCGTACAGTTTCATGATACTATTTTACCTGCCAGCCAATGAGAACCTGAATCATCTTGCTGTCCTTATGATAAGGGCAAACCTGTTTTCCCAAACTGTGTTCACATTACAAACCTTACAAGGTCTGGTATGGAAAGAAATCTAAACATTTCTTTAGCTGATATCCCCATATATTTTGAGAAGGCCAGACAGTGTGGAAGCATAGGGTATGTACTGAACTAGAATCTGTTGCCATAGTGTCAGTTTTGGCCCTGATATATCTGAGCTTATGATTTTGGACAGAGCATTCCCTCTTCCACTATAAGGATCTACACATTCCATTGTAGCAAAGCAAACAGGTTGGCCTCTGAGCGTACCTAGATGTAGAGTACTTAAGAGAGCACAGTGTAGAGAAAGCACCCAGGGAGTTCATGAGAGGTTTTCCAGAGAATCAGAGAGTTAGCTGGGGTGTACACAGGAATACTCAAAGCCAAGATGCCTCACTATGGTAACCAATCTCCACTCAGTTTCCACATTAACATTTGAACTGCAGTGCTCTTCAGAAGCAGTGTTGTGATGGGGTAGGGGGGAACTGGCCGCCACATCTGCCAAACCTCTATGGACAGGGTTGTCCTGCCTGACCTGCCTGGATTGGCTGATGTGTCCTACTGGGGAATCACAGTATAACACTCATGGAACTGGGCTTTATGCTTTGAATGGAACCTTCAGGACAGAGAAATGTGACTGTGTGTCATGTCTAGGACACAGAGAAACTATAGTACCTGCTGTGGTCCTCCAGGCAAAATCTTTAAAAGAAGTGCCAGTGCCAGCACTACTTGTGAAGATATGCCACCTAAGCACTTGGGGGCCATAGAGATACAGGCTTTTAACCTACAGTTCAGTGACTGAAGCAGGATGGTAGACACAACCTATGTTGCAGAGTAATTCATTTACAATTTTTATTGAAATTAAATCAACCCTTTTCATCTATAGGAATTTTCAAAGGAGATGGATTTAAGATGACACAGTGGTTTATTTAGCAATGCATATATTAATATAACATTAATTCACAGAGAAGCAAAATATCTCCTTTCTTAAATTATTGTTTGTCTTGTGACAGGTGGGAACCTCCTGAACCCTAGGCACTCACACCAACAGAGTCTAGGCTATAAAGGATCTTTGTGTACTGGAACAACAAATGTGGTCTCAACACAGTTAGAAATAAAGGTAATTTGCATGGAATTCTTTGAGTCAAATTTAAAATATCAATGCCTTTTCCTGTGTTTAGCCTAGTGATCCTCAAATGTTTTCACCCAACTGGTCATATACCATTTTTTCTTTATATTGCCAGTGGGATCAGAGAAAACAAATCAATGCTCTGGCCAGTTAGTCTTTAGACTACATTGCACACTGCTCTCAAACACTCTAACAAAAGATTTCCTTGCACAATGCTATGGTCCAAGGTGCTCACAGTTTTCACAGCCTTTATGGCCTACTGAAGATTCTCAGCCTGAGGTTTTGAACTTCTTAAACATCAGGAACTTAGTTTTCATTTGTCATGACCATGGTAATACATAACCCTGCTATGTGTACACAGCCACTCACAGCTATGTGAAGTCTTCTGGTACTGATTTCTATAAATAGCCTATTTGTAACCCAGCTCCTTAGGCTGAACATTCCCTCAGAGCTCTTTTGAATTATGTTTTGAATGGGAACAGACATCCCTAATTTCAATTCCACCACTTTACTAGCATAATAAGAGATCCCATGGTGGGATTATTCACTAAATGTATGAAGTTGAATTTCCACATGAGGTGTTCTAACCACTCTAATTTCATTATGGAGAGAGGTTTGTGAATCTGACACAGACATATATACACAAAAGTGTGTGTGTGTGTGTGTGTGTGTGTGTCCATGGGAGGATGTGCTAGAAATCTGGAATGGCAGCATTCCAGACAAAGTGTTTAGATGTTTCCTATCTTCTCTTTTCAAACTTAGAACATCCCCAGGCATGATGATGTCACTCTTCTTCCCCAAGAGCCGTTCCAACCTTTAAGTGCTCTTGGGCAGAACATTGAAATCAACAAGAATTTTTCACTGGCAGTTTACATGAGCCTGAGCAAAAACTTCTGCAAAATGGCAGTCGACCTCGATCAATGTGGGCAAATGGAAGCAGCCTTTGCGCTCTACCACAAATCCCTCACATGAGAACCTTTACTTTCTACTCCTTTCCTGGATCTCTTCCCTTGATCAACCTGCTGTTCTATTCAAGGTTTTCTCCTTTGTTGAAAGCTTAGGAACTTGAGGAACTTTTTATCAGATTTCTGGCACTTCCGACACAGATTTTTTCTTGTGATATATAAATATGAGGACCAAATATGGTGGTATCATAAATAAGGAATTTTAATGGCACCCAAGGCCCAGGTCATAGTGGAAGAAATGGGGGCAGAAAATCAGGGTGCATCTAAACTGATAGGTATTGTGATTTCTAAATCTCCCCTTATGTAAACAGTCACAGGCTTGTCTCTGATGGGTGGCCAAGCTTATTGAGTTCTATGGGAGAGAGGTAGGCCTTCCTGTAGCTCCACAGTCACCAGAGGATTGTTGAATACCTGGCTTCAGTGTGGTTAACATCCATTAGGGATTGCTCCAAACTATTCATTGTAATGCATAGGCAGAGTGAAAAATAGATTGCAAAGCTGTCACCAAGAAATAGTTCTTACAGCCTCAGTGACAAGGGTGCTTTCACTTTAGTAACAGGAAGATAGAAAAGTATCACCAATCCTGATTGGCCTTAAATTTTATGAAACAGCATATAAGGAGACATACAGGAGTTCAGCTACTAGGGAGGGGTTTTCTGGACATGATTATATTTATCTTCAGAAGACTGAATGTTTAATAGATACATCAATTCCTTTTCCACCAAGACAACGCTTAGATTTACAGATGAGTTGAGGTACCTCAGTTTTCATTCCCTTTGTTGTGCAACTCCTACAACAGGGGTTCACTTGGTTTTCCACTGGTGGTTTCCAGTAAAACGAAGGCATCCTCTTGAGATAATACTAAATCTCCTCTCATTTCTTCATTTTTCCAAAAACAAATCTCTCTTACCAAGCAGTCACATGTTCTCCCATACATCTGCTTCCCAGATTGAGTTTCTGGTCACATCCTCTTTTTTCAAGCAGAGTTTCTGACAAGGTATTGCATCTTGAATCTTGGACAGAACTGAGGGTTGAAGCAGTTTACTAGCATCTTACAGTGCATCATGAGACTAGGTGCCCAGGGCACATGACCACCAAGAACTGAGCACCCTCAGTATCTCCTGTCATTACCTAATGATCTCTGAGGTGAGGTGGTACATACACTCCCAGTAAGCAATAAACAAAAGTGCTATGTGAGAAAAGATTAATACTGGCAATGTAAGACTGATACCACTGTGTTTATTTCCTAATTTGAAATCCAAGGGTACAAACTGGTTCCTCAAGGATCAGATCTATCTGGTGTCCCCTGAGTGTTAAAATGACCAACTGGCACTGCAACACCTTAACTATGCTTATGGACAGCTAATGTTTGCTGAATATTCAAGATTAATGGAAGACTTTTGATATTGTCTCTCCAGGCTAAAGAATGAAAGTGGATGAGGAATTTCAGGGTGTCCCTTATTAAATACAAGGAACTTCTGAAACAGTGATTGCAGAGTACGTATTTCATGAGGGACTCATTTAGACATTTGAATTTCACTGCACAGCTTAGTCTCTGCTCTATTCCTTTAGACTCTATGTGGAAAAGCTCCCCACAGCAAACAAGAACCAGGAGGTTGTGGAAATTTTTAAAAGATCAAATATCCTCAAGGTAGGTTTCATCCTCAATGTTGCTGACCAAAATTCTCAGAGCAGTACATGGCTACTCAGAGAAAAGCTACAGTTGATGACACTAGATGGAATCTGGGGAAATTCTGCTTCAGGAATTCAGTACAGAGGAGGGGATAGCTGGGAATGGGGTTCAAGTCATGCATGAGATACTGATGCCCCTGCTAACTTATTTTATTTTGCTGTTTTCTGACATTAGAGCTGTTCTAATTATCCATTTTGGCTTCATATTGCAGATCATAAAACAGATTTTTTGGGAGGGCCGAGGAGCTGAAGAGAGAACTGATAAATAAATGAAGAATATATTACTTAACAGAAAAGGTCAGTGTGAGGAGAAGCATGGATACAGGAGGACTGTGTGACAAATAGTCTGTTCCCAGGACTCTCCTGTGCAATGTCATTAGAGTGAGTGATTCAATGTAAGGGCACCACATGCCCTCGGCAATCTAATCAGCACACAGGAACACACACACACACACAAACACACACACACACACACAAACACACACATACACAAAAGTCGTGGCATACTAAGAAGACTGAGACCTAGCTTTACTAAAAACAGGAAATTAGTAAGGTCAAAGAATGGATTTTCCAACACACCAGGGATAGAGTCCCTAGATTGAGATGTCAGACCCTAATATAACTACAATTTGTTCATATCTGGGCTGATAAGACTTCCAAAATTTGAAGTAGTGGCCTAAATTCTGTTCCCTTCCTACAGAAGAAGAAGAAGAATTGTCCAAGAAAGCATCATTCTTGGAGGAGAAAAGAAAGATCGGAACACGATTTTCAAAATGGGCTTCCTTTCCTTTTCTAAAATGGTATGGTTCTCAAGGAAAAAATCAAAGGTGGGGAGGTGGGCCCTGGAGCACCAGTTACATCAAAGGAAGCTCAGTCTTATTCAGTAACAACAAGAACCTTCAGCCCAACAGTGGTGTCTTCAGGAAAGGAAGCCTGTGATGAAGCAGCTCCAACAACATCACCAGCTGCCAAGGAGGCTGCAGAAACTGGCAACTTGGAGAGGCCAGGTGAGTCAGCACAGGTTTCTCACTTGGACACGCCTTGTGTAGAAGTCCTTCAAATTGCATTTGGGTCAGGAAATCAGGAGTGAGACTGAAGCTCACAAGAAAGGTAAGGCAGAGGTGCTGGACAGGTGCCTCATGTCTGGAGCACTGGGCCCCACAGAGAATCCTGAATCTCCTGCCATGTGCTCAGTCTTCTGCGCCCATGGATCTACTAACCATGCTGTGGGAACAGACCCTTGTGTGATGAGTGCTGCCTTTTTCTGTCTTCACACCCTGACTTTCTTGTCAGTTTGTAGAGACAGAGCAATATTTCTGTTTGAATATGTCAGGTGATGTTAAAAAAAATTCTGAGCTTGCCCTGCAATTCTGAGACCACATGGGCCTCACTTATCCTTACAACATTGCTAGATTGTGGACAGATTGTGTAGTCTGACCTTAATATAAGAAACTTTGAATGTATTTGTGCTCTCTGCAAGTTCTTATTACCTGATGGACTTTTTCACAGCCTCTCAGCTCTAGTGTAAATGCTCCATATGATTGAGCATACCCACAGGTGGCTTCTTCTAGGTGGATTCTATGGAATTCTTTTTTTTTTTTTTTGGTTTTTTTGAGACAGAGATTCTCTGTGAAGTCTTGGCTGTCCTGGAACTCACTCTGTAGACCAGGCTCACCTCGAACTCAGAAATCTGTCTGCCTCTGCCTCCCAAGTGCTGGGACTACAGGCATGTACCACTACGCCCGGCTGATTCTATGGAATTCTTATAGTTTGGCTCAATTTATGTCAGGAAGTCACAGACTTGTAAGACATTTGTGTGAGTCTCCTGCCCTGGTCAACCCCAGTATATTCGGACCCGACTAGTGGCTGTCAGATATTTATAATTAGCAATCAGCAGTAAGACAATGCCAGAATATCTTTGGGGTTGCCTCCAGGCAGACATTCATATTTTGAGCAGCTGTAGATCAGCAAAATTTAAAATCTAAAACACGATGATGGTTCAGAAACGACTGTATCAAACTCCTGCCATCACTTAGCTCTTTGTCAGTACAGATTTAACAATTGAAAATACAGAGATGCACCTTCATATAATGTAAGGAATGTCACCTGAACAATGGGTGGAGATGTGCACACAGCTTGCAAATGTGGAGGTCAGAGACAATTTCAGATGTTGCTTTATGTTAACTTAAACTTTCTCAGTTGTGAGCCAGCTTATGAGGTACCAAAAACTACAAGGGGTCTTCTGCAAAGCAGGGCATGCCCTTAATCACTAAAGCATCTCTCTAACCCTCATCTAAGACACTTAACTATTGTTTGTTTGTTTGTTCGTTATGGATCAGTAAAGGGATAAAAGTTTGGAGGTCAAGAGATAATTTCAGAAAGGGGTTTCTCTTCTAGATCTGTACATTGAATTTAAGATTGAAACTTAGGCTGCCAGACAGAAAAGCTCAACACAGTAAGACTTGGCAAACCAACAGAAGGAAAGAGCTTAAGAGAAAACACAAGAAACTGAAACATATTTTTACACATTTAGGAGTCCCATAAAAATACTAAACTGAAAGATATGTTTGGAGAAGACTTGTTTGCACACTCAAGTACACTGTATGGTTCCTGCCTCAGTGTCTGTGGCAGAAATAAACTTTGATCAGGTGACTTAGAAGGCTTTGCTCGCCTTGTGTCTAGTCTATCCTATGGAAAGTATAATATTCTTATTTTTCTACTTCAGGATTCCCTGAGCTCTGAGGACGTGTATTTAATGGAGAAATCTCATATGGAGTTGTGTATTGCTCTCTCTGTCTTTCTCTCTGTCTCTGTCTGTCTCTGTCTATCTCTCTCTATCTCTGCCTCTGTCTCTGTCTCTTGGTCTCTCTCTCTGTGTAAGTTTCTGTCTGTTGTTCTTTATGTATCTCTGTCTCTATACCTGCATAATGTCTGATTGTTTGTCTTTGCATTTGTTTCCATCAGATGCATGAGAAACCTCTGATGGCTAAATATGTCATTTATTTATGAGTATATCAGAACATCCTAAGTAGAAATTATATTGTTACTTTTATTTATTTGCACATGTATTTTCAGATCTGTAGGATTGATCTTAACTTAAGTATTTTGAATATCTATTTTCTGTTCTTGGCCATTCAAGAAGTGTCATTGTAGTAGCATATTTCAGAGACAGGATATTAAAAATATGTTTTTGAGCATCAGTGTTTTTATGAATGTGTGTGTGCTCCATGTATGTCTATCAGCTATAGAAGTCAGAAGGTCATTTCTAAGACCCTTGGAAATGCAGGAAGTTAGAGGCAGTTGTGGGCTATCCCATGAGTGCTGGAGAGCAAACCTGGGTGTTCTACACAAACAGCCAATGCTCTTAATCACTAAGCCAAACTCCCAACCTGACTCTATTTTCTGTCTGAATCAACTGAAAGATACTTGAGGCATAAAAAATCATATTTTCATTAAAACAGAATATCTGTTCTCTCTTTTCTTGGACCTTACAGATTAAAACCAAACCAAACCAAACCAAAACATGAATATATGGGTTTTCTAAAGTGAGAAGTCATGATAACATCCCTAGGAGAATATTATATTTAGCTATACTATGGTTGCACTTTTTACTGTGTTATATATCACTGACTGATTTTAGTGAATTGTTAACTCCATGAAAATTTGCTAATTTTTGTTGACCAGGAGAAACAAATTATAATACATTCAGATGTATTTGAAAATATTTATTATGAATTGGAAAACGGTTTCAGGATGCCATTATCATCAAATTATTCTTGCCATTAAAATAATGAATGTAGCAGTTTTCTTCCCTTGTTTTCATGGTTTATGTTTTTTTTTCTAACGTAACAATAGATAATTATATTAACTAAGTGTTCCATTCAGAATATCAGCTGCCAAACATGAAGCAACTACTTCATAGGTACTATATGTTTTTTATTAAAAGTGATTGTTTTCAGGGCTGAGACTGTTGGGAGCATATTTACATAGCATGTATTCCCCTTTTAGGAGCTAAATGAATGACATTTGTCCATAAAGAGGGAAACTACATTTTATTAAGAGACTCTTAGTAACTGAATTGTAATATAAGCTTTTTCAGACACAACTTCCAGGCTATAAAACAAAGTGGGAGGGGAAAAGAGAGAGAGGAGGAGGTAGAAATTCTACCCTCTGGAATAGGCAGTAGGCAGGGAAACATGTTTTCTTAATTGACAAGAACAGTTATCTGGAGTCTATTTGACCTTAGGTGGTAGATTCATGTCAACTCCCTCAAGTTTAAATGAAATTTTTAGTAGAATAATGTTCAAGTCTATATTTAGAAGAGATCCTTAAAAATTTTAAAGTTAGACCATTTTGACACTAATACTAATAATTATTATATATGTATATATGTACATAATACCTACATATACACATGTATAACATTGTGAATTACTGTGTAGCCCTATATAGTAATTCACTGTGTAAAGCAGGCTGGCGTCTATCTAAGTGATTTGCCTGCTCTGCCTCTACTTCCTGGGATTAAAAGTATCCATCACTACTCCCACCCAACAGCATCAATATATTAAAAGCCTGAAGAGGTCTTTAACAGGCCTACATTAATAGCTTATTAGAACTCCATTTATTCATATTAGAATTGTGAACTTTTAAAAGTTTAAATTGTGAACTTTTAGAAGTTTTAATCTGACAATAGCATAGATAGGAGAGGAAATCTGAAACTGTATTACATTTAATCGCTTTCTTAAACTTTTATAATTTTCGTTTATTTACACATCTTAAAACAATGTTTTAGATCATCACTAATTAAACTTTACTTCCTTAGAAATTTACAGTTTGTATTTACACGTCTTAAGGTGCTTTAAAGACCCTCCCAATTTAGTTGAACTTGAAACATTTTCATGGATTCATTTACCAGGAAACCCAGATGTTGCTTAACTGAGAGCAGTCATTGCAACACAATATCTTTAAATGAACAAATATCTTTAAATAAGATTAAAAATTACTTAGAACTTGTTTTGTGAGATTGTCTCTTTAAGAGGGAAGTAGGTCAGCAAGGTGTTGGTCTTTCTCACCAAGAGGCCTACAAGTTTTAGAAAACTTTAGCCTGGGGCCCTAGTTAAATGAATTAGCAAGGCAGCTATTGTCTTGGTAAATAAGTTTAGGTGTTTGGCCTGTTAAAGCTACAGTTAGTAAATCCACTTCCTCAACACTCTGAAAACAATAAATTATAGCAGGAAGTATAAACCAAAATGTCTCTGTTTGCACTAAAATTACAAAGGCTTACAGGTTACCTAGATATGTGTCCTGGCTTCTACGGTCATCAAGATTGCTTCTATGGTCAGTCTTTGGCTGTCCTACAGCAAAGCATTAAGTCTTCTGTTACTGCTCAAGAATTCATGGGCTTTCAGGTGCCAGAACCAGGTTCCAGAGATTTTCCTGTAGAGAATTTACTTGGGAAAACTGACCTCATTTGACAAGGCAGAGTCATCAAGTGTCCACAGGCTGAACAGAGCCCTGCTGGAGGGAGAGGCATGGGCACAGTTCTGTCTAGTGTTAACCACAATCCAGTTGCAGTGGATATCATGCCCATTTGTCAACTAAATCTCTGAGTAGTTTGAGGATCATTTATTAAGTAAACCTGATTTTAAGTAAATGTTACTTGTTTTAGTTACTACTTTTAGGATCAACCTTGAAGACATATACAGGAAGCTAACTAAAATTTGTGACTCATAGGAATGCAGTAACAGTTTTCAAATTAGTGGCATTCATAAGAGTAAGAGTTGAGAGTTTTATTCCTGTTAAATTTGTCCTGTTAAATTTGAGCCTTACAATTTTGAGTTGAGGATTTAAACTGAATATCTTTTGGCATGAAAATAAAATATTTAACCATAAATATACTTCATAGGGAGCCTGGGAAATTTTCTTGACACTTTATACAGTGAAACATTATAGAATAGTATAGCTTCTTGGACAACGCAGTTTACCCAAACAGCTAAATCTCAGTAAATTGAGTAAACAAAGCATACAGATAGCACATACCCAAAAGATACTCCACCATCCCACAAGTACACAAGCCCAACTATGTTCATAGCACCTTTATTTATAATAGCCAGAAACTGGAAATATATGATATGTCCTGCCTACAAGATGTGCAGGGAAAATAATAGTGACTGAGGGAATTGCCAACCAATGATTAGCTCAAATTGAGATTCCCGCCCATGGGCAAGAACCATTTCCTGAAAGTTTTAATGATACTTCCTTATTCTTGCAGAGAAGAACTAACTGTAACTGTTCTCTGAGGAGCTCCACCTATCAACCAATGTAAATAGAAGCAGACATAGTCCCAACATTAGACAGAATTTGGGGAGTACTATTGTAAATGTGGGAGAATGATTGAGAGACCTGTTGGGGACAGGGATTCCACTGGAAGACCAACAGTGTTAAGTATCTTGGATTCTTGGTGTCTGCAGGAGTGAACCACCCACCAATTTGAGAACATGAGATGGCTCTAGGCCCCATACATATATGTAGCAGATAAGCAGCTTGGTCTTCATGCAGGTCCTCCAACAACTGAAGTAGTATCTTTCCCTGAGCCTGTTGCTGTCTGTCTCCGGATACCATGCTCCTAAATGTACCACATTTTCTGGCCTCAGTGTAATAATATGTGCCCAGTCCCTCAGTGACTTGATGGACAGGGGGTTGGTTCTGGGAAACTGGGGGTCTGCTAGTTGAGTGTGACACACAGGTTGAATAGGCAGAGGACTTGCATGAATGTGTAATGTGAGGAGAGGAAGGGCTGCTATTGGGAAATAAAATGAGTAATTTTTTTTTGAAAATGAATGTAGGCTGAGCATACCATGATGAAGCCATAAAGAGCATCTTTCACCAGCTTCTGTATCAGCTCTTGCTTCTAGGTTTCTGCAATGAGATCTTGTCCTGGTTGCATTCAATAATGGGATACAATGAGGATATATAAGCTAAATAAACGCTTTCCTTCCCTCCAAAAAATAAGAAATGAAGAAAATATTTTGAATATTCAAGTTCTATAGAGTGAATACTGCAAGCTCTGGTTTAATAAATCTATCTCTGTGGATGTCCCTCTGTCTCTGTCTCTGTCTCTCTCTCCGTCTCTGTCTCTCTCTCTCTCTCTCTCTCTCTCATTCTCTCTCTCTCTCTCTCTCTCTCACACACACACACATACACACACATACTTCAAATATGTGTCTCATTTCTTCCTCATATTCATCCCAAACCTCACATATGTAGTATTCAATGTTATAGGTTCTGTATTTGTGTCCTCACAAATAACTGATTTTATTATGGTCATTCCAGCACAATTTCTAAGAACCATTTTATATGCATTATTTCTTCATGTCAAAAAAGTTAGTTATGAGTTAAAAATGACTTCACATAGACAAATTCCAGAATGTCACCATACCCACCTGTTATTAAAAACTTCATGGTACAATGTGTTCTCTGGGCTCAGTTTTGATAAAATTTGAAGGACAATCTAACTTGGTCTCTTTGTGTTTGTTTGTGGGGGTGGATGTACTTTCCAACATTGTTGGAAATAGAATCCCAACTACTCCAATCTCATCTTCATTTCCTTATGTAGATAATGATGACCTTGAAATTTAGATCTTTGAGGTCAAAATGTTGAGATTCCAGGCCTGTACCATTATACCATAAAACAACAACCTTACAGTGTAACACAATATTTTAATTACCTAAACAATGTGATGAGTTTTTAAATTAACTATATACTATTGATTTTTAAAATTTTATCTAAAATCCTAATCATTTGATTGTGTGTGTTTGCGTGTGTGTGTGTGTGTGTGTGTGTGTGTGTGTTTGTGTGTGAACAAGCACTCTGCCTTCTGTCAGTTGCATACAATGGACCTGAGGTTGACTGATGAACATATTGCTTGGAATTCACTAAGCCCTCTAGTCAATACACAGCAGTGAGAAAAGCATACAAACATGGTCCTTTAACACCAGCTCCACAGCAACCAGCATTGCTCTAGACAACACAAGTGAACAGTTTAAAAGGCCTTGGAACATTTGGGGATGACACTTCCCTATTACTGTCCATCTAAATCAATGTGCCAAGAATGACAGTTATTATGGTAGTAAGATATAGTAACTTAATAAAAAGCACAGCATCACTGAAGACATATTTGGCAATTGCCTTTCTCAAATATACAATGCATTTGCTGTTTGAGTGTTCTGTTAGTGGTAGATTGGTAAAGGACATTGTCACAGATTTATTAGTTTGGAGATATGAACATGTGTGTTAGTTCTGTTTGTATGGAGGCAACCAACAGATTGGGAAAAATGTTTATCAATTCTACATCCAATAGATAGATAATATCCAATGTATACAAAGAACTCAAGAAGTTAGACTCCAGAGAAATATATAACCCTAGTAAAAATGGAGTAAAGAGATAAATAAAAAATTCTCATCTGCAGAATACCTACTGGCTGAGAAGCACCTAAAGAAATGTTCAACATTCTTAGTCACCAGGGAAATGCAAATCAAACAACTTTAAGATTCAGCCTCACAGCAGTCAGGATGGCTAAGATCAAAAACTCAGGTGAAAGCAGAAAGGGGCAAAGATGTGGAGAGAGTGTAACACTCCTCCATTGCTGATCAGATTGCAAGCTGGTACAACCAGCCTGTAAATCAGTTTTGTGGTTCCTCAGAAAATTGGACATAGTGCTACCTGAGGAACAAGTTAGAACACTATTGGGCATATATGAGAAGATGCTCCAACATATAATAAGGACACATGTTCTACTATGTTCATAGCAGCCTTATTTTAAAAGCCAGAAACTTGTAAGAGCCAGATGTATCTCAACACAGGAATGCATAAAGAAAATGTGGTACATTTACACAATGGAACACTACTCAGCTATTAAAACAATGAATTCATGAAATTCTTTGGCAAATGTATGGAACTTGAAAATATGATCCTGATTGAGGTAACACAATCACAAAAGAAAAAAGAGGGAAACATGGTATATATTCACTGATAAGTTGATATTAGCCTGAAACTCAGAATGTTCAAGATATAATTCACAGATCACATGAAACTCAAGAAGGAAGAAGACCAAAGTATGGCTACTTTGATCCTCCTTAAAGGGGTACTAAATACCAATGGGTGGAAATATAGAAACAAAGTGTTGAGCAGAGAGAGAAGGAATAACCTTCCAGTGACTGCCCCCAAATGGGAATCCATCCCATATACAGTTACCAAACCCAGACACTATTGTTCATGACAACAATGCTAGCTGACAGGAGCCTGATAGAGCAGTGTTCTGAGAGGCCATGCCAGTACCTTACAAATATAGAGGGGGATTCTCTCAGCCAACCATTGAACTGAGAATCTCCATGGGTCCCCAATGGAGGAGCCAGAGAAAGGTCCAAAGGAGCTGTACGGGTTTGCATCCCAATAGGAGGAACAACAATATTAACCAATCAGTACCCCCAGAGCTCTCACATATTTAACCACCAACCGAAGAGTACACATAGAGAAGATTGTCTGGGCAGACATCAATGATAAGTGGATATTAGCCCAGAAGCTCTGAATACCCAAGACACAACTCACATATCACCTCATTCCCCAGGAGAAGGAAGGAGAGCGCCCTGGTCCTGGAAAGGCTTGATGCAGCATTGAAGGGGATTGTCAGGATAGAGAAGTGGGAGGGGGTTGATTAGGGAACAGATGGAGGGAAGAGGGCTTATGGGACTTATGGGGATGGGCAAACTGGGAAAGGGAAAATCATTTGGAATGTAAACAAAGAATATAGAAAATAATTAAAAAATAGAACAAATAAAAAATACAAAAAATAAATGTATATGGTACTACAATAATAATGAGAAATATGTACTGACTTATTTTGTTATAATCTAGTTCTTATTAAGGGTTTATGTTTATAGAAATTTGGGGACATCATTCTGGATAGATAATTCCCAAGCTGTGAGGTAAGAATGATTTTTACTATATTGTTTTCAAAATTATGTAACTGTAGCTGAAGCTTCTTATTTTAAAGAGGGCAATGACAAGAGAAAGTGACAGTTTAAATATAGACTACCCTCTTTGACACAGAATAGTCTGCCTAGAACAAAATCAATGAAGAGGGAAACAAAATTAACACAAATTTAGATCTTAGAAGTTTGCTAATAAGTGAACAGTTATGAGTTCATTGCAGCTGTAACTGTTTTGTTGGATGAAATTATTAGGGGGCTGTTTTTGTGCTTGTAGTACTTACTAACATTTTTCCCATAACAATCACCTCTTCCTTGAGCAAATTCATACAGCAGTTTGAATCAGACAGCAGGCTTCTTACACCCTCTCAAGTTGCCAAACAACTGATGCTCAGTGAAAGACAAAATTTTTGAAAAGTAGTATTAGAACATGAGATGGGATGATTTCAATTATTCAGTTCTATGCTATTACTTAATATAATGTGAAAACAACTGTCCCCAGAGTGCTGAATCATATGAGAGTGTCATTTGTAGAAACAGCTGCATAAGTCCATTAGAATGACATTTTTAAAGTGAATATTAAAAGTACAAAAATTTGCTGGCATATATTTTAATCATATTCTCACAGCATATGAAAGTGACAATAAATTTAAATTTTTTTTTTTTTTTTTTTAGCTTTTTTTTTTTTTTTTTTTTTTTTTTAGTTATTTTTATTTTCTATATTCTATGTTTACATTTCAAAGGCTTTCCCCTTTCCCAGTTCCCACCCACCATAGTTCCCATAGTTCTTCTCCCCCCCAACTATTCCCCAATCATTCCCCCTCCCCCCTCGGTTTCTTTACTAAACTGGATGCAATCTTTACATGCCCAGGGTCCTCTCCTTTCTTCTTCTTGGGAATCATTTGACTTGCTATTTGTGTCTTGAGTATTTAGTGCTTCTGGGCTCATTAATATCCACTTATCAGTGATTGCATTTCATGTGCATTCTTTTGTGATTGGGTTAGTTCACTCAGGATGATATTTTCCAGGTCTAACCATTTACCTACAAATTGCATGAATTCATTATTTTTAATTGCTGAGTAGTATTCCATTGTATAAATATACCACATTTTCTGTATCCATTCCTCCTTTGAGGGATATTTGGGCTCCTTCCAATTTCTGGCTATTATAAACAAGGCTGCTATAAACATAGTGGAGCATGTGTCTTTATTGCATGCAGGGCAATCCTCTGGGTATATGCCCAGGAGTGGTATGCCAGGGTCCTCTGGAAGTGCCATGCCCAATTTTCTGAGGAACCGCCAAACTGATTTCCAGAGTGGTTTTACCATTTTGCAATCCCACCAACAGTGGAGGAGTGTTCCTCTTTCTCCACATCCTCGCCAGCACTTGTTGTCTCTTGAGTTTTTAATCTTAGCCATTCTGACTGGTGTGAGGTGGAATCTCAGGGTTGTTTTGATTTGCATTTCCCTGATGACTAATGATGTTGAACATCTCTTAAGGTGTTTCTCGGCCATCCGAATTTCTTCTGGTGAAAATTCTTTGTTTAGCTCTGTGCCCCATTTTTTGATAGGGTTATTTGGTTCTTTGCGGTCTAACTTCTTGAGTTCTTTGTATATATTGGATATTAGCCCTCTGTCGGATGTGGGGTTGGTAAAGATCTTTTCCCACTTTGTTGGTTGCCGTTTTGTCCTTCGGACAGTGTCCTTTGCTTTGCAGAAACTTTGTAATTTTATGAGGTCCCATTTGTCGATTCTTGATCTTAGTGCGTACGCTATTGGTGTTCTGTTCAGGAACTTTTCCCCTGTGCCCAAGTCCTCCAGGGTCTTCCCAAGTTTCTTTTCTAATAGTTTCAGTGTGTCTGGTTTTATGTGGAGGTCCTTGATCCACTTGGAGTTGATCTTAGAGCAAAGAGATAAGAGTGGGTCAATTCGCATTCTTCTGCATGTTGACCTCCAGTTGAACCAGCACCATTTGTTGAAAAGGCTATCTTTATTCCATCGGATGGTTGTGGCTCCTTTATCAAAGATCAAGTGACCATAAGTCTGTGGGTTAATTTCAGGGTCTTCAATCCTGTTCCATTGATCTGTTTGCCTGTTGCTATACCAATACCATGCAGTTTTTAACACAATTGCTCTGTAGTACTGCTTGAAGTCAGGGATATTGATTCCCCCAGAAGTCCTTTTATTGTTGAGAATAGTTTTAGCTATCCTGGGTTTTTTGTTGCTCCAGATGAATTTGAGAATTGCTCTTTCTAGATCTATGAAGAATTGAGTTGAGATTTTGATGGGGATTGCATTGAATCTGTATATTGCTTTTGGCAAGATGGCCATTTTTACTATATTGATCCTGCCAATCCAGGAGCAAGAAATATTTTTCCATCTTCTGAGGTCTTCTTCGATTTCTTTCTTCAGGGACTTGAAGTTCCTGTTGTACAGATCTTTCGCTTGTTTGGTTAGAGTTACGCCAAGATACTTTATGTTGTTTGTGGCTATTGTGAAGGGTGTTATTTCCCTAATTTCTTTCTCTGCCTGCTTGTCCTTTGAGTACAAGAAGGCCACTGACTTGCTTGAGTTAATTTTATAACCTGCCACTTTGCTGAAGTTGTTTATCAGCTGTAGAAGTTCTCTGGTGGAGTTTTTTGGGTCGCTTAGGTAAACTATCATATCGTCTGCAAATAATGATAGTTTCACTTCTTCCTTTCCAATTTGTATCCCTTTGACTTCCTTATGTTGTCTAATTGCTCTTGCTAGAACTTCAAGTACTATATTGAAAAGATATGGAGAGAGAGGGCAGCCTTGTCTAGTCCCTGATTTTAGTGGGAATGCTTCAAGTTTCTCTCCATTTATTTTGATGTTGGCTACTGGTTTGCTGTAGATTGCTTTTACTATGTTTAGGTATGGGCCTTGAATTCCTGCTCTTTCCAAGACTTTTAGCATGAAAGGATGCTGAATTTTGTCGAATGCTTTTTCAGCATCTAATGAGATGACCATGTGGTTTTTTTCTTTCAGTTTGTTTATGTAGTGGATTACATTGATGGATTTCCGTATATTGAACCATCCCTGCATCCCTGGGATGAAGCCTACTTGATCATGGTGGATGATCGTTTTGATGTGCTCTTGGATTCGGTTAGCAAGAATTTTATTTAGTATTTTTGCATCTATATTCATCAGAGAAATTGGCCTGAAGTTCTCTTTCTTTGTTGGATCTTTTTGTGGTTTAGGTATTAGCGTAATTGTGGCTTCGAAGAATGAGTTGGGCAGTGTCCCTTCTGTCTCTATTTTGTGGAATAGTTTGGAGAGTATTGGTGTTAAGTCTTCTTTGAAGGTCTGGTAGAATTCTGCACTAAAACCATCTGGTCCCGTACTTTTTTTGGTTGGGAGGCTTTCTATAACCCCTTCTATTTCTTTAGGGGTTATGGGACTATTTAGCTGGTCTACTTGATGCTGATTTAATTTTGGTATTTGATATCTGTCTAGGAAATCGTCCATTTCCTCCAGATTCTCCAGTTGTTTTGAGTATAGACCTTTGTAGTAGGATCTGATGATCTTTTGAATTTCCTCAGTTTCTGTTGTTATGTCTCCCTTTTCATTTCTAATTTTGTTAATTTGTATACTGTCTCTGTGTCCTTTGGTTAGTCTGGCTAAGGGTTTATCTATCTTGTTGATTTTCTCAAAGAACCAGCTCCTGGTCTTGTTGATTCTTTGTATGGTTCTCTTTGTTTCTATTTGATTGATTTCAGCCCTGAGTTTGATGATTTCTTGTCTTCTACTCCTCCTGGGTGAATTAACTTGTTTTTCTTCCAGGGCTTTAAGGTGTGCCATTAAGCTGCTAGTGTATGCTCTCTCCAGTTTCTTTTTGGATGCACTTAGAGCTATGAGTTTTCCTCTTAGCACTGCTTTCATTGTGTCCCATAGATTTGGGTAGGTTGTACCTTCATTTTCATTGAATTCTAAAAAGTCTTTGATTTCTTTTTTTATTTCTTCCTTGACCAAGGTGTCATTGAGTAGAGTATTGTTCAGTTTCCATGTGTATGTGGGCTTTCTGTTGTTTTTGTTGCTATTGAAGACCACTCTTACTCCATGGTGATCTGATAAGAGGCATGGGATTAGCTCGATCTTCTTGTATTTGTTGACATCTGTCTTGTGACCGATTATATGGTCTATTTTGGAGAAGGTACCATGCGGTGCTGAGAAAAAGGTATATTCTTTAGCTTTAGGATGAAATGTTCTATATATATCTGTTAAATCCAATTGGTCCAGAGTTTCAATTATTTTCACTGTGTCCCTGTTTAGTTTCTGCTTTCCTGATCGGTCCATTGAGGAGAGTGGGGTGTTGAAGTCACCCACAATTATTGTGTTAGGTGTAATGTGTGCTTTAAGCTTTAGTAAGGTTTCTTTTACGAAGGAGGGTGCCCTTGCATTTGGAGCATAGATGTTCAGTATTGAGAGCTCTTCCTGGTGGATTTTCCCTTTGGCCAGCAAGAAGTGACCTTCTGAGTCTCTTTGGATGATTTTAGGTTGAAAGTCAATTTTATCTGATATTAGAATGGCTACTCCAGCTTGTTTCCTGAGACCATTTGCTTGTAAAATTGTCCTCCAGCCTTTTACTCTAAGGTAGTGTTTGTCTTTAACACTGAGATGTGTTTCCTGTATGCAGCAAAATGTAGGGTCCTGTTTCCGTATCCAGTCTGTTAATCTATGTCTTTTTATTGGGGAATTGAGTCCATTGACGTTAAGAGATATTAAGGAATAGTAATTATTACCTCCAGACATTTTTGAAATTATATTTATTTATCTTATTTATTTTTTATATTCTAGAGGTTATCTTCTTTTGGGTTTGATGAGAGGAGGTTTCTATCTTGCTTCTTCCCGGGTGTAGTTTCCGTCCTTGTCTTGGTGTTTTCCCCCTATTATCCTTTGTAGGGCTGGATTTGTGGAGAGATATCTTGCAAATTTGGTTTTGTCATGGAATACCTTGATGTCTCCATCAATGGCAATTGAGAGTTTTGCTGGGTAAAGTAGTTTTGGCTGAAGTTTGTGTTCTCTTAGAGTTTGCATGATATCTGCCCAGGATCTTCTAGCTTTCATGGTCTCAGGTGAGAAGTCTGGTGTTATTCTGATAGGTTTTCCTTTATATGTTACTTGGCCTTTTTCTCTTGCTGCCTTTAGTATTCTTTCTTTGTTTATTACATTTGGAGTTTTGATTATTATGTGACGGGATGTATTTCTGTTCTGGTCCAGTCTGTTTGGGGTTCTATAGGCTTCTTGTATATTCATGGGCATCTCTCTCCTTAGGTTGGGGAAGTTTTCTTCCATAATTTTATAGAAGATATTAGCTGGCCCTTTAACTTGTAAATCTTCACTCTCGTCTATACCTATAATCCTTAGGTTTGGTCTTCTCATAGTGTCTTGGATTTCCTGGATGTTTTGGGTTACCACCTTTTTGCATTTAGTATTTTCTTTGACTGTTGAATCAATGGTTCCTATGTTATCTTCGGCTTCTGAGATTCTGTCTTCTATCTCTTGTATTCTATTGTTGATACTTGCGTCTATGGCCCCTGATTTCTTCCCCAGGTTTTCTATCTCCAATGTTGTCTCCCTCTGTGATTTCTTAGTTGTTTCTACTTCTGTTTTTAGTATCTGGATGGATGTGCTCAGATCTTTCGCTTGCTTGATTGTGTTTTCATGTATTTCTTTAATAGATTTTTGTGCTTCCTCTTTCATAGCTTCTACTTGTTGGCCCACGTTCTTCTGTAGTTCTTTAAGTGACTTTTGTCTTTCTTCCTTATTGTCTTCTTCTCTTTGATCCATCTTCTCCTGCATTTCTTGAAGATATTTTTGTATTTGCCTCGTAAAGGCTTCTAACTTTTGATCCATTTTCTCCTCTATTTCTTTATGAGATTTTTCTATGTGTTCAGCTACCAGCATCCTGACCAGTGATTTTATATCCAAGTCTTGTTTTTCTGGTGTTTTAGGGTATCCAGGGATTCCTGTTGTTGGAGAACTGGGTTCAGATGCTGTCATGTTGCCTTGATTTTTGTTAGTAACGTTCCTTCGTTTTCCTTTTGCCATCTGGTTATTTCTGGTTTTAGTTGGCCTTGTTGTCAGTGGCTGGTGTTTGAATCTCCTGTGAGGCTGGGCTCACCTGTTGTTTCTCTATTGGTGAATATGTGTGACTGCTGCTTTAAGGGATCATAAGCTGGCTGCCACCCATGCGATTGTAGCCCCTGTTGGAGTCTGTCTACCTGGGCTTCTCCAGCTGTGTCCTGGTTGCAAGGAACTCCGAGAGCCTAGCAGATCCCCCGTGAGGGTAGCCCTGGAAGGGGTGTTTACCTGGGCCTTTCCAGCTGTGTCCTGGTTGCAATATGGAGGCCCGCCGCTACACCGCTGGTCTAGGGGCCAGCGAGCTGGTTGCAGAACGCAGCTTAGGTGCTCACCCGAGGGCGGGGATGTCCCACAGAGCCTGGGCCTTTCCAGCTGTGTCCTGGTTGTGATATGGAGGCCCGCCGCTACACCGCTGGTCTAGGGGCCGGCTACACCGCTGGTCTAGGGGCCGGCGAGCTGGTTGCAGAACGCAGCTTAGGTGCTCACCAGAGGGCGGGGATGTCCCACAGAGCCTGGGCCTTTTCAGCTGTGTCCTGGTTGCAATATGGAGGCCCGCCGCTACACCACTGGTCCAGGGGCGGGCGAGCTGGTTGCAGAAGCAGCCTTGGTGCTCACCAGAGGGCTCGGGGATGTCCCACAGAGCCTAGGCAGGACTCCGCCTGCTTGGCTCCGAGACCCTAGCAGATACCCCCGTGAGTGTAGCCCTGGAAGGGGTGTTTACCTGGGCCTTTCCAGCTGTGTCCTGGTTGCAATATGGAGGCCTGCCGCTACACCGCTGGTCTAGGGGCCGGCGAGCTGGTTGCAGAACGCAGTTTAGGTGCTCACCAGAGGGCGGAGATGTCCCACAGAGCCTGGGCCTTTCCAGCTGTGTCCTGGTTGCGATATGGAGGCCCGCCGCTACACCGCTGGTCTAGGGGCCGGCTACACCGCTGGTCTAGGGGCCGGCGAGCTGGTTGCAGAACGCAGCTTAGGTGCTCACCAGAGGGCGGGGATGTCCCACAGAGCCTGGGCCTTTTCAGCTGTGTCCTGGTTGCAATATGGAGGCCCGCCGCTACACCGCTGGTCCAGGGGCGGGCGAGCTGGTTGCAGAAGCAGCCTTGGTGCTCACCAGAGGGCTCGGGGATGTCCCACAGAGCCTAGGCGGGACTCCGCCTGCTTGGCTCCGAGACCCTAGCAGATACCCCCGTGAGTGTAGCCCTGGAAGGGGTGTTTACCTGGGCCTTTCCAGCTGTGTCCTGGTTGCAATATGGAGGCCCGCCGCTACACCGCTGGTCCCATAAATTTAAATTTTATCCCTACAGGTATGGCAAAAAATAGCCTATCCCTATTTTAAACTGAATATCATTAGTTAATAAGTCTAAATGAAATGAGCAGCATGATTTCATGATTGTATACACATCAGAAATATGTTGTAAATATATATGCTTACAGAAGGATTTTTATTATATATATTCATCTTTAGTTGTTGAGTTAGTACATTCTTTGATCACAATTCTTCACAAATCTGCTCCCACCCCCTTTACTAACTACTCTGTCCTTTATCTTCATCCTCATGAGGGCCTATTTGTGACTCACACATTTGAAGTGGAAATTTCTGGTTGTGTGATGCGATGTCCATGTTAAAGGACCTGTGCTATTTGGACAGAGAATAAATAGGACTCACCAGACAGTGATGTGGCACTTGCATAGCTAGCTGTGCAACTCTTCATTTGTCTCATGTCTATGCTGATCTTCACTTCATTAAGAGAAGCACAACAGAGAAGTCCTGGCATTCTGGCTTGTCTCAGACACTCCTGCTGATTGCTGCAGAATTGGTGGAGGACTGGTGGGTTGTGCTGGATCGTGTTGGCATTGCTGATTTGTGTTTGGTGACACTCTGGAAGTGGACTCTTGGTATACTGACACTACCGTACTGGACTTCTGGTATCTTGACAAACAGATTGGAATCACCCAAAAGAACCACTTCTAAAGAGGTCGACATCCACCCCTTGTCCTATTTATCATCTTTTTGCCCCTAGTTTTTGACAGTGGTCTAGGAGTGGGGGTCAAAACATTTGAGAATCCTTATTAAAGTAATTTTGAAAAATCTAAAAAAAAGGACTATTGTTCCTGAATATTATTGTAAAACATACCAAGTACTTCTTGATGGGAATCACTACTATTGAACTGTGCAGACAAATCTAAGTGTGCACTGTGATTGAAAGGAAATAAGAACACAACATAAATACTCTCTCTTGTATGTAATGAGCAGAAGATGAACAGAGTTTTAGGCATGTAAGCTGGCCTGTAATTCTCTCTCAGAGGAACCAACAGAAACTTAGGAGCAACCAGCTAGCTGACCTGTACAATGCAGCAAGCTCAAGTTTTGAGATGGAGAGTGGTCAAGGAAAAGAGTCATGTCAACCTCAGCTTCCCTACACATTAGCAAGTCTCTGCCAACATTTGTGACATACATACATACATCTATACTACTACACTCATGTATATGCAAAACTTGCTAACTCAAGTAATGCTAAGTAAACATAACACCAGAAATCAGATTACCTCACTACTATAACAGGCTTTTTAAAAACCAAGAAAGAATTATGGACAACTTTGTGTTACTGCCTTTCATTACCATATATGCAGAGTTACTGTGGAAGTTTAGAATTCTGTTTTCTGTATGGTTTCACAAACCCAATGCCTAGTACATTCTACCTGAACAAAGGGTTGTATTTGTCATATAAAAGGGCAGTTTAACTGGACTACAAATTCACGGATATTCACCCTTCCTTACACACAACCTTACTGATTACCTTAGAATCTGCCCTCTCAAAGGTGTGGTTCCTCTTTGCTGCAGGGCAAAGCTTTCTGGATCAGTACCTCAGCCTCTTGCCTTTTACCATTTTACAGAGCTCTAGAAAATCCCAGCACTTGTGAGGCAGAGACAGGCAGATTTCTGAGTTTGAGGCCAGCCTGGTCTACAAAGTGAGTTCCAGGACAGTCAGGGCTACATAGAGAAACCCTGTCTCGAAAAACCAAAAAAAAAAAAAAAATAGCTCAAAGAGAGAAGAGAAGGCTCAGGTTGGTGTAGGGCTGTTCAGTCTGAAACTCAAAGGCTCCTTAGTAATACATTTTTTTCATTGTTAAAGAATATGATGCTTTTCATTTGTGAGGCCTTATTATAGTATCTGAGAATGTGTTCACACAAATCTCGAGCATGAAGCCATCATTATGAAGCTCTAACCACAATTTCTCACTTCACCCTAGAGATTGGATATATTGTCCTTGAAATTTTAGGACCTCTAAATGTACAGAACATGTGTTTGGGGTCATGATTTCATTATGTGAGATGAATATATATGTAATGTCACACTCTGTTTGACTGTTTTAGATAAAATATTAACCAGCATAATTCCAGACCCAATTCATGTGCAGATTTATTTTAATTTCTGAGATATAATTCCCCTCACTCTATCTCTCTTGGTGTCTTCCTCTCTTTTCTTCTCTTTTCTTAGTCTTGAACACAGGCCCTTACTACATGACACACAACTTTGACTCTATGGTGTTCCAATTTTTTCAGTTTGGCTGTGACATACATTTTTATTTGTTTGTTTGTTTGTTTGTTTGTTTATTTATTATTTATTTAATTTTATTTATTTTCTATATTCTTTGTTTACATTACAAAGACTTTCTCCTTTCCCAGTTCTCCTCTCACCATATGTCCCATAAGTCCTCTTCCCCCTGCCCATTACCCCATCTCCCCCCACCACAATTTCTTTGTTTTGGTACTCTCCTACAGAACTGGATCCAGTCTTTTCGGGACCAGAGTCCTCTCCTTCCTTCTTCTTGGGAATCTTTAGATCTGCTAATGGTGCCTTGAGTATTCAGAGCTTCTGCACTCATTAAAATTGACTTATCAGTGAATGCATTTCACTGATCAGTGAGTGTATTCTTTTGTGATTGAGTTAACTCACTTAGGATGATATATACCAGTTCCCAACATTTGCCTACAAATTGCAAGAATTTGTTATTTTTAATTGCTGAGTAGTATTCCATTGTATAAATATACAACATTTTCTGTATTCATTCCAACTTTGGGGGACATATAGGCTCCTTCCAACTTCTGGCTATTATTAATAAAGCTGCTAAGAACATAGTAGAGCATGTGTCTTTATTGCATGCAGGGGATTCCTCTCCTTATATGCCCAGGAGCTGTATGACAGGGTCCTCTGGAAGTGTCATGCCCAATTTTCTGAGGAACTGCTAGATGGATTTCCAGAGTGGTTGTATATCTTGCAATCCCACCAACAGTGGAAGATTGTTCCTCTTTCTCCACATCCTCACCAGGACCAGTTGTCTCTTGAGTTTTTAATCTTAGACATTCTGACTGGTGTGAGGTAGAATCTCAGGGTTGTTTTAATTTGCATTTCCCTGATGACTAATGATGTTGAACATTTCTTAAGGAGATTCTCAAGCAAATCAGTAACCTTCCTGTACTCAAAAGACAAGCAGACTGAGAAAGAAGTTAGGGAAATAACACCCTTCACAATAGCCACAAACAATATAAAGTATCTTGGTGTGACTCTAACCAAACAAGAGAAAGATCTGTATGACAGGAACTTCAAGACCTTGAAGAAAGAAATCGAAGAAGACCTCAGAAGATGGAAAAATATTTTTATGCTGGATTATATTGGATTTTCAGGATCAATATAGTAAAAATGGCCATCTTGCCAAAAGCAATCTACATATACATTGCAATCCCAATCAAAATCCCAAATCAATTCTTTATAGATCTAGAAAGAGCAATTCTCAAATTCATCTGGAGTAACAAAAAAAATCCCAGGATAGCTAAAACTATTCTCAAAAATAAAAGGACTTCTGGGGTAATCAATATCCCTAACCTCAAGCCATACTACAGAGCAATTGTGTTAAAAAAAACAAAAACAAAACTGCATGGTATTGGAACAACGACAGGCAAGTAGATCAATGGAATAGAATTGAAGACCCAGAAATGAATCCACAGACTTATGATCACTTGATCTTTTATAAAGGAGCTATAACTATCCAGTGGAAAAAGATAACCTTTTTAACAAATGGTGCTGGTTCAACTGGAGGTCAACATGCAGAAGAATGTAAATTGACCCACTCTTATCTCCTTGTACTAAGATCAACTCCAAGTGGATCAAGGACCTCCACATAAAACCAGACACACTGAAATTAATAGAAAAGAAACTGGGGAAATCCCTGGAGGACATAGCCACAGGGAGAAAGTTCCTGAATAAAACACCAATAGCTTATGCTCTAAGATCAAGAATTGACAAATAGGACCTCATAAAATTACAAAGTTTCTGTAAGGCAAAGGACAAGGTTAGAAGGACAAAACAGCAACCAACAAATTGGGAAAAGATCTTCACCAACCCCACATCAGAGGGCTAATATCTAATATATACAAAGAATTCAAGAAGTTAAAACGCAAAGAACCAAATAACCCTATTTAAAATGGGGGTAGAGAGCTAAACAAAGAATTTTCACCTGAAGAAATTTGAATGGCTGAGAAACACCTTAAGAAATGTTCAACATCATTAGTCATTAGGGAAATGCAAATCAAAACAATCCTGAGATTTCACCTCACCAGTCGGAATGGCTAAGATTATATGCTCAGCAGACAGCAGTTGTTGGCTAGAATGTGGAGAAAGAGGAACACTCCTCCACTGCTGGTGGGATTGCAAGATGGTAAAACCACTATGGAAATCAATCTGGTGGTTCCTCAGAATATTGAGCATGACCCTTTCAGAGGACCCTGCCATACCACTTCTGGGCATATACCCAGAGGATTCCTATGCAGGCAACAAGGACACATGCTTCACTATGTTCATAGCAGCCTTGTTTATAATAGCCAGAAGCTGGAAAAAAACAGATGCCCCTCAATGGAGGAATGGATAAAGAAAATGTCATATGTTTATACAATGGAATACTACTCAGCAATTAAAAACCATGAATTCATGAACTTTGTAGGCAAATGTTTGGAACTGGAAAATGTCATCCTAAGTGTGCTATCCCAATCACAAAAGAATCCACATGAAATGCAATCACTGATAAGTAGATATTAGCCTAGAAGCTCTGAATAGTCAAGACACAATTAGGTAATCATATGATTCCCAAGAAGAAGGGAGGAAAGGGCCGTGGTCTTGAAAAGACTTGATCCAGTATCATAGGGGACTACCAGAACAGAGAAATGGGAGGGGGTGACTGGGGAATGGGCAGAGGGAAGAGGACTTATGGGGCGTATGGTGAGGGGGAACTTGGAAGGGGGAAAGCATTCAGAATGTAAACAAAGAATATAGAAAATAAAAAAAATAGTGGTGAACATTTACATTTGTATTGATAAAACTATGGGAAAACTCTACAAACATTTAAATTATTTATTCATGTGTCCCTGTGCTGAACTAAAATAATTTTTCTAGAGTTATTACTCCTCTTTGATTTAACTATCTTTGATAAAATTAGTTGAAATCAGTAAGATCATTTTTTCCAATTTCACTTTTTGAATTTGTAATTTCTAATAGTGTCTTGGGGTAGTATGAGAGAATCATATTACTTGGAAAAGGTTTAACAATTCTTTATTTAGGTAGAGTAGAGTAAGAAAGGAGTCTGTATTATTGTAGAAGCAACTAAGCTAAGACATTCACTATCCTGGAGGTCACCCTCACTATATACATTTTATGAAGAAAATTATGGACTTACATTAAAAGAAGATATTTTGTCATCTCAGTATCCCAGCCTTGTCCATCTTGATGTACTTTACTGAGACACTTAGAACTTGAAAAGGAACTATGGAATTGATGAATAAGCTTATAAACATTGAGGAATAAATGGACCTATAAATTAGATTTCAACCACGCTGTATTCTGTATTTTGGAGGGACACATCAGTAAACTTCAGATTTTATATAAAAGCAAACATACAGTTTTATTATATGTAAAACTTGTTTCATCAGGCTTGATTTAATAATATTTTGTTCATTTTTTGATACTTTCTTTATTTACATTTCTAACTTTTACTCTTTCCATGTCTCCTACATAAAAATGGGGTACAGAACTAAAAAATATTCTCAGCTGAAGAATACCGAATGGCTGAGAAGCACCTAAGGAAATGTTCAACATCCTTAAACATCAAGGGTATGAAAATCTAAACAGTCCTGGTATTCCATCTCACACCAGTCTGAATGGGTAAGATCAAAAACTCAGGTGACAGCAGATACTGATGAGGATGTGGAGAAAGAGAAACACATCCCTCCATTGTTGGTGGGATGGCAAGCTGGTAAAACTATTCTAGAATTCAGTTTTGACAGTTCCTCAGAAAATTATTACTACCTGAGGACCCAGATATACCACTCATGGGCATATACTCAGAAGATGCTCCAATATGTAATAAGGACACATGTTCCACTATGTTCAGTAGCCAGAAGTTGGAAAGAACCCAGATGTTCCTCAACAGAGGAATGGATACAGAAAACATGGTACATTTATGCACTTGAGTTATACTCAGTTATTAAAGGCAATGAATTCTTAAAATTCTTAGCAAATTGATGAAACTAGAAAACTTCCTGAGTGAGGTAATACAATCACAAAAGAACCCACATGGTATGCACTAACTGAATATTGGATATTAGCCAAGAATCTTGGAATACCCAAGATACAATTCACAGACAATGTGAAATTCAAGAGGAAGGAAGATCAAAGTGTGGATACTTTGATCCTCTTAGGAGGATCAAATGCGCATGGGAGGAGATTCAGAGACAAAGTGTGGGGCAGAGTCTAAAGATAAGGCCATCCAGAGACTTCCACACCTGGAGAGCCAACACTTTTACAGTTACCAAACCCAGACACTATTGTGAATGCCAACAAAAGCTTGCTGACAGGAGCCAGATACAGCTGTCTCCTGAGAGCCTCAGCAAGTGCCTAACAAATACAGAAGTGAATGCTCACAGCCAACCGATGGACTGAGCAGATGGTCCTCAATGGAGGATCTAGAGAAAGGATCCAAGGAGCTATAGGTGTTTGCAGCCTCAGAGGAGGAACAATATGAACCATAATCCCAGAACTCCCAGGGAACAAGCCACCACCAATCCAATACACAGGGCGGGACCCATGGCTCCAGCTGCATATGTAATAGAGGATGGCCTTGTTGCACATCAGTGAAAGGAGAGGCTCTTGTTCCTGTGAAGCCTGGATGCTCCAGTGTTGGGAAATGCAAGGACAGGGAAGAAGCAGGAGTTAAAGGGTTGGTGAGCAGGAGGAGGGGCGATGGGATAGGGGGTTTTGGAGGGGAAACTAAGAAAGGGCACATCAATTGTAATGTAAATAAAGAAAATAATTAAATAAGAATTAAGAAATATAAAAGGTAAAAATTATCAATTGTATGAAAGAGACAAGGAGAGTTGGCAATACATGAATGAAACAATTCAGGAGGCTGGTAAAAGAGGACAATGTAGAAAGTGAACTCACTCAGTTACAAAGCCTCCAGGCAGAAAATTCAGCAGAAAGCAGGGGACAAGTACCTGAGATCAACTAATAGGTATATAGTCATAGGTACATAGGAGAAATGGCATCTCATATACCATGAAGTGTGAGTGGGAAACATAACTTATTTGTGATTTTGTGCAATTTCTGAGTAATGTAAAAATAAAAGAACTTTCTGAGTATGCAGTTCATATGAACTAGAGATTATAAAAGAGTCTGAGATTCTACTAGCTTCATAATTCTTCCCTTTTATTTTTCAGTGCTGCACATTTCTTATTACTATGTTTCTGTGAGTTATCAGGTATTATTTATTTTTGTTTGGAATTCCTTTAGCTTTCGGGGTATTTTAGGATTCAATAGGAATTTTACAATTTTTCTTCTAGATTTGTGAAAAATATCAGTAGACTGCTGATGATATAGACTGGAGACCCATATGGTGGTTATTGAAGAAACTAGCAGTAATGATGAAATCTGGTCCAGGTATATAACTTCTGCTTCTATACTGGAAGGACTTTAAGTCAGCAATACACAAATATACCTACACACGTGTGTTTATTGATGCCATGTTTTAAGGAGTTAGGTAAAAGTTTGAGCATAGCTGCATATCATATAATGAACATGGAAATAAAATGTAAACATGTTTTAATCTTATTAAAATATCTGAGTTAACCTTGAGTGATATCTTGGCCTCACCTGAGAAGAGCGTAGCAACTATCACCAAGATGAAAATAGTCTTTAGGCATGTCTTTGAGGGGTTGTTAATTGATGGGGGAGGACCCATGCAACTCTGGACATTGCCCACCATTCCCTGGGAAGGAGGTCCTGGGCAACTAAGCATGAGCTTGGGAGTCAGCCAGGAAAATCAGTGCTCATTGCTGCAGAAGATTCTGATCATCATGGCTGGGAGTAGAGTATGCTGGAAGACAGCATTTTAGCTTTGCACAACGGCAACAAACAAGAAGGAATCCACTCCTCTATTGGCCAGCTTTTCTGCTATGGTTTATTCATCCTCAGTTTCCAGGTAAAGGGACACACACTTCCCACATTCAGAGTGGAACACTGTCATCTGTTATTCCCACCTGGCAAGTCTCTAACATGTACATCAAGAAATATGCTTCTACGATTTCCTAGATGATTTCAGTCAACTTGAAAGTGTATAAATCATCAGAACATTGTAACTGTCCCTATGTATTATTATATACCTTCCTACAACTTTGTTTGAAAAGTGATTTCTCAGTGAAATTAATCATCCCAGGAAGAAATTCTCATTAGCTGCAATTCCTCCCCAAAATGCAAGAGAACTGTTGTCAAAATAATTCCACATGATTCCACATGAATACTTGAACATATATGTTTATTGCTGCAATGTTTCAAAGAAACAAGAAATAGAACATGTATAGCTGGCAATTATCTGAAGAACAATGAAATAAAATGTGCACATATGTAACAGTTTATTTAAAATATCTCAGTTATCCTTGAATGACTGCTTGATATACTTTAGGGTATCAAAAGTACAAAATTAGAAAATCTGATACTCATACTTCAGTATTCATTTTTTAAAAATATTTTAAATGAAAATTATGAATTCTAAATATTAGGGAGACACAATATCAAGATTTAACAAATTTAAACATTATGGAATCATGAAATCGGCTTAATTAGCAAATCAGTTACTTCAACCATTTGTCACTGGTTTGTGTTAAGACACTTAAATTTCTAAGTATTTTATAATAAATGTATGAGACATTTTTAACCACAGTTACTCAACAGTTCAAGATAAACCATAATATCTATTTTCTCAGTAATACATCATATCCTATGACAGATTATTTTGAGCACCGAATTATAAGCCAAATTTAGAAATCTTTGGAGGGATTCACTGACAGAGCCTAGGATTCTATAATTACAACTTAATGGGTGATCTAGTGAGATCTCCGAGACCAATGGCAATAGAAGTATTGACAATGAAGGCTTGAGAATTTCTGAGCAATCAGAGTGAAGTCCTTTTATATCCAATCCTACACAGGGATTTATCTGAGATAAAAATGACTGAAAGTTTAACCTTGATCTTCCCTTCACCTGTCACATCCACATCCTCCCTGGGAAGCGTGTCCACACTATACACAGGCACTTCTGCCTAAATCATATGAAGTACAAGGGACATAATATACAGCCAAGACTCAGACATTTTCTGAATTACATTGTAATAAACAACTGAGAAAAGGGGTTAGGAGTGTGTATCTTTTTGACATAAAGAAGTAAGTTGACTCCTTTTCAAAAATAAATTTCCAAGGTGAAGAACTCTGAGTCATCATATATTACAAATATCAAAATATGTGAAACTATTGTGAAATTGATATATCTTGTTATCATTTAATATCACTTGCTAAAAAATACTAAATCAACTTATTTGAATTGAATTCTACTTATTTTGAGTCTGTGTGTATATCTGCAAACAGGTACCACAGCATAAATATACAGTTAAAGATCAGTCCTTTCCACTTGTAGGTCCTGGAGAAGAAACTCAGTGTATCAAGATTGGCAGCAACTCTAACTGATGAGCCGATTCCTCATGTTTATATTGAATATTAAAATTATCAACCTCTTACAGTATGTACTGGTAGCAGCCCGAAGGAAGAAACCTCTATTGCCTTCTTCTTCTCTGTTTTACATTATAAAAGGCACTCAGGGTTTAGTAAATAGCAATTATATCTTCTCTGCCCAGGTGCTACATAATGACTACAGTGATAGATGTTTCAGAGGCTAGAGAGGTAGGTATTCTACCACTGAACCACCTGATCAGTTGAGGACCATGGAGATACAAGCTTTTAATCCTACAGTGAAGTGACTGAAGCAGGATGGTAGACACAACACATATTGTAGTGTAACACACAATTTTAAATAAAAAATGGACATAAGTCACCACTTATAGTCTATAGGACTTTTCAGTGGAGATTGATTCAAGATGGCACAGTGGTTTATTTAGCAATGCATACATTAATGTAATATAACATTAATTCCCAGGGAAGAAAAGGATCTCATTTCATGGCTTCTTGTTTATCTTGTGAGAGGTGGGAACCTAGTGATTCCTAGGCACTCAGACCAACAGAGTCTAGGTAATAAAGGATCTTTCTCTACTGGAACAACAAATATGGTAAGTCTCAATACAGTTACAAATAAAGGTAATTTACATGGAATTATGAGAGAAATTTAAAATGTAAATGTTATTTTTGTGTTTATATTAATGATCATCAAATGTTTTCACCCAAGTGGTCATATATCACTTTTTTTTATATTGCCACTCGATTTAGAGAAAACTGGTCAATGTCCTTATCAGTTAGTCTTTAGACTGCATTGCACTCTGTGCTCAAACACTCTGACCCAAGAAAGTCATGCACAATGCTGTGGTCCAAGCTGCTCAGGTTACTCTAAAGTTTTGTTGTTTATTGAGGATTCTCAAGGATAGGTTCTGAACTTTTATTGTTGTTTATTTTTTATTAGCGATTTCCTTTATTTACATTTCAAATGGTATGTCCTTTCCTTGTGACTCCTCTAAAACCACCTATCCCATCTCCACTCCCTGTTTACCAACAATCTCCCCCTCACTTTCCTGCCCTGCCACTCCCCTACAATGGGGCATCGAGCCTTCATAGGAGCAATGGCCTCTCCTCTCATTGATGTCTGAAATGGCCATCCTCTGCTACATAAGTAGCTGGAGCCATGGGTTCTCTTAGTTTGGTGTTTTAGTCCTTGGGAGCTGTGGGGATACTGGTTGGTACTTTTTGTTCCTCCTGTGGGGCTGAAAATCTTTTCAAGTCTTTGGGTCCTTTCTCTAGCTGCTCCATTGAGGAACCTATACTCAGTCTATTGGTTGGTTGTAAGCCATCCATATGTTGATCCACCATCCAAGAAGGATCAGTGTATCCACACTTTGGTATTTCTTCTTCTTGAGCTTCATATGGTCTGTGAGCTGTATCTTGAGTATTCTTACCTTTTTGGCTAATATCCACTTTATCAGCGAGTGATTACTGGGTGTGTACTTTTGTGATTGGGTTACCTCACTCAGGATGATATCATTTAGTTCCAATCATTTGCATAAGAATTCATTGTTTTTAATAGCTGAGTAGTACTCCACTGTGTAAATATACCACATTTTATGAATTCATTCCTCTGAACTTCTTAGACAGCAGAAACTGAGTTTTCCTTTCTCATGGTCATGAAAATGCATTAACCTCCTATATGAACAAAACCACTCATACTAATGTGACGTCTTCTGGTCCTGATTTCAATAAATAGGCTAATTGTAAGACAGCTCCTAAAGTTGAACATTCCCTCAAAGCTCTTGTGTATTACATTTTTAATGGGGCCAGACATCCCAATACCAACCCTACCACTTGATTACCAAAATAGTGAAATCCCATGGTGGGATTATTCACCAAAGTCATAAAGCTCTATCACCATATGTGATATTCTATTCACTCTAATTTCTTTAGATAAAGAGATCTATGAATCCAACAAAAACATGCAGAAATACAGATGCACAGACCTGTGTGTGTGTGTGTGTGTGTGTGTGTGTCTGTGTGTCTGTGTGTCTGTGTGTCTGTGTGTGTGTTCATGTGCATGCATGTGCACATGCTCTAGAGAGTTGGAATGGCAGCAGGTCCGACCAATGATATTGATCTTTCCTGTATTTCTTTTTCTGTCTAAGAACATCCTCAGACAAGATGATGTCACACTTCCTCCACAATAGAGATTCCAAATCTTAAGTGCTCTAGAGCAAACCATTGGGATCAACAATTATTTTTTTGCTTCTTACATGAACTTAAGCAAAACCTTCTACAAAATGGCAACCGACCAGGATAAATGTGGATAAGGAGAAAATGCCTTTGTATTCTATCACAAGTTCCCCACATAACAACCTACAGTTTCTGCACCTTTCCTGGAATTCATCCTGTGTTTATCCTGCTGGTCTATTCAGGATTCTCTCCTTTGCTGAGAGCTATGGAACTTGAGGCTGTCATCTTTTCATCAGATTTATGACAGCTCACACACAGGCTTTTTCTTGCAATTCAAAGACATGAGGACCAAAGCTGGTGATATCATGGATAAGAAATATTATTGAAGTAGACTTAGTTCTTGAACCTGTGCACACTTGGTCCAGCTCATAGTGGAAGAAAAAGGGTCCTGAAACCAGGGTATATCTGACCTGGTAGGGATTTTAATTTCCAAATCTCCTGTCAAGCAGTCACTGGCTTGTCTCTGATGGGTAGACAAAATGAGTGAATTCCCTGGGAGAGATAGGCCTTCCTCTAGCTCCAGAGCCATCATAGGATTTTGGACTTCGGTCTGGTTAAGCATAGTTAGGTTTTTCTCAATCTGTTCATCATATTGGGTAGGCAGATTACAAAGGAGATAGCAGAGCTATCACCAGAAAATTAGTCTTACAGCCTCAGTAACAAGTATGCTTTACCTATATAACAGTCTCACCAACAATAACTGGCTCTGAATGGTGAAACAGAATATAAGGAGATACACATAAATCTGAGGAGCTCAGCCACTGGGTAGGAGTTTTCTGGACACGATTTCATTGACCTTCTGAAGACTGTGTGATGAGCAGATATATCACTTCCTTGTCTACTAAGATAAAGCTTAGGTTTACAGATGAGCTCAGGTACCACAGTTTGCATTATCCTTGTTTTATAACTCCTAGAACAAGGATTCTCTTGGTTTTCCACTCGTTGTTACTAGCAAAATAAAGGCATTTTCTCAAGATCATAGAAAATCTCTCATTATTTCTTCTCTTTTCCAAAATAAATCTCACTTAATAAGGAGTCATATAATCTCCCAGATGCAAGTTTCCTAGACTGACTTTATGGTCATATCTTCCTCTTAAGCAGAGTTTCACACAGGGTTGTGATTCTGTTTTGAGTCTTGGACAGACATGAAGGTTGAAGCAGTTTACCAGCATCTTTCGTTGCAGGATCTGACTAGGTGCCAACAGCACAGCACCTCCAGGAACTAAGCAAGCACGGTGTCAGGTGTCATTACCTAGTGACACCTGAGGTGAGTTTGTGCACTCCTGGTAAGCAATGCACAAAACTGTTATGTGAACAAAGATTCATATTGTGATTGGGAAGGGAAACCATGAACACTGTCTTTTGTAGTTTCAAATTCAGGAGTACAACCAGTCTCCTCAGATCTCTGTGGCTCCTTCTGATACCTCCTGAGAGCTGAGTTGAGAGTGACATCATGCCACTTTAGCAATGCTCATTGACAGCTGAATGATTGCTGAATGGGCCACTTTATTGGAAGACTGTGGATATTCTCTCTCAAGGCATAGGAATGGAAATGGATGTGGGATGTCAGTGTGTGCCTTTTTAAATACCAGAAACATGTGAAACCATGTATAAAGAGGTCAAATTTCCTTAGGTCCTCCTTTGTAAATATAATTTTCTCTACATAGCTTAGTCTCTGCTCTATTCTGTTAGACTCTATGCTGAAAAAATCCCCACAGGAAAAAGTACTAAGAGGTTGTAGAGAAATTTAAAAGATCAAATATCCTCAAGATAGGTTTCCCTCCTCACTGTGGCTCACCATAAATCTACAGAGCAGTACAGAGCTGCTCACAGAAAAGCCACAGCTGATAACACTACATGGAAAAAGGGAATATGCTCCTTCAGGAATTCAGTACAGAGGAAGGATGGCAGGGAATGGGGTTTAAGTTATGCATGAGATACTGCTGCCCCTGCCAACTTATTTTCTTTGTCTCTTTTCTGACATTAGAACTTTTCTATTTATCCAGTTTTGTTTTGTATTGCACACAGCAACAAAAGGCTTTAGGCAGGCTGAGGAGCTGAAGAGGGAATATCAAATTTATATGACAGAGAAGATCAGTGTGAGGAGAAGCATTGAGACAGGAGACACCTCAGTCTGTTCCCAGGACTGTCCTGTGTTGTCTCAGTGGAGTGTGTTATTCAACAAAAGGGCTGCACATGCAATGTGCACATGAACACACACACACACACACACACACACACACACACACACACACACACACACACACACTGGAGTGGCATACTAAGAAGACTCAGTCCTAGCTTTACTGAAAACAGGAAATGAGTAAGGTACAAGAATGGATTTTCCAACACACCAGGGATATAGGCCCTAGACTGAGATTTCAGACTTTAACAGAACTACATTTTGTTAATATCAGGGATGACAAGAATTTGCTTCCAAGATTTGAAGTAGTGGCCTAAATAATTTCTCCTTCCCACAGAAGAATAACAACAAGGGACTTCACAGATAGGCAGCCTTCTGGGAGGAGAAAAGAAAGATTCTATTAACATCAGGATTTTTCAAATGGGCTCCTAGACATTTGGAAAAATGTATGGTTGTGAAGGAAACAACTTTGGTGAGGTGGGCCCTGGAGCACAATTAGCATCAAAGGAAGCTCAGCCTTCTTCAGTAACAACAAGAACCTTCAGCCCACCAGTGGTGTCTTCAGGAAAGGAAGCCTATGAGGATGCAGCCGCAACCACATCACCAGCTTCCAACGCAGTTGCAGAAACTGGCACCTTGGAAAGGCCAGGTGACTAACCACATGGCTCTGACTTGGACAAGCCTTGTCTAGAAGTTGTTCCAATTTCCTCTTGGTCAACCACATAGGAGTTCAACTGAATCTCACAAGTAAGTAAGGCAGAGATGCTGGACAGGTGTCTCAAGTCAGGAGCACTGGGCCCCACACAGAATTCTGAATCTCCGGCCATGTGTTCATTTTGCTATCAGGGATCAACCTACTATGCTGTGGTAACAGAACCTCCTGTCATGAGTGTTGCCTTTTTCAGTTCTGATTATCTAACTGGCTTGTGAGTTTCTGTAGACAGAGCAATATTTCTGGATATGTCTGTGAGTTGATGGAAAAAAAAGAAAATTTCTGAGCTTGTCTTAAAGTTATGAGGCCACAAGGGTCTCTCTTTTCCCTACAATACTGCACTATTGTGGACATACCCTGATGGCGTGATCTTGAGAACAGACTGTCTTTCTGCTGTCCACAATCTCTTAATACATAATGGCATTTCTCACAGCCTCACAGCTCGAGTGTAAATGCTCCATATAATTGAGCATGCCCACAACTGTCTTCTTCAAGGTGGAATCTATGAAATACTTCTAATTTGACTCCATCTATATCTGGAAGTCACAGCCCTTGTAAGTGACTTGTGTGAGACTATGTCTATGTAAAATCCCAGCTGGACACAGGAAAACACAGGTCCAGATCTTAGAATCCAGAGTCAAAAAGTCTGGAGATATGAACTAAGAATAGAGGAGACATAACTCTGCCTGGGGAAAGACAGCACAAGTTTTCCTTTTCTCTGCCTGTTTAGATCCCTGGAGGCATATGATCCACACCTCAGATAGGAGAAGACTTTGTCCAATGAATCCCTCCACACACATAGAAATTTTATAATCAGCACAGATTTTCATCGAGAAATATTGCTCTATCCACTTAAGCTTACAGTAAAGTAGAAGGCCCCAACTCCCAGAAACCAATAGCCATAACTTGAAGTAATACTATCTGGCCATGATGAGCAGAATGAAGGAAAGAATCCCAATGAGTTAGCTTTTCTCTCCCAGGCTGCCAGACTGGGTTCTGTTCAGAGATACCGACTTTTCTAAATTTTTCATTACAGTTCAAAGGGAAGAGGCTTGCACTGGCTGGTCCTCCCCCAGGATTTATGTGAGAAATCACTCACCTCAGGAAGCAAGAACACTTAAAAAGGTACTGAGGTATGTGGGGTGTTATATGGAGGCTTGGTAAAGATATAAACACTTATCATGATCTGAGGTTGTTTCTTTCCCGTTGGTTTTCCATGAGTGCTGGGGAACATATCTAGGATATATATCCATACACACCACCCACCAGAAGTAACTATGGGTGGCAAGTTCTGGACATCTTGAATTGGATGACTTTGTATTTGGTTGCTTTTTAGAGTCCATTGCAATGAACAATGTGGTTCAACACTATAATTAGAAATTTTCATTTTAGTTGGAGGCTAGAGCCAGGAATTCTACTCACTCTCAAAATGAGGCTGAAGGCAGCCTAAACCTTCAAATCAGCTGCACAGTCAGAGTGCTATATTAGCTAAATTACCTAAAAGATAAAGAAGGCAGACCGGAAGCAGAAACCCAGCAAGGGAGCCATGACAGGAATAGAGACATGGTGCCTAGTTGCAAAGAGAAAAGAAAAAATGGATTGCTTAAGGGTCCTTGACTTAGTACCTACTCTTGTAAGATTTGGAGTATAAATTGTCAAGACAACTCAGAACAACTGAGCAGACCTGCTGACTGCTACAGGAATGAGCCTAGGACCAGGAGGAATCAAGATAAATATCTCTGGTTCTACTCAACATCTTTTCCTTTTTACTGTAACTCAACAAAGCACAATAGCACCCAAAGTTTTGAAACACCAAAGGGACTAAGAACAATGAGATTCATACACTGGTGTGGTCTGGCGCCTCATGTGTGTGTGAGAGAATGGGTCTGAGTCCTCCAAGAGCTGTGACAAGTTGTTTCCTCCTGGCAGACTGGAGAGGAAAATCATGTTACTCATATCATCATTCCTTTCCAGGAAGGAGGCCAAGATTATTGCTATGTGCAAAATGAGGAATAGAAGTTACTCATATAAGAAGAACTGGGGCTTCTTACATTAGGCTGGATTCATGTAAGCAAATGGAACTCGGTAACTGAGGGGACCTCTTGTCAGTCTCTTAGAAACAGGATGCCTAAATGTTGCTCTGCACAGAGTCAAGCCATTCCAGATCTTCATCTCTGACCATATATAGCCAATAGTGTACAGTTCGAGTCAACGGAGCTCCTAATATTTTATGTCTTACTTGTTGTAATTCGTCAAAGTTCCAACTTCATATGAATCTGCATGGAGAATGGCAGCTTGCCAGGATGTATTAAAACAGTAGGTACAAACCATATACCTAAAAGATGTAGAAATGAAACTTAAGTAAGCCAAGTGTGTCCTTTCTAATGATAGCCTTAGTATTTATGAAGTAGTACTTCATTTGTGCCCAACCAAAATGATTCTACCTCTAGGTTTTCAAGTATTTGAACATGCATAGCCTAAATCTTTTCATTTTCAAGGAAACACACTAACTTGCCTAGAGAGACCTTTGGATAAGTATCATTTTCAAAGACTGTTGCTCACAAAACAATTGAACTTCTTTAACTTGACAAATATGGACCAAAATTACATGGTTCGCTTTTAGGTTTTCTAAGAACTTGTAGTCAGACCTTGGGAAGTGCTGATGTGTGAGGCAGTCTCCTGTGACTTCATATTCTTCAGTCCCACTGCATATATTCTTACTGCTGTGCCTACTTCAATAATACATTAGGCCCAATTGAAATTCGGCCTTTTGTGTCTTGATACTCAAAAGGGAGTTTACAGAGAAAATGAGCAAGTCACATGAGGCAAAATGCACAATATACTTCAGGAGAGAAATATATGCCAGTGTGGGTTGCAGAGAAGAAAGGTCTCACTTAAGGTAACTTATGATGACTTGGGAAGAGGAGCCCAAAAGAGTTTATAGGGGATAACGATAGCATTGGAGAGTGATACAGTGACCTCCTGTATCAGTGAGCATTTCTGTTATCTGGGATTTATGTTTTGTATTGGAAAAGAATGCCTCATATGTGTTGATATCAGCCATCAGAACCATGGCATCTCTTGTCTTGGATGAACTAGAAAAAAAGTGGCGATTTTGAGTAAAGGAAAAAGTCTGTGAGCTGTTCTGAGCAAAATTATGCTGTGATCAAAGCCATAGACTATAGGTTAAAATGAAGGTGATGCAAAGCTCCTTGGTTAGGGAAAGTAAGGTGAGGTTTGTGAGATGATATCATGTAATGATTATAAGGAAGTGATAGTCTTGTGTGTGTATAGGGCTGATCAGGGGAATTCAGATATCCAGGAAATGGAGATAGAGTTAGGAGTCTGAGACAGGGTAGGATTTCAGTTGAGATCATGAAGGGGGCAGTATTCCTGTCATAAACATGAGTAGGGTTTGTAGAAGAGGACAGAACTTGAAAGCGAGATACAGTTATAAAGTTTGGAATTGAAGGCACATGTGAGATATTACAATGGCATCAACATTGGGAGGATGTAGTAAGAAGCCAGAGGAAGGATTTGAGACAATTTACCATGCAAGTGGCTCATGAACATGGTAAAAAGGGAGAACTGGCTGCAAGAGAAACAATTCCCTGGCATCTTAGGTGAATGTTTAATGAGAAAAGCAAGGAACACATTGGGGATGGAGGAGCATCAAGGCTGAATGAGAACTGGATATGAGGGTCACAGAAGACACAGTATGGGGACACAGGAAGCAGGAATTCAGGGTGGAACCTGCTGGAGTTCTGGGGATATTGACTTAATGTGTTTTAAACCATGGTGTACAGAGAGTGCAATGTTCAATTAACTCATAAAAAACTGGGTATACTGTCAGTCTCCTGGACCCCCAGCATTCAGGAGTATAGACTGCAAGTTTGTGAATTTGGTACCATGTTGAGTGAACAGTAATTCTGTGCCTCAAACAAAAGTCACTTGAGGAATTGGCCAATGTGGATTCTGTCATAACTGTCATACTGAAGCTGGCATCTAGGCTCTAGAATCTAGGGGAAGTTGAAGTGAAGGGGCTGCCCTTTGGGAAAGGATTAGCAGATTACTATCATGTAAGACCTGTGAACTGGTTTGGACATGGTTTATTTTTGTTTATTTTTACATAATCTTTGACTTTAGTTTTTCAAAGTCTTGATATTTTCAATTATAGCTTATGCATGTGTGTACATATATAAGCCCAGTTGTTTAATGGCTCATGAGGCAAGCATCTATGTTCATACACACCTTAGAGAAAGAAACAAAAATCTGCTGGAAGCCTGCTCCAATTTCTCACTTCCTCCATCTAAAACTGAAACCCCTCTTGTTTTCAACATGTCTTCCTCCATTTAATATTTGCACCTCTTCCATTCTAACAGTGACTGATTTGCAATGAGTAGAAAAGTAACTTTTACTATTGGCATGTAGGGCTTAACATCTGCAAGATTTATCCCCATGCCTGCATGCAGTTCTTTGATGGGATTTTACATATGGTAAACCAGTGAAGGAGGGTAGGGATGTAAAGGAAAAGATATGGTATGATCATAGGACAGTAGTACAATACCATATCAGAAGGACAGAAGTAGCTCCTTGTCACATAGGGAGAAATTCCATGGGTCTCATGTGCAGGATTCAATATAAACTGCTACATTCCCAAAGAGATTGTTGAAGAAGTCATCAGAAATATTGATGAAGAAATCAGTCTGCTGTTGTCAGGAAGGAAGCAGAGATGGGTTAGAAGTGAAGACAAAACTTGAAATAGTTACTGTCTACACATCAGGTATAACTAAGCATGGATGATCAAAAGGGTCTTGTCCTAAATACGAAACAAGCTAAAAGTAAGTGTAGTGGTTTGAATACTCCTGTCCCAGGCAGGATATTATGATGTATGGCCTTGCTGGAATAGCACTGGCATTGTGTCACTTTGGGAGTGACATTTGAAAGCCTCCTTGCTTCCTGTGAGACATTCTTCTCCTGTTTGACTTTCAAAAAAGATGTAGAATGATGAGCTCCTCAGGCATCATGTTTGCCTGAATGCTGTCATGCTTTCTGCTATGATGATAACAGCCTGAACCTCAGGACCGGTAAGCCAGCCTCAATTAAGTGTTGTCCTTTATAAGTGATGGATTGACCACGGTGTTGATTCACAAGAAAAAAACACTAATACACTATATGAGAAAAACTCAGTTCATTTTGAACTTCATGAATTAGGAGGACAAAGAAGATGGTTCCATCTTACTTCTGCACATGACAGATGGCAGTCTGCATTCAAGGATTTTGGAAATCACACTAAGAACAGATTAAAAATTCTCCTTGGACTTAGCTATTGTTGTGAATCAAGCATAGTTGGCTGGGCTAAATTAGAATTCATGGCTTCTTTTGTCTTCTCAGACCTATCCAACCCAGACAGCCTTCGTGTCAAGTGCAGATCTACACACACATTTTGGATATCAAATATTGCTCCCTGAATCCACAGCTGTGGTGTGTGCCCGCAAATATAAACTGTATGTATGTGAGATTCAAGTCTGGAATTTTCAAGTACAAAATCATCAGGCTCAAAACTAAAAGCTGTCTTTGTACAGAATGTCTTAACTGAATGCTATGAAATTCTTTCCTTTATGTGCATACTCTAATTATCAACAACCACTCTTAAAAGACATCTTAAGATGACACTACTGCTGGATTTTAAGACAACCTCTTAAGAAGTGACCTCAAGAGGAAGAGATTGAAGAAATTTCACAGGAAACACTGTATGAGAGTTTCATGTCTTTTCCCTCTGTTATTCTGAATTCTTCAGGTGAGGTAGTGTTGGACAAGCAATGAATATTCTTTAATAATATGTTTTGTCACTTGAATCCTAAAGGAATAAGCTAACCCTAGTTGTAGAATATTATACTTTTTCCTCACAATCAATGTGCTAGAAATCATTTTGCACAAAAGGGATCCAGAGACAGTGAGACAGAGATGTTTATATACACACAGGGAAAAGAGAAGGAGGACAAAGATGAGAGAGGGAAGGGCATTGAGAAGATGAAGGAGAAGGAGGAAGAGAATGAGAAATAGAAGGAAAATGAATAGAAAAAGGAAGAAAGGAAGGAAGGAAGAATGAAAGAAAGAAAATGTGGATGGAAGACAAGGGAGAAAGAAATCAAGGAAAAGAAAGGACAAAAATAAGAAACTAGAGGGTGATTAAGATTAGACAGGGATGACAAGGTCTAGAAAGAGGACAAAGATGACAATGACGTATTGCAAAAGGAGGAGATAGTTCACAGTTTCTAAAAGAGAATGGTAACATTGTGCAGAATAGATGAGAGGAGAGATGAGAGGCAAAGAGAGAGGCAAGAAGGGAAAGAGAAAGAGGGAGAGATATGGAGAGACATCTAAGAAAGAAGAGAAGAGGAATGAGGAACGGAAAATTGAATGAAAGGAGGGAGGTGGAGAGAAAGGTAGAGAAGAGAGAGAGGAAACTTGGACTTGGAGGCAAAAGTGTGCAACTGTGCATCTGTCTTTTTTCATTTCAGAATTGGAATTCTCACACTGACACCTACTGGATTAAAATAAACATCTGATTGTATATGGAGTGGATTCCATTCCAACACACAGGATACAGCTCTCTTCTGTGCATGTATCTTTGTGCAAGTAATCATGCCATGTTTTCAGTCAGGACACAGTACTGAGTGGGTTTATCACTTTTTCCTTACCCTCCTGGCAGTTCAGCTTCATCACCCCCTTATTAAAAATCCATAATAATCAAATATCTAGGATGCAAGAATCAGTGGACATAAGTTTCTTATGTTTCAAGCTGGTCATTCACTGTCTCTGAGATGCTTCAGTACTTGTTGTGGTGAGAAGAGTTTGGCAAATGCCCTAGATCTGGAGTCAGGTTATTGTGAAGTGCCTGCATCTCTGCAAGATCAGTGGATACTGTTACACACTGTATCATTTCCCCAGATCCCCAATGTGTTCTCTGGATCAATTCCAGAGGATAGTTTTTCAGTTGAATGTGAGAAAGAAGTTTGCAGCAGACATGTTATAAACTGCATAGCTCTATCATGAGATACAATAATGTTTAGGTACTGGGGTCTTTAAAGAGATTGTAAAATTATAAGAGATGCCAGAACTCCAATCCCAAGGTTCCCAGTTGTCATGACCCTTTCTAATTTTGGCCTATGTAAACCATACCTGTAAATCAAGCAGTAGGATAGCTATAGAAGGTGAATTATGAGTAAGAAGCTATCTAACCCTAAGTAGTCAAACTGTGTCAGATTGCTTAATCCATATGTTTTTGTACTCCATATTTGAGCATCCCTCAAAAACTATTAAGTAACATTTACCATCTGATATATATCATGACTCCAATATGACACTGCCCTTACTGGTCCTTTTAATAAAGCAATATTTTGCAAGTGACTCTGAATAAAATGTGTCAAGTTATGTGGTCGTGACACACTGAATCTGACCATAAGGAGAACTATGAAGGAGTACTGGTTCCTAAACCCTTTCCTACATCTGCTACCAACACTGCAATCACACACTCTAGACTGAGAACTATTGCTCTACAGTGAGCTTAGTACATTAGAGGCTGGGGACAGGGCTCTGTAGAGAGAGTGCTTGTGTTTCAAGCTTTAGGCCCTGGATTCAGTTCCCAACACTTTTGGAATCTGCCAAAGTGCTGCTTGCCTAGAACACAACACTGGAGAGCAGGTGTCAGGAGGATAACTCCAAGATCCTTCTGGGCTATCTAGGATATAAGGTATAGCTTAGATCACATGAGAATCTCCTTTTGTGTAATATAAAATGTATAAGTTGTTTCAAAATGAGAGGTTTCTGTGATTTATCCACATTTCCTTTTTTCCAATTGCAGGACTGCCGTCATATCACCATCTGGAACATCAAGGTGACTGTCACAGATTTGAGATGAGTCGCATTTCACACACCTTCAGTGGAGGGAGTGTGTGTGTGTGTGTGTGAGTGTGTGTGTGTGTGTGTGTGTGTGTGTGTGTATGAATTTAAGTGTGATTGTATGTGTGTTCACTTGCACCTACACATGTCCCTGTCTTTCATATATATGAACATGTTATATGCATGTATGTAGGGTAGTGTAAATATCTGTGAATGTTCAATAGGTGTTATGCATGTTGCTTCTCTGTCATGTATCTTGTATCTACGTCATGTATGTGCACTGGTATCGATGGAAGGCAAACTATGATCATATACAGTGCCCAGCAAAAAAATATACATATATATGATTTAGTTAAAGATAGAATAGTATATGAGGAGTTCATAGCAATTATACATTCATTGTTTTATATAGAGTATTTATTAAGATGTTAAGACAAACCATTTGGCCATTCACCAGTACCTGTGTAAGGACCCAGTGCACCCAAACCTGATCTGCCTCAACTGCAGCAGCACCAATATGGGACAGATAGTAATTCCAACACTAACTAACCAAGTGCAGAAGAGAAACACCCTAAAGGTCCCAGACATTGCCCTACATTTTTCATTTACTCAACATGTTACCCTGAGTGATAAATTGATTCTGAATGAATAAAAGAATTTTCTGACTCAAGAGAAACTTACTTGCTTTTGGGTTGACTTTAAAGTGAGATGAGTCTACCACCAATATTCAGTTACTAATACAAACGGCATAATACGATGTTTCTCTACATGAGATTCTTTATTATAGACAGGAACCCCATCATGGAAAACTGAAAAAGATCTATTTCCATGAAAACATCCTAGTGTTTCTCCTAGTCTCCCAGATGAAGCTTTGAGAATGCCAATTGAGGCTTATACAATTAATGTAGTGTCAGCTGTACTTTCATGTTCACTGCATATTGAATCTTCATTCATCATAGATGTGAAAAGAACTTTGGTAACCAAGTGAAGACCTGTAAAACTGTGGAAGACAAGAGGAGATGACTAAAGCCCTGTGGAAGTTGTGACATTTATACAACATAAATAGGACAAGGAAGACTTTCTCCACTCCTCATACACCATGTCACCTGCTCTAGTTTGTCCAGTCCTGCAACTAAGTTCTGCTGAGGTCCATACTCCTGACTGACCAATCTAGCTACAAAACACAACATAATACAGGAGGAAAATCTGTTTGTCCTAGAGGCAGAAAAGTGCTTGCCTGAACTGTTTCCTACAGCATGTGATTTCCCTGAATTTTTAATGACCTGACCACGAAGGCTAGGGTTGGCATCAAACTCACACAGAGTTACTGTCCTAACAAGGGATGACAGAACAAACTCACTGTTGGTGTCCGACTGGCAGAAAGAAGCTCACTATGATCTGAGTGTGGACAACTATTCCCTTCAATGCCTCTGACTTTGGCCCTCTACACGACTGGAGCTAATCACAACACACTGATGTTTCCCTCAAACTTCACAGAATCCCTTCTTTTGTTTACATAAGTGAATGTTCAAAGAGATTCATAGCTTCTTTAAAAGGCTATTTTAATTCTATAGTAAGTGGAGTTCCAAACAAGGCTCAGTGCTAAAAGAATAGCACTAAATCTGTGGACCTTATTTGATCTCAGCACCCATATGTTGGCTCACAAGTCTTTATACTCTACAATTTCCTGTGGTAATCTAGGCTCTCATCAGGAATGCATATACCTATATGTTGATGATATACTCCCACAAGAATGCCTTCTATTCAAGCAAGAAAAATAGAAATATATAACCATGGGACTCTATAACCTTGTACCTGCTCATGAGATACCCTAGGTTTGCTCAGACTTGAGGCAGGGCCCTCAAGGGAATGTGAGCTGGGGACTTGGACAGAGAAATATGGGGAAGCAGAGACTTGTAAATTCTAGTGGAAGCTTATTGTGACTGACAACCCCAAGACAACAAGAGAAGGAGAACATGGAAAATTTTAACCAGGTGCATACAAACTTTCTCCTCAGCCATTAGCTCTAGCTGATTTGCACCAGAGAAAGCATAATAGCCTTCATGTTGAGGGCACTGAATGAGTTTTCTAGAGACATTTTGGGGCTGCAAGTGAGGACCTGAAGGAGAAAATAGGAGATAGGAAACCTTGCCAATGTTCTATAGTTTATTTTCCTGAGCACAGGCCCCCTCACTATGTGCTCTGGGAGTTTAGCCTGACTGGGACAAACTTTATCTACATATGTTCTTGGTGGAGTTAAATTCCAAATTTAAATAGTGCCTGAAGGTACATGGGATGAGGAAATTAAGCAAGGAGGAAGGAATAAATGTCCTGGGCTTGGTGAAGTTTTAGGTAGAAGGCTGCTAATGTCTTTCCCTTTTACTGAGGCTCAAGGTAATTAAGAAAGTCGTCCAGAAGAAAAATGCAAAAGTGTTTTGTTCATGCTGGCTTATATCTGAAGTCTTAATACTTTGGATAGAGGCAGAAATTTACCATGACTGTTAGCCTGTTTTGTTTATACAGTGAGACCTGGTCCCAAGTAAAGGAAGTTCTAGAGAGGAGAGGAGGCGTGTTGGCACTTCTCCATCAACAAGCTGAGAACCTCTTAGGTGCTCTCCCTAACAAACTTACAGGGCTGTTTCTCCTCCCTGCTGCTGACATTTCCCTGTTATCATAACAACTAGCATTTGTAGTCTATGAGATGCCATGTACAATGACATTTCTGAATGAAAATCATGCACGTTTTGAGGGAGGATATCTACTTAAGGCAGGCTAGCCACATGATTTTCTTGGCTCAGCTTCACAGAGCTTTGAGTGACAGTGATATGGATATTCTATTTAGCCCAGAGTTGGTGATATAGCATGCTCACGTTCTGGAGCACCAAAATCCACAAATCATTAATATAGCTGCTAGAAGCTAAAAGATACTATATAGGTAGGCAAAGCACAGGTAACAATAAAGAAAACTTTATGGCACATAACATCGGTCAATGCCCTGCTCTCTCTGGCCACTTACCTTTCTTTAGTCAATAGAGATTTAGTAGGAGAATAATGAAGTTCTCAACAGACTGACTGGAGGCACCTGAGGAGACAGAGTTTCTAAGATGAATGAGGAAGTGGAATGCCTGTCAATTGCTATTGAGTGCCTCTCCCCTCCCTGCCTTCTGAGAGCTCCTTGCATCTACCTCCATTTGTGACATGGCTTTCTTGATAGATGTACCAGGCTGTAACACTGGCCTCCACACTGGTTGTACATTTGGCATTCCAGGACCCTTAGCAATTTCATTCAGCAGTATCTGAAAGAGAGAACATGATTGGACAGTGGTTGGGGTCCCACACATTAAGATGGAAGTCCAGGAAAAGGAGGAAGCAGTGGATGCCACAGTAATCATGAACTAACACCCAAGCCTGGTTTCATGGAGAAAAGGGGCAATTTCTCATGTGCACAGTAAAGAAAATGGTCACACAATTATAAAAATACCAGTTGAAGTATGTGTGCATACATGTGCCTTTGCATCACAGGGGGTTTCTCCACTTATGTGAAATACATGAGTATGTATACAAGTGAGGGTCATCATGAGTGTGAGCATATACTTGTAGATGTTAACATTCATCTATGTTTTCTTTGGTCTGTATGTGTTGTCCCTGCCTCTAAGCATATAAGGATAAAGCAAAGAACTTGTTGTTAGGGACTCTACTGCAGCCCTGGGATGATTTTACCACAGATCAAAGGGGACCCAAGCAAGAGAGAGATGTGAGAAGGCTGGGATGAACTTGGAAGACTGGAGGATCCATGGACTTCAGAAGAGGAATGGATGCTTCTTTGGATTCTCTGTGGGAAAATGATGAAAGTATCTATTTTGCAGCTTACTGGTCCATACAGCCAAGAAGCTGGAGATATGCATTGTTGTGTGCATGGAGATAAGCAGGGCTTTGCACAGACAAGTTTACAGTATACAGAACAAAGATTTCTGTATAGGTCAAAGCTGTAAGCATTTTGAGGGGATAGACTCTCAGCAATCTCAATTAAACTAATTCAAGTTGTTCAACAATCTACCTTCCCACCTGGTTCTCACTGTCTGTTTACAGCTCTTTTTCCCCGTCTTCTGTCTCCATCAGTATCTTTTGATACTCCTGCATCTGCTTTTGTCCCTTTTGTCTCTCTCCTGCCCTGGGCAACCCCAGTAATTTCTGACCCAATTATTGGCTGTCAGATATTTATAATTAGCAACCAGCAGTAAGACAATCCAAGAACATCTTTTGGGTTGCAATCAAACAAAGGCATTCGTGTTTTAACAGGTGGGGAAGGATAAAATTTACAAATGTGAAACCCAGTGATGGGTCATAGAAATGACACTATCAAAATCCTGCCTTCACTTAGCTCTTTGTCAGTACAAAACTCTTGATTGAAAATAGACACAAACCTTCACACAAAGTAAGAAATGTCACCCCAAGAATGGGTGAATGTGCTCATAGCATGCAAATTTTGAGGTCAGAAGACAATCTCTGATGTTGCTTTTGAAACTGCTTCTATTTTTACAGTTATAGGCTATCTGATGAGGTGCTAGAAATTAAAGTCCTATCTTCTGCAAGAGCAGTATATGCTTTTAGTCTCCCTAAATCTCATCTAAGATACTTAACATGTTTTTTTATGTGAGTTTGTTTGATATGGAGCATTAATGGTATGAAGTGTGGAGGTCAGCAGACAATATTGGGAAGGTAGTTCTCTTCTTTAATCTTTATATTGAATCTGGGAGTGAAATTTAGGCTGCCAAACAGAAAATCACAAGAGTGTAAGAATTAGCAAACCAAGAGAAGAAAAGAGCTTAGGAGAAGACAAAAGGTTCTGAAACATATTTTTAGACATTCAGGAGTCACCTAAAAATGCTAAATTGAAAGCTGTGTTTGGGGAAGACTTGTTTGTAGAACCCTGTAGACCCTATGGTTGCTGTCTCAGTCTCTGTAAGTACAAATAAGCTTTGACTTAGAAGACCTTGATCTTCATGTGTCTAGTCTTTATTTTGGCAATTACACTATTTCTCCTTATTTTCCTACTTCTGGGATCCCTGAGCTCCTCCAATGAGGGATGTTTAATGGACATACCTCATTTGGATTGTGTGCTGTTCTCTCTCTCTCTCTCTCTCTCTCTCTCTCACACACACACACACACACACACACACACACACTCTCTCTCTCTCTCTCTCCTTCCCTCCTTCCATCCCTCCCCCTCTCTCTGTCTTTCCTTCCCTCCCTCCCTCCCTCCATCCCTCTCTCTCCCTCTCTCCCTCTCTCTATCCTTCCCTCCCTCCTGCTGTCCCTCTGCCTCCCTCTCCCTCTCTCTCCCCTCTCTCTGTCTCTTTCTCTCTCTTTGTTTTTCTGTCTGTCTGTGTGTGGGTCTGTCTGTCTGTTTCTCTTTGTCTCTGCCTGCATAATGTCTGACTGTGGGTTTTTGCATTTGTTGATATCAGATGCAGGAGAAACTTTCTCTGATGGCTGAATAAGGCACTGATCTATGAGTATAGCAGAATATTCTAAAAGGGAATTATTTTGTTACTTGGATTCATTTGTGTATTTTTTTAGATCAGCAGGGTAGATATTCACTTAAGTATTTTGAATATCTAGTTTCCTTTTCTTGGTCACTTAAGCAGTGTCTGATGTGTGTAAATCCCTTGAGGCTCAGGAGTGGCTAAGCCCCTCCCCTGAGCACCTCCAACTGCCAAGTTCCACAGAGAGAACTCTAACTGCCCTACAGGCCAGCCTCAGTCTTCCCCATCCACAGTCCATCCTTACACAGTAGCCCAAGCACACAAGTAAAAATCATAGCAATCCCTACCCCAGAAAGCTTTGTGCCCAACCCCAAGAACAGGTACATATCTCTGTCTTGTATTAAGTTCTTTGCTGCTTTCTTTACATTTGAGCAGAGGCAGCCACCCAAGAGGAAGTTAAGTTTGGTTCTTCCTCCCAGACCCATTCTCCCAGGAATAAGACTTGAACTCAAAATATATTTACAAATACACTGGTCCTATATTTAGGCTCATTTCTGACTTGATCATAACAAAAATCAACCCATTTATTCTAATTAATATTCTGCTGTTTGTCTGTTACCTTTGCTCAGATACCATGTGGCCATTTTGTTACATTTTCCCAGGGGAATCTTCCACCTGGCAATCTCCCAGAATCCTTTCTGCTGCCTATATGCCCCGCCTCCTACATTGTGCCTACGCCATAGGCCATCACATTTTAATTGACAGGTGCCTCATCCATCCAGGTAGAATATATTCTCTCCACACAGCCCTCTGAGTTTTTGCTACCCAGTAAAACTTTTGTGTGAGATTTTTGTGCCCTGTGACTCTGTAAAATTCCTTGCCTTCTGATTGCCAGGTTACTTTTCTATCACTGTTGTAACATGTAAAGGTGGATCCTTCTCATATGACATGGCGGGATCTCAGATGGTTTAGTTATTCCTACAGCTTTTGTGTCACTATTGATGTAGCATATTTTCACTCATAATATTAAATATATATATATATATATATATATATATATATATATATATATATACCTTTCTTGGTTATATAAGCATACGTATTTTGCATTAATGTTCGTGTGTGTGTGTGTATGTATGTCTGCGAGTGAATGTCTGTGTGTGTGTGTGTGTGTGTGTGTGTGTGTGTAAGCGTGCAGTGCATATATATAGGCTACAGATGTCAGAAGATCATTTCCATGTCCCATAAAAATTCAGGAAGTTAGAGGCAGTTCTGAGCCATCCTATCAGAGCTGGCAACCAAACCTAGGTCTTCCAGACAAACAGGCCATGCTAGTAATCACTGAGCCAACCTGTCACTGTTTTCTTTCTGAATCAACTGAAACATACTTGAGGCATAAGAAATAATATTAAAATAAAACAGATTATCTCTGCTTTCTTATTTTGGACCTTACACATAGAAAAACATGATCATACAGGTTGCCCAAAATGAGGATCCAAGATAACATGCATAGGAGAAAATGTTATTTAGATATATTATGGTTGTTCTTTTTATTCTTTGGTGTATATCACTGACTGATTTTAGTGAATTATTCACTCCACGAAGAATTGCTAATTTTTAATGTTCAGGAGAAAGAGAAATAATAATACATTCAAATGTATTTGAAAGGTATTTACTACAAATTGGAAAACGGTTTCAGAATGCCATTATCATCAAGTTATGCTTGATCCCAAAATGATGAATGTAGATGTTTCCTTCCCTTGATTTCACAGTTTATGGTTTCCCTAATGTAACAAAGATAACTATTTTAACTAAATGTAGAACCCAGAATATCAACTGCCAATCATGAAGAACCTTTACCCTGGTTATAATTGTGAGTGTTTGTTTTCAGGGCTGAGACTGCTTGCTGAACAATCACACAGCATGCATTCCATTGTGATAGTGCTAAATGAATGGTGTAATCCATGTCCATAAATAGGGAAATCACATTTGTTCACAGACTCTCAATAACAGAGTTATAATACAGGCTTCCTCACAAACAACTGCCAGGCTATCAAACAAGAAGGGAAGGGACAGAAAGGAGGAGGATGTAAGAATTCTATCCTCTGGAATAGGCAGTAGGCAGGGAAACAAATTTTGTTAATTGACAAGGATATTTATATCCAGTCCATTGACCTAAGAGGCATTAACGTTAGCTCTCCGAAGTTATAATCAAGTTTTAATAGAATAATGTTTATGTCTATATTTAGAAGACATCCTAAAATTTTTAAAAGTTACAACTTGTTGATGCTAATAATAATAATTCACACAGACATTATATATATATATATATATATATATATGTGTGTGTGTGTGTGTGTGTGTGTGTGTGTGTGTGTGTGTGTGTGTGTGTGTGTGTGTGTGTGTGTGTGTGTGTGTGAGTATGAATCTCATCTTGTGGCCCAACATAGTAATTCACAGTGTAGATTAGGCTGGCATCCATCTAAGTGATTTGCCTGGCTCTGCTTCCACTTCCAGGAATAAAAGTATCTACCACTCTCCCAGGCCAATATCATCAATATTTTAAAATCCTGAAGAATTCTTTACCAAGGCTACATTAATAGGTTATTAGAACTCCATTCATTCAAAATAAAATGATTGATTTTGGAAGTTTTCATCTGACAAATGCATAGATATGAGAGGAAATCTAAAACAGTGTTACCTTAAGTCACTTTCTTATACTTTTAAAACTTTCATTTACACATCTTAAGAAAATGTTTTAGATCATCTAATTATTTAAACTTTTCCTTCCTTAGAACTGTACAGTTTGTGTTTAACACATCTTAATCTACTTTTTAAACCCTCACGACTTACTTGAGCTTGCACCTTTTCATCCAATCATATACCAGGACACCTAAATGTATGATAACAGAAAGCAGTTATTTCAAAGCAACATCTTTAAATAAATAAACAGCAAAAAATACTTTAAAATTTATTTTGTGAGATTGTCTCTTTAAGAGGGAAGTAGGTCGGCAAGGTAGACTGTGTTTGCCTTTCTCAGCAAGAAGCCTACAAGTTCTAGAAAACTGTAGGTAGAAGCCCTATTATATGGCTTAACAAGGCAGCTACTGTCTTGGTAAATAAGCTTATATGTTTGCCCTGTTAAAGCTACAGTTTGTAAGTCCACATGCTCAAAATTCTGAAAAGAATAAATTGTAGCAGGAAGTACAATCCAAATGGTCTCTGTTTCCAATAAAATCACAAAGACTTGCAGGCTACCTAGATCTTTGTCCTGGCTTCCATGGTCAACAAGATGGTTTCTTTGTCCAGTCTTTGGCTGTCCCACAGGAAAGCATTAATTCTTCTGTTGCTGTTCAAGGCAGCATGGACTTTCAGCTCCCAGAACCAATGGGTCTAAGAGGTAGAGAACATACTTGGGAAAACTGAACTTATTTAAAAAGGCAGAGTCAACAAATATCCATAGTCTCTACAAAGCCCTGTGGGAGAGAGGCATGTGCACAGTTTGGTCTGGTGGTTAGCACAATCCAGGTGCACTGCTTATTTTTATTATTGGAAAAGTATTTATTATGCTAAAAATAAAACTGTGGATGGCAATTACAAGGGTATTATGCTATATTGTGCCTTGATTGCAAATCAGACAAAACCTCTCAAACATATTAACAGTCCTGAGCAAACTGCATCTTTTTCCTTGGGTAAGCTGGCATGCACACAATTCATTAGAACATAATTGCAGAAATAAAAAATCATGAATATGACCTAACATATAAAAAGAGCATTTCATGCTAGTGAAAAAAAATGTGAAATTTCAAAATCCATGTTCTTTCACCAACCTTATAATCAAACATGAATGGAACCATTTGTGGGCTGTGAGTGTATGAGATTCTTTTGGTATTTGCTTTTATAGTTTCTTGGTTAGCACTTAACAAGGGCGCATGCATCAGTTTCTTACTTAGGGTTCAGAAGCAGTATGTGATATGAAAGACACGGTCTCCTCCTCTGTAACCACCAGAGGGCCCACAGAGAAATGAGATCCTAACTTGATCTTATTAATAAGACCATATTTTGAACCAAGCTGCTTGGGAAAAATACTGTCAGACCACTTTCACATAGCCTGAGATGTAATGGATAATGATGTATATTTAAACCTTATAAAAGGAACACACAAGCACATTTAAAGAGTTTTACAATTTAAGCTAAAAGTGTAAGTCCAGAGCCTGCTTTCTCCTTGCTGTTATAAAACACCAACTTATACATGAAGACAAGAATGTGCCATTATGACCATTAGACACCCATCAGAATAAACACTACAGCAAGCAAGGGCGGACCTGCCAGGAGCTTGCTCTTTCCTCATCTTAAACTATGTTTTGTGATAGAGAGCAGTGTGGAGAAATGGAAAACTGTCTCATAACTGGAAAAGTCACAATCATCATTTTTGTTCACAATTTCAGTCAAACAGCAGCTAGGACCTTTAAGATGAAATCTAGATGAAAAACATTCACCAGGAGACTGAAAGTTTACTCCAAGAGAATAAACTGGAGATGAAACATGCTAATCAATCATGAATTTCTGAGATCAAATGATGGCCATTTGCAGTTTTAGCACTTTGATAATCAAAGTCTATCTCACCAAACTGCAGACCTTTCCTGTCCTTTCTGTAAGGAATTAAATACTGAGTGCTTTGCTCAAGTGCACTGAAGGACAGGACACCTGTTCACTCTGCTGCTGGGAAACAAAGAAAACAAAAGCCCCGCCCAGCACCCAAGTCCCGCCCAGAACTCCCACTCCCTCCAGCAGGGTATTCTGCATATTCAATGACATTTGGGTGAAGGGCATTTTCTGATAGGGTCCAACAACAGCCTAGAGAGTTAAGCAAAGCATTTTGTGCATAAAAAATGAGGTAATAATTATTTTTAAATTTAAAATTCACAAGTTGTGCAAAAAAGCCTTTTAATTCATTTAGAATTTATGATTTCTAGACTCCATCTACACATAGCTCAGAGAAAATGCAGAGTATTGGTCTTAAGAAAAATTAAGGAGCAGCTATGTGACTACAGTTCCAGATTTTTTTTTTTTTTTGTAATGTCGCTATCTTGAGTTGACACAATGTCTTTTTATTTTTTTTTATTTTTTTTACACAGGGATTACAGGCTATTTTATTTGCAGTTAAAGAATCCCAGCATCTAGATAAGTAAGTTTTTGAAAGGAGTGAATTAGTGATTTTTATAATTCTGACTTTCCGTTTCCCATTAATAAGATCAATTCCATTATATTTCTTTTTCTTGAGGAAATATATTTTTTCTTTTTTTTATTATTTTCTATATTCTTTGTTTACATTCCAAAGGCTTTCCCCTTTCCAATTCCCTCCTCACCATATGTCCCATAAGTCCTCCCCCCCCACCCCCCCACCCCCGTTCCCCAATCACTCCCCCCATTTCTATGTTCTGGTACTCTCCTACAAAATGGGGTTTAGTCTTTTCCAGACCAGGGTCCTCTCCATCCCTTTTCTTGGGAATCTTTTGATTAGCTAATTGTGTCTTGAGTATTCAGAGTTTCTGGGCTCAATAATATCCACATATCAGTGATTGTAATCCATGTGTATTCTTTTGTGATTGGGGTGATTCCCTTAGGATGATATTTTCCAGATCCAACCATTTGCCTACAAATTGCATGAATTCATTATTTTTAATTGCTGAGTAGTATTCCATTGTATAAATATACCACATTTTCTGTATCCATTCCTCCGTTCAGGGACATCTGGGTTCGTTCCAGCTTCTGGATAATATAAATAAGGCTGCTATGAACATAGTGGAGCATGTGTCTTTATTGCATGCAGGGGAATCCTCTGAGTATATACCCAGGAGTGGTATGATAGGGTCCTCTGGAAGTGTCATGCCCAATTTTCTGAAGAACCGCCAGACTGATTTCCAGAGCGGTTGTACCATCTTGCAGTCCCACCAACAATGGAGGAGTGATCCTCTTTCTTCCACATCCTCGGCAGCACCTGTTGTCTCTTGAGTTTTTAATCTTAGCCATTCTGACTGGTGTGAGTTGGAATCTCAGGGTTGTTTTGATTTGCATTTCCCTGATGACTAATGATGTTGAACATCTCTTAAGGTGCTTCTCAGTCATCAGAATTTCTTCTGGTGAAAATTCCTTGTTTAGCTCTGTACCCCATTTTTAATAGGGTTATTTGGTTCTTTGGGGTCTAACTTCTTGAGTTCTTTGTGTCCAGGTTTTAATCTTAGAATGCTTATCAGTCTTCAGGCTTTCCAGCCATAATAAAAACAATGAAGAGGACCTAGGTTTCCTATGGACTTCTATATAGCTATATTCATCTACAATTATTAAAATATATTCTCCCCCCTCTCCAATCCTGGCTCTTGGCTTTTAGTCTTCACACTAATATTAAATGAATAAAGATGAGACAACATGAAAACCAACATCCTTAAACAGCAGTCGTTTCCATACAAGTGGACTCAAGTCTGCAACACACTCATGTCCTGGCTGATGTGACTTTCTCAGGGCTGGCCAACCAAGTGTTTAGGATGCCTTAAAGGCAGTGAACAGAACATAGTAACCACTTCTATCCAGTAAGAAAAGCCAGAAAAATAAGTTAAGTTTCTGTAGAAGTGGGTTTGCAACACATATGGGTGCTACTTAGAAGCAACTCAAAGCCATTTTCGATGAATACAGCTTCTCCTTTGCACTGTCTTTAGATAGATATTCAGCATAAGCCAAAGAAAAGCAATCTCTTCATACTCTGTTATATACACACTAGAGGATGTTGTGCTGGGGTAGGGATCACACAGTGGATAAGACCACTCAGGTATGCTACTACAAGCATTCCTCAATAATTGTAGATCTGAAAAGATGGTGATAGTGTGTAAGGCTTCAGAATACTGAACAGAAAACATATTTTAGACTTGGTTAATGTAAAGGCTCCTCAGTTTGGGAAGAACAAAAATAAGGCCATGAACAATAGTGTCTCAGGTCAATGATACATGGCAAATGGGCAGATTAAGACCAGACTCCACCTCTTGAGACAGGCAGTGCAGTGTGTGACCAGATGAGACTAGAAGCTTTATCATGAGGTGACCCCAGAAAGAAGACAAAGGACATTAAGAATGAAAGTTCAGGTGTGTAAGGATTTTGTTCCAAAGCCACAGGTAAGTTGGCATATAAAATGGGCATCTAGAGATGAATGCCAATAAAGAGTTATGTGTAGAGGCACAATCCACAATACCAGTCTGTTTGCTAATCCACACTGCAACACAAGGGGGATTCACTGAATGGCCTTGGAAATAATTCTGCTCATAAGCTGTTGAGAAACAAACAATTAATTAAAACGTCTTATCTTCTTCAAAGAGTTTTTGGTGGCCAGACTTGGTAGCATCAGCGAACATTGTTCACAGCACTGTCTGTATCCCTCCTTCTGTTTTCTCCTTATGCTACAATGACAGTTACATTCTATTCAACCAAAATACCATGCCAACCCCAGCACTAGGGATCGCAAAGCTGGAGCATCACGGACTGGTGGTGCTCACCCTGGCTACTAAAAGCTCTGTCTCCAGCCATTCCCCATTCATAGGAATGGGCAGAGGGAAGAGAACTTATGGGACATATGGTGAGGGGGCAATTGGGAAAGGGCAAAGCCTTTGGAATGTAAACAAAGAATATAGAAAATAAATAAAATGTTAAAAAATGCCAATTTTGAGCAGGTATTTATGAACACTGAAGAGTATTTTGATACAAATGAAAAAATACTGAAAAACTGAAGAACTCCCTTTATCCCTTTCATACAGCAGATGACCAGGATGACACAGTCTAGACTAGTGACAACAAGTGTCCCCCCTCAACTTAAGTGCTCATTCTTCCTTTCATCTTAGTCAACTGCCTTGGGAACCATTAACACAACCCAATAAGACTGACTTCAGCATTAGGCCCTTTCTTTCATTTCTATAGCCAACTAAACCATCAGAGTTGCTAGGTACATGACAACAATCTGGTCTACCTAGTGACCAGGCCATGGGCTACTGAGGGAAAACCTACCAAACCTAAACAAACCAAACCAAAGACCAACCAGCCAAATAGACAGACAGAACATGATCTGATGGCCAAGTCTCACAGGAGCATTCTAAAGCTAGACATCCATTCAAAGCACCCTGTAAGAATTTAGGACACAAATCTACCTACCAGGAACCAGGAGGTAGAGCAAAAAGAATTCAAAGCCTCTTTGATTACAGAAAGACCACTTTATTTTGCCTTTCAGTAATGTACTGCTAATGAGAGCAATGCTCTGACAGTTGCTACTACAAAAGAAATAAAAAGAACTGTCTGTGCCTAGGCTATAGCCAGAGTAGACTAGGTATCTCTGACAAAATCACTGATTATACTGATAATAAAGCAGATGGGAAACTGAAAGAAAAACACAGTCCAAGTGTCCTGGCTCTAATTTACGTTGGTGTGTTTCACTAAATTCTGGCTGTTATACATACCCTGAAAAACCTGCAGCTACTAGATGGAGCCAATACTATTTACCACTGATGTTGGGTTTTAAATTCATGCTTCACCTTGATTAGTTTTCAACCAAATATGATTGGCAGAAAAGTGAGCTTAATTCCTTATATAAGTAAATGTAAAATTGATTCCTATGCAAAGAGCAACTTAAAATTATATTATCACATGAAATGAGGTGAGGGAAATTTAAAGGAAAGAATTCATGATGGTCTCACACACACACACACACACACACACACACACACACACACACACACACACACACGGTTTCTAGGTAGATTTTCTTCATTGTAATTAACAGTTTCCAAAATATAAAAACATTTGTAGATAAATGAATGCTTAGCACTGGATAAATAATACTTGCCAATTCCCATTACTGTTCTGTCATGCCAGTACCTCAGAAGGAGTAGTGGCCAAGAGGTGAAAGGAACTGAACATAACAGAACTTCAGATAACGGGACATATATGACCAATGGTTTTTACAAGGCAGTCACCGAATAATTAGAATACCCAAGTCAGCAGAGTCCAGCTGCTACAGCACAGCTACATGTTATACGCATCTGACTGAGATTAGTACATTTGAAACAAAGGTAAGAAAGATCTTTATGTTCCAATACAGCAGCCCTTGATTCAAGCTTCATTCAGAGATTTGTGTTGTCATAAATGAAACATGCTGCTGCCTCAGCAGCAGCCAAAGGTATTAGGACAATGTTCATGTCACGAATAAATAGAGAAGTGTTTTTCAAGCAAAACAATTGTCTCTCACCAATCCTGGAGGTCATCCACTCTAGACCTTGGCATAACCCTTCTCCTGTGAGTGCACAGCAGGCCTGGATGTGCCACGGGTGGTCCTCAATTGAACTAAGGGTGAGGTATTTGGAGATCTCACCTGCCGTAATGCACCCTTTCATGTTCTGCTTATTTGCAAAGATAAGGGCTGCAGCTTTCCTGAAATCCTCATGAGCCAGCATTCTGTACAATTCTTCTTTTGTAACGGCCAGGCATTCCCTGTCAATGCTATCCACAAGAATGATGAACTCTCTGTTTGAGTAATAAGTGTTCCAGGATGACCAGAGAGACTCTTGACCACCAATATCCCACATGAGAAAGTGAGTGTTCCTCACAACTATTTCTTCAACATTGCTTCAACTGATAAAGAATGGTGGTTTTCCCCGCATTATCCAGTCCCACAATGATTACTTTGTGCTCTTGGTTACAGAAAAGGCTCCAAAATTTAGCGAAGATCAGCTCCATCATGAGCCCCATGAGGGACAGGTTCCCTGGGCAGCACTAGGCAGCAGGTGCTGTGGCACCCGCAGTGGAGTCACAGGAATGCTGACCAGGAGCCATGGAGCCTGAAGAGTCCAGAGAAGCTTTGGTCCTCCCCTGAGCCAGAACCACCACAGACTCCTTTGTTAGCAGGGAGCTGAGCTCAGCCCCAAACCATAGTAGTAGCTCTGTCTGGGACCTCCTACCATGCACAACTTGCCCCCCTTACCTCCCCAAGTGCACTGTTATCATGCCCATTTGTCAATTAAATCTCTGAAGAGATTGATCATCATTTCTTAAGCAAACCTGATATTAAATAAACTTTACTTGTTTTAGTTACTACTTTTAGGATTGACCTTGAAAACACATATAAGAAGCTAATTAAAGTTTGTCATTCATAGGAATGACATAACAGTTTACAAATTAGTGCCATTCATAAAAGTAGATAATTTTATCCCTGTTGAACTTGAGCATTATAATTGTGAGTTGCAGATTTAATCTGGAGATATCTTGGCATCAAAATATAATGTTTAATTATAGAAACACTGCATAGATGGCCTAGGAAATTTTCTTGATTCTTTTCACAGAGCAACATAATAGATTATCATAATTTCTTGTATAACTCAGTTTACATCAAACAGCTAAAGCTCTGTAAATTTACCAAACAAAGCATACAGATATCTATCTTTAAGTCAAGTACTTCTAACCAAGTAGATCTTAGGTATTAATCAACCTTACTTATCAAAGATATATTGTTCCTCATTTAAATTTAGAAGTCTGATATTTAATATCATTAGCAAAGATAAAAGCAATTTGAAAAAATATCACTAAGTCTGTTTGTGTTAGCCTGAGTATATCTTTATACCTTTAGGAACTTAACACAATACAAAAGTACCCTCCATTATAATTCCAACACTTGCTTTTGTTCCAACATTCAAGATCAGATTGCCTTAGTTTCCTTATAGTATAGGGTCATCCTAAAATGGTTATGAAATCAAATGAAATGTACCATTTAAATGTAGTAAAGATTGCTGCCAACAATGTACTCATTATTTAATACATCTGTTTTTTAAGTAAATCTGTTTTTTGAACAAGAGTTGAATCCAAGTTTCACATACAATCTATATATTTTACTGGAAATCAATGTGTCAGTTTGTCAGAAGATTGGGAATAGTCTCTCCTCAAAACACAGCTGTATCTTTCCTTGGCATATACTTAAAAGATTCTCCACCAACCCACAAGGACACATGCACAACTATGCTCATAAATGCTTTATTAATAGGCAGAAACTGGAAAAATATAATGTGTCCTGCCTATGAAATGTGCAGAGACAATGATAGAGACTGAGGGAATGGCCAACCAATGATTGGCCCAAATTGAGACCCACCCCTGTGCAATAACCAGGCCTGAAACTATTAATGATACTCTTTTATGCTTACAGCCAGGTAGTTACTATAACCATCTTTTGAGTGACTATCACCCAATGCAAAAGAGGCAGACTCACTCCCAAATATTAGATAGATTTTGGAAACTTTATTGCAAGGCTGAGAGAAGAATTAAGAGACCCAATGTAGACAGGGACTCCACTGGAAGACCAACACTGTTATCTCTCCAGATCTATGGCATCTCCCAATGAATGACCCTCCTACCAATGAGAAAACATGAGCTACACTAGGTGCATACATATATGTAGCAGATGAGCAGCTTGGTCTTCATTCAGGACTCCAACAGCTAGAATAGGGGCTTCCCCTGAGTCTGTTTCCTGTCTGATTCTGGATATCATGCTCCTAAAGGGACCACCTTTTTTGGCCTCAGTGTAAGAATATGTGCCCAGTCTCTCAGTTCCTTGAATGGGCAAGGGGTTGTTTCTGGGTAAATGTGGGTCTGCTAGTTGGGATGGGGGTGACACACAGAGGTGGAATGGACAGAGGAATTGCATGAAGATTTACTGAAAGGAGAAGAAGGGCTGATAGTGGGATATAAAATGAAAAAAATGTGTTTTTTTTTTGAAAAAGAAAGCAGGGTGAGCTTACCATGAGGATGAAGCCATAAACAGCATCCTTCACAAGCCTCTGCATCAGCTCCTGCTTCTAGGTTTCTGTGATATTTGAGTTCATGTCCTGGCTTCATTTGATAATGGGCTACAATGAGGAAGTATAAGCTAAATAAACCCTGTTTATACCCTCCCCAAAAAACAAGAAATGAAGAACACAAATACCAAACCCAGAGTACTATATCCCTCAAAACTCTCAATCATCATATTTGGAGAAACCAAGATATTCCTTGAAAATATGAAATTTACACAATATCTTTCTTCAAATCCAGTCCTACAAAGGATAATAGATGAAAAACACAAAACACAAGGACAGAAACTACACCCTAGAAAAAGTAAGAAAGTAGCCTTCTTTCAACAAACCCAGAGGAGATAACCACAGAAACATAAAAAGAGAAACTGTGAACTTTCAAAAGGCATCACATCCTACTACAATAGTTTATCCCCAACAGAAATGGAAAATCAGGAAGAAATGGACAATTTTCTATACAGATACCAGCTGCTAAAGTTCAAACAGGATCAGATAAACCATCTAAGCTGTCTTAGAACCCCTAGAGGAGAAGCAGTCATTTATAGTCTACCAACCAAAGAAAAGGCCAAGACCAAATAGGTTTAGCAGAGAATTCTATCTGACTTTCATAGAGGATGTAATACCAATACTCTCCAAACTATTCCACAAAATATAAGGGATAGTTTGGAACAGTAGCTAATTTTTTTTCTATGAAGCTACAATAATGCTTTTACCTAACCACAAAAAAGACCAAACCAAGAATGAATATTTCAGACCAATTTCTCTTATGACCCTTGGTGCAAAAATATTCAATAAAATTCTTGCCAACCAAATCAAAGAACATATTAAAATAATCATTTACCATGATCAAGTAGGCTTCATCCCACAGATGCAGGTATGGATCAATATATGAAAATGCGTCACAGCAGCAGTCGCGGTAGGTCTCCATATTGCTACCAGGACATGGTTAGAGAGGCCCAGGAAGACAGACTCCAGCCAGGGCTACCATCGTGTGGGTGGATCCACCAGGCTCTAGCCAAGAGCCAGGCCCAGGGCCGAGGCTCTGCTGGACTTCTCCACACCCTCCGGCCTTGCAGCAAGGCAGCTGGGAGAAGCCAGCCTGTGGTCCCTTACAGCAAGGATACCCTCTCTCTCCCTATCTTTTCAATATAGTACTTGAAGTTCTAGCGAGAGCAATTAGACAACATAAGGAAGTCAAAGGGATATAAATTGGAAAGGAAGAAGTCAGACTATCATTATTAGCAGACAATATGGTAGTTTACTTAAGTGACCCAAAAAACTCCACCAGAGAACTTCTACAGCTAATAAACAACTTCAGCAAAGTGGCTGGTTATAAAATTAACTCAAGCAAATCAGTAGCCTTCTTGTACTCAAAGGACAAGCAGGCTGAGAAAGAAGTTAAGGAATAACAGCCTTCACAATAGCCACAAACAGCATAAACTACCTTGGCGTAAATCTAACCAAACAGGCAAAAGATCTGTGAGAATAGCCTCACAGAGTTATATATTTGCATCATTAGTCCCCAGTAACTATTTGGAAAAGGTCAGAAATTATGGTCCTGTTGAGATTATGGTGTTTATTGGAAGATGTGTCAATGGGAGTCTGGCAGTATATATTAGAGGTAGGTCACTAGGGGAGACTCTTGGAGGAAATGTTTCACTGGATTTGGGTTTGAAGTTTTGAGATACAAGGGACAGGACCTGAATCTAACTCTGCCTCTAGTTATGTCTGTCTCTGTTTCCATTTCTCTATAAATGTCTCTGTTTATCTCTCTGTCTTTCTCTGTCTCTTCTCATTCTACCTGTGTCTTTCCGTATCTCTTTCTGTATCCCATTCTCTGTCTGTCTGTCTCTGTCTCTGTCTATCTCTGTCTGTCTCTCTGTGTCTGTCTCTCTCTCTTTCTGTCTCTTTCTCTTTCTCTTTGTCTCTCTGTCTCTCTGTCTCTCTCTGTCTCTCTCTCTCTCTCTCTCTCTCTCTCTCTCTCTCTCTCTCTCTCTCTCTCCTTTGATTTACTATGAAAAACCTTGACATGACATCAGGGATTCTAACTGTAAAACTATAAGGAAGCCCCACTTAAATGCTTCCTGTTCAAAGGAATGCCCCAGTCCTGGTGGTTCTTCACAGTAATTAAACAGCAACTAAATACCTACTGAGGACATATCTGTTAATACACTAATATTATTGGTTCGGATGAATAATCACATTTCAATGATAAGTGTCTATTTAACACTTGCAAGAGATGTGTGACACTCCTACTTAAGTAAGATTCCTAGAAATAGGAACTATCACCTGTGGGTTTTGTGCTTATAGCTGCCTTCATTGCAGCCATGTCGGGCTGTCCTAGCATTCCTTTCTAGCATGGTGTCAAGTCTGTCCCTTTTAAAACATGGCTTCTCAAATGACTGTTGGCTTTCATCTGCCTTCTGACATCAGATGCCCTCTCAGCCAATCAGCACTTAATAGAATCTTGAGGTTACCATGGAGCTGAGTAAACAAGTCTGGCTCAGTGTTCAGTTGAACTGCTTCAATGCGCACACGTGAATTTTGCTTCTGAAACCCAATAACCCCTTTATCATCCCTTTATCCAGATCCTATAACTCTACTTGTCTTCCTGCCTCCACAATGTCAGGTAGGAAAAGAAACTAACATGTTTATTGAATTGGATAATCCCTCAAATAGGGAATCATCAAAATAAGCTGGATTTGGGAAGAAAGTATTGAAGGACAAGACTGTGCCCCAACTAAGTCTTGGCTCTGACATTTCCTAGGGTTGAAACTTTGGACTGAACTTTCACTTATCTACTTGCTGGCAGATTCAAGGGCTCTCTATTGAATTGAGACTTTAGGAGGAGGGGACAGAGAAGGAAACCAGATAGTTCTTGGGGCTCTTTCAACTGAAGCAGAGAGAGAACTGTGTAAAGACACAGGAGAACTGAGGGCCAAGATGCTTCTCTTTTGTTGACAGACTACACAGTTTTCTATAATTCTATCTCAAAGTTTGACTGTTCAACAGTAATGTTGAGATGAGGATATTCAGTAAAACATCTGCCACTGTAAAATTATCAAGTTAGAGGGACTAGATTTTGCCAAATGGGTAGAGGTACTTTCATCCTTCATGGTTGCACTGATATCTGAATGGGTCTGGGTAAGGGGACTGATGGAGTCACACTACATAGGCCTCTGTGTTTCATTCTGGGTCTCTGTCTATCTCTTTCTCTGTCTCTCTCTGTCTCTTTGTCTCTGTCTCTGTTTCTGTTGATCTGTCCGCCTCTGTCTCTGTCTCTCTATCTGTCTCTGTCTCTGTCTGTGTCTCTTTTTCCCTGTCCCCCCACCCTGCCCTGTAATATCATGGTATGGGTCTCTATATATGTTCCCATCTGCTGCAGGAGGAAGCCTTTCTTATAATGGCAGAATAGGGCATTGATCTGAGGGATTATAAAAATTGGATAAGGCAATGGAGGATTGTTTCTTTTATTTAATTTTTTAAACCAGTACGATTTGACTTTAAACTAAGTTTCTGGGGTATCTACACTCTATATTTTGGTCAACTAAGCAGAGTCTTGTATAGATTCTATCTCATTAATTGTGCCTTAAGTAAAATTAGACAATTCTATACTATTCCTAGAGGTTTTCTGACACCACTGCAGCAGCATATATAGCAGGTAGAACTGCATGTTGAGTCTGAATAACAGACGTTCTACAGAAAATATGTTATGTCAAGGGATTTGTGGCTGAGTTGATATTTGCTTCTCTTTCAGTAGCCAACAGAGTATGCTCCTACAACAAAGAAACTAGAACATAAGAGCAAAGGTTTCAGGCATGCATCAGCACAAATTCTATTTCACTGTGCTGTGTAGATGTTGTCCTAAGCAATTGAACTCCACTCGCAGCAGAGTAAACAGTTGTCTTAGCAACACCCTGGGTTGTTTGTATATTTCAATGGGATGGCCTTGCAGAACAACTCAAATGAATGCAATGCAGTCCCTTTTCATGGAAGTCTTTTTGGTGATTAAAAATGGCCAGTAGAGACTCTGTATCCCCCATCAGTAGAAATCACTAAGATTGCCTTCCTATACTTTAGGATTTCCAGTACACTAGGTTTCTATGTTATGCCTCTAATGCCCCTGCAACTGAACCTATATCTCCCACGATTCTCTTCCTTTCCCTTATTTCTCTTCCCTTTCCTCCTTGACTGTGTCCATTCTCTTTTATGTAGGTCAGCTGTAAAATCTATTCAATCTCTCACCTCCATGGAGATCCATGTGTCCATTGTAGTTCATGTCTTTATACCCTACCTCTGGGTGTATGGATTATAGGTTGGTTTGCAACAATTCATGACTAAAATCCAGATATAAGTGAATACATACAGTATGTGTATTTCTGAGTCTTGCTTATGTCACTCAGGATGAATTTTTTTATTTCCATCCGTTTGTCTACAAATGCCAGAGGGTCATCGTTTTGTTTTTTAAATATCTAACCTGCCACTATGTAAATTTACCACATTTGCCCTAAAGGAGCTTTTCAATGAAGGACCATGCTTTCGTTCTTGGAAATTGCCCAGTGAGTTTGAATGACAAAGTTTCAACAGTAATATCTTTGTTCAGCCTAGAGGTCTCCCTTCTTCCATTTTCTGATGATTTGAATGAGAATAGTCCCACAGAGTTATATATTTGCATCATTAGTCCCCAGTAACTATTTGGAAACGGTCAGAAATTATGGTCCTGTTGAGATTATGGTGTTGATTGGAAGATGTGTCAATGGGAGTCTGGCAGTATATATTAGAGGTAGGTCTCTAGGGGAGACTCTTGGAGGAAATGTTTCACTGGGGTTGGGTTTGAAGTTTTAAGTTACCAGGGACAGGACCTGAATCTAACTCTGTCTCTAGTTATTTCTCTGTCTCCATCTCTCTATATTTGTCTCTGTTTCTCTGTCTTTCTCTGTCTCTTCTCACTCTACCTGTGTCTTTCTGTATCTCTCTCTGTATCCCATTCTCTGTCTGTCTGTCTCTGTCTCTGTCTATCTCTGTCTGTCTGTCTCTCTGTCTCTCTCTATTTCTGTCTCTTTCTCTATGTCTCTTTCTCTGTCTGTCTCTGTCTTTTTCTCTGTCTCTGTGTCTCTCTCTGTGTCTCTGTGTCTCTGTCTCTCTCTGTCTCTCTGTCTCTCTCTGTCTCTCTCTCTCTCTCTCTCTGTCTCTCTCTCTCTCTCTCTCTCTCTCTCTCTCTCTCTCTCTCTCTCTCTCTCTCTCTCTCTCTCTCTCTCTCTTTGCCTGCCTCCTTTGTTTTACTATGAAATACCTTGACATGACTTCAGGGATTGTAACTGTAAAACTATAAGGAAGCCCCAATTAAATGCTTCCTGTTCAAAGAAATGCCCCAGTCCTGGTGGTTCTTCACAGCAATTAAACAGCAACTAAATACCTACTGAGGAAATATCTGTTAATACACTAATATTATCAGTTCGGATGAATAATCACATTTCAATGATAAGTGTCTTATTAACACTTGCAAGAAATGTGTGACACTCCTATGTAAGTAAGATTCCTAAAAATAGGAACTATCACCTGTGGGTTTTGTGCTTATAGCTGCCTTCATTGCAGCCATGTCGGGCTGTCCTAGCATTTCTTTCTAGCATGGTGTCAAGTCTGTCCCTTTTAAAACATGGCTTCTCAAATGACTGTTGGCCTTCATCTGCCTTCTGACATCTGATGCCCTCTCAGCCAATCAGCACTTAATAGAATCTTGAGGTTACCATGGAGCTGAGTAAACAAGTCTGGCTCAGTGTTCAGTTGAACTGCTTCAACGCGCACACGTGAATTTTGCTTCTGAAACCCAATAACCCCTTTATCATCCCTTTATCCAGATCCTATAACTCTACTTGTCTTCCTGCATCCACAATGTCAGGTAGGAAAAGAAACTAACATGTTTATTGAATTGGACAGTCCCTCAAATAGGGAGTCATCAAAATAAGCTGGATTTGGGAAGAAAGTATTGAAAGACAAGACTGTGCCCTAAGTCTTGGCTCTGACATTTTCTAGGGTTGAAACTTTGGACTAATCTTTTAATTATCTGCTTTCTGGCAGATTCAAGGGCTCTCTTGAATTGAGACTTTAGGAGGAGGGGAGAGAGAAGGAAACCAGATAGTTCTTGGGGCTCTTTCAACTGAAGCAGAGAGAGAACTGTGTAAAGACACAGGAGAACTGAGGGCCAAGATGCTTCTCTTTTGTTGACAGACTACACAGTTTTCTACAATACTACAAACATGACTGTTCAAAAGTAATGTTGAGAAGAGGAGATTCAGTAAAACATCTGCCACTGTAAAAATATCAAGTTAGAGGGACTAGATTTTGCCAACTGGGTAGACGTACTTTCATCCTCCATGGTTGCACATTTGTGTTCTCTGAAGCTGTCATGTGGAAAAATGTCTTTCCCTGACAAAAGGACAGCTTGTTACATTCACCAGCACAGAAACAGATATGATCTCCCTGGTGTTGCACACTGGGTTAAAGATGGGTATGTTACTAATGGAGGAGGTTGCCACTCTATTTTTGTAAATGGTTTAAGATAATTATATAACCTTGATTGTCATTACAAACTCCTAATGGGAATAGTGAGAGTATAGTGGCATACAGCTTTAATGTCAGCCCTTGGAAACCAGAGGCCTGAGAACCAAGGAGGACATGAGAGTGTCTGTTGGTCAATAACTTCAAAAGAGCCAGTCTGGGGCTACAAGACCATTACTCAAGAAATAAAATGAAATGAGTTTTAAAAATTAGCATTCCCAATATTATGAATCTTAAATTTAAAGAACACAAAGATAGAAGGGTGGATCACAGGGCACTAAGGAACCTGATACTCTTGAGAACGCAAGCTAGGGACCATTTATAAAAAGATCACACCACCTTTACCTAGAGATGATGAAGAAAATAAAAAATGGGGCAAGATTGGAGGAGAAGAGAATATGAAAGAGTAGATGAAAGGAGAGGACAGAACATAGAGGTGTTAATCATGTAATACCGGAGGCTCGGCACTAAATGCTTAAGGCAGCCAAATTATATCAAAAAATACATTTTAAAAGGAATGCTGGCTATAAATTACTGAGTACATGGCAAACATTGAAGGATTTAATGAACATATAGATCAAGAGATCGGGAAGGATCCTGAGGCTGGGACAGGATGTGCTTAGGAAAAACACCTTTCATGTTTAGTTTTCGTCTTCTGAGTCCCTAAACACTGATGATGCTTGGCAATTAAGAAAATGAGCATTCTATACATATATTGTAGAACCAATTCTTAGTGCAATGTCTGGGCTCAAGCATAGAATTTTAGCACCCAGGTGGCATAGGCAGAAGGATTGATGCTAGTTTATGGCCATTCTAGGAAGAATGATGAACTATAGGCAAACTCTGGCCATGAAGTCAAATTATTACTAAAAAGAAATAGAATACTTTCTGAGCACTTGTGGTTGACAGGTGCCAAATAGGTGAGACTGTGCTAGGGATTTTGTTTTACACTGACCTTGAGCATACACAGGAACTAGAGAAATCATGGTGATCTAGATTATCATTAGTCTTAGGGATCAAGCTAAAGCGAATTTAATTGAACAGCGTTCAAATCAATTATTTCACTGGACACAGTATAATCTTTGTAACTACAAGGAATTATAAAGCTATGAAGATAAGACAGGAATCCATAAAGACTCAGTTGAATATCACTAATAAGCCTATGTCTCCCCATCCAGGAATTCTTGGACTAGAGGTACAAGTTCAGTTTCAGGATACTTTGCTAGCAACTACCCAATCAAAACCTGAAACATCTTGGGGTCCTTATGATAAGGGCAAACCTGTTTTCCCAAACTGTGTTCACATTACAACCTTACAATGTCTGGTATGGAAAGAAATCTAAACATTTCTTTAGCTGATATCCCCAAATATTTTGAGAATTCCAGACAGGGTGGAAGCACAGGGAATGTACTGAACTAGAATCTGTTGCCATAGTGTCAGTTTTGGCCCTGATATATCTGAGCTTATGATTTTGGACAAAGCATTTCCTCTTCCACTATAAGGATCTACACATTCCATTGTAGCTAAAGTCACATACTGGCCTCTGAGCACACCTAGATGTAGGGTGCTTAAGAGAGCACAGTGTAGAGAAAGCACCCAGGGAGGTCATGGGAGGTTTTGCAGAGAATCAGACAGAGAGCTGGAGTGTACACAGAAACACTCAAAGCCAAGATGCCTCACTGTGGTAAACAATCTCCACTCAGTTTCCACATTAACATTTGAACTGCAGTGCTCTTCAGTAGCAGTGTTGTGATGAGAGGGAAACTATCTGCCACAACTGCCAACCCTCTAAGTGCAGGTTTGTCTTGCCTGACCTGCCTGGATTGGCTGATGTGTCCTACCGAGGAATCAGAGTATAACACTCATGGACCTGGGTTTTATGCTTTGAATGGAACCTTCAGGACAGAGAAATGTGACTGTGTGTCATGTCTAGGACACAGAGAAACTATAGACTTACTGTGGTCCTCCAGGCAAAATCTTTAAAAGAAGTACCAGTGCCAGCACTACTTTTGAAGATATGCCACCTAAGCACTTGGGGGCCATGGAGATACAGGCTTTTAACCTACAGTTCAGTGACTGAATCAGGATGGTAGACACAACCTAAATTGCAGAGTAATTCACTTACAATTTTTATTGAAATTAAATCAACAATTTTCATCTATAGGAATTTTCAAAGGAGATTGATTTAAGATGGCACAGTGGTTTATTTAGAAATGCACATATTAATATAACATTAATTCACAGAAAAGCAAAGTATCTCCTTTCCTAAATTATTGTTTATCTTGTGACAGGTGGGAACCTCCTGAACCCTAGGCACTCACAACAACAGAGCCTAGGCAATAAAGGACCTTTGTGTACTGGCACAACAAATCTGTTCTCAACACAGTTACAAATAAAGGTAATTTGCATGGAATTCTTTGAGCCAAATTTTAAATCTCAGTGTCTTTTTCTGTGTTTAGACTAGTGATTCTCAAATGTTTTCACCCAACTGTTCATGTATCATTTTTTTCTTTCATTGACACTGGGATCAGAGAAAATAGGTCAATGCTCTGGACAGTTAGTCTTTAAACTACATTGCACACTGCTCTCAAACACTCTAAGTCAAGACTGCCTTTTACAGTGCTGTGGACTAAGGTGTTGAGAGTTTTCAAGCTTTTATGGCCTACTGAAGATTCTCAGACTTAGTTTCTGAACATCGTAAACATCAGGAACTTAGTTTTCATTCCTCATGATCATGCAAATGCAAAACCCTGCTATGTGTACACAAATACTCACAGTTACGTGACCTCTTCTGGTCCTGATTTCAATAAATAATCTATTTCTAACCCAGCTCCTTAAGTTGAACATTCCCTCAGAGCTCCTTTTCATTATGTTTTGAATGGGAACAGACATCCCTAATCTCAAATCTACCACTTTACTAGCACAAAAAGAGATCCCACAGAGGGATTATTCACTAAATGTTTGAAGCTGAATTGCCACATGGGGTTTTCTATCCACTCTAATTTCTTAAGGAGAGAGGTTTGTGAATCTGACACAGAAATATATATATATATATATATATATATATATATATATATATACACAAAAGTGTGTGTGTGTGTGTGTGTGTGTGTGTGTGTGTGTGTGTGCGCATGCCTGTGTGAAAGCGCTAGAGAGCTGGAATGGCATCATGCCACACAAAGTGTTTTGATGTTTCCTGTCCTCTCTTTTCTGTCTTAGAACATCTCCAGGCATGATAATGTCACTCTTCACCCCGAAGAGCGGTTCCAACTTTTAAGTGCTCTTGGGCAGAAGATTGAAATCAACAAGAATGTTTCGCTGACATTTTACATGAGCCTGAGCAAAACGTTCTGCCAAATGGCAGGTGAATTAGAACAATGTGGACAAAAGGAAGCAGCCTTTGTGCTCTACCACAAATTCCTCACGTGAGAACCTGCATTTTCTACTCTTTTTCTCAAATATTCCCTTGTTCAACCTGCTGTTCTATTCAAGGTTTTCTCCTTTGTTGTGAGCTATGGAACATGAGGATGCTACCTTTTTATCAGTTTTATGGCACTTCCCACGCAGACTTTTCCTTGTGATTCAAAGATATTAGTACCAAAGGTGGTGGTATCATAAATAAGGAATTTTAATGGCACTCAAGGTCCAGCAATAGTGGAAGAAAGGGTGGCTGAAAATGAGGGTGTATCTGAACTGATAGGTATTTTGATTTCTAAATCTCCCGATGTACACAGTCACAACTTTGTCTCTGATCGGTGGCCAAGCTTATTGAGTTCTATGGGAGAGAAGTAGGCCTTCCTGTAACTCCACAGTCACCAGAGGTTTGTAGAATACCTGGTTTTAGTGTGGTTAACCACTGTTAGGGATTTCTCCAAACTGTTGATTGTATTGCATATGCAGAGTGAAAAATACATTGCAAAGCTGTCACCATGAAATAGTTCTTATAGACTCAGTGACAAGGGTGCTTTGACTTTAGTAGGGCGAAGATGCAAAAGTATCAACAATCCTGTCTGGCCTTACATTTCATGAAACAGAATATAAGGAGATACACAGGAGCACAGCTACTAGGCAGGGGTTTTGTGGACATGATTTCATTGATCTTAAGAAGACTGAAAGTTTAGTAGGTACACCTATACCTGTTCCACAAACAAAAGTTAGATTTACACATGAGTTGAGGCACCACACTTTGCATTCCCTTTGTTGTGCAACTCCTACACAGGGGTTATCTTGGTTTTCCAGTGGTGATTTCCAGGAAAATGAACGGATACTCTTGAGAACATACTAAATCTCCTATCATTTCTTCTCTTTTCCAAAAACAAATCTTTCTTACCAAGGAATCACATGTCCTCCCATAAATCAGCATCCAAGACTGAGGTTCTGGTCATATCCTCTTCTCAAGCAGAGTTGCTGAAAGGCAGTGTATATTGATTATTCAACAGAACTGAGGGTTGAAGCAGTTTAATAGCATTTACAGTGCACCATGAGAGTAGGTCCACAGGGCACATCAACACCAAGACCTGAGCACCCTCAGTATCTCCTGTCATTACCTAATGATCTCTGAGGTGAGGTGGTACACTCCCAATAAGCAATAACCAAAAGTGCTATGTGAGCTAAGATTAATATTGGCAATGAAAGCCTGATTCCACTGAGTTTATTTCCTACTTTGAAGTCCAGGATTAGAACATGTTTCCTCAAGGATCAGGTCTATGTGGTACCACCTGAATCTTAAAAGGACGAATTAGCACTGTGTCACTATATTTATGCTAATAGACAGCTAATGTTTGCTGAATGTGCAAGTTTAATGGAATTCTTTTGATATTGTCGCTCTAGACTAAGGAAAGGAAATGGATGTGGGATTTCAAGGTGTGCCTTATTAAACACCAGAAACTTCTGAAACAGTGACTGCAGAGTCCAAATTTCCTGAGGGACTCATTTAGACATTTGAATTTCTCTGCACAGCTTAGTCTCTCTGCTCTATTCCTTTAGACTCTATGTGGAAAAGCTCCCCACTGAGAAAATGGACCAAGACCTTTTGGAGATTTATCAAAGAACAAATATCCTTGAGGTAGGATTTCATTTTCAATGCTGCTGACAAAAATCTCAAGAGCAGTATACGGCTGATCACAGAAAAGATACAGATGATGACACTAGATGGAATCGGGGAAATTGCTGCCTCAGGAAATCAGTACAGAGGAGGGGATAGCTGGAAATGGGGTTCAAGTCATGCATGAGATACTGCTGCCCCTGCTAACTTATTTTTTCTCGCTTTTATGACATTAGAGCTGTTCTAATTATCCTTTTTGGTTTCCCGATTGCAGACCACAAACGAGATTTTTGTGAGGGCCAAGGAGCTGAAGAGAGAACTGAAAATTAAATACTATGAAGAATATCTTATTTACTTAACAGAAAAGGTCAGTGTAAGGAGAAGCATGGATACAGGAGGACTGTGTGACAGCGACTCAGTCTGTTCTCAGGACTGTCTTGTGCTGTGTAATTGGAGGGAGTGATTCAATGTAAGGGCTCCACATGACCTCTGCAATCCAATCAACACACATGAACATACAGACACACACACAAATACACACAATGTCGTGGCATACTAAGAAGACTGAGACCTAGCTTTACTAAAAACAGGAAATGAGTAAGGTAGCAGAATGGATTTTCCAACACACCAGGGATAGAGACCCTGGCCTGAGATGTCAAAACCTAACAGAACAAAATTTTGTTCATATCTGGGCTGACAAGACATTTCTTCCAAAAGTTGAAGTAGTGGCCTAAATTCTTTTCCCTGCCTGCAGGAGAAGAAAGAACAATTGGCCAAGAAGGCATCATTCTGGAAGAAAAAAAGAAAGATCAGAACACGATTTTCAAAATGGGCTTCCTTTCCTTTTCTAAAATGGTATGGTTCTCAAAGAAAAATTCAAAGGTGGGGAGGTGGGCCCTGGAGCACCAATTACATCAAAGGAAGCTCAGTCTTATTCAGTAACCACAAGAACGTTCAGCCCAACAGTGGTGTCTTCAGGAAAGGAAGCCTTTGATGAAGCAGCTCCAACAACATCACCAGCTGCCAAGGAGGCTGCAGAAACTGGCAACTTGGAGAGGCCAGGTGAGTCAGCACAGGTTTCTCACTTGGACACGCCTTGTGTAGAAGTCCTTCAAATTGCATCTGGGTCAGGAAATCAGGAGTGAGACTGAAGCTCTCAAGAAAGGTAAGGCAGAGGTGCTGGACAGGTGCCTCACGTCTGGAGCACTGGGCCCCACAGAGAATCCTGAATCTCCTGCCATGTGCTCAGTCTTCTGCGCCCATGGATCTACTAACCATGCTGTGGGAACAGACCCTTGTGTGATGAGTGCTGCCTTCTTCTGTCTTGACAACATGACTGTCTTGTCAGTATGTGGAGACAGAACAATATTTCCATATGTATCTGTCAGATGATGGGAAAAAATTCTGAACTTGCCCTGCCGATCGGAGACCACATGGGTTCCCTCATCCTTACAACATTGCACTATTGTGGACAGATTGTGGTAGTCTGACCTTGAGATAAGAAAATGTGTATGTATTTGTGCTCTCTGGAACCTCTTATTACCTGATGGACTTTCTCACAGCCTCACAGCTCTAGTGTAAATGCTCCATAGGATTGAGCATACCCACAGCTGGCTCCCTCAAGGTAGATTCTATGGAATACTTGTAGTTTGATTCAATCCATGCCAGGATGTCAAAGACTTGTAAGTCATTTGTGTGAGGCAAGGTCTAAGGCAACATCCAGTTGGACACAGGAAAATGCAAGTCCAAACTTCAGAGCCTAAATACCAAAGAATCTAGAGATATGAATGAAGAACAAAGGAGACATGACTCTGTCAGGAGAAACCCAGTAGAAGTTTTGTTTTTCGCTCATAGTCTAGATCCCTGGAGGCTTATGCCTGGAGGCTTATGGTGATCTACTCCATTAGGAGATGACTTTGTCCAATGAGTCCCTACACACAGAGAGAAATTTTATAATCAGCTCAGAGTCCCATCCTGAAATATTGTTCCATCCACTTAAACTGACAGTAAAGTCCATGGCCCTTTCTACCAGACACCAGTAACCAGAGCTTGGAGTGAAACTCCCTGCCTGTCATGATGAGGGGGATGAAGAAAAGAATCACAATGACTTTCCATTACTTTTCTGAGTTAGAGGCCACTTCGTCCTACAATGTGAGTTCCAGGAGAGCCAGGGCTACAAAAAGAAACCCTATCTAGACAAAACAAAAAATGAAAAAGAAAAAGAAAACAAAAAAAGGAAGCTACATATATTTGCAGATGTCCTGCAAAGGATTTGTGTATTCCCAGTGCTTTCTGCTATTCTCTTGCAGTTCTTGCTAGCTTGGCTCAGATGAATTGGAGAGCTCTGTCATCCTTTTCTTGCTTTCTGTCTGGCTGTGACATTATTTTGGCCTCGTATTCTGCATGGTTCCCTGATATCTGAATGGGTCTGTATAAGGGGAGTGATGGAGACACACCACATAGGCCTCTGTGTTTCATTCTTGGTCTCTGTCTATCCATTTCTCCTCTGTCTCTGTCTCTGTCTCTCTGTCTGTTTCTGTTGATCTGTCTGCCTCTGTCTCTCTCTGTCTATGTGTCTATGTCTCAGTCTGTGACTCTTTTTCCCTCTTACCCCCTGCCCTGTAGTATCGTGGTATGGGTCTCTATATATGTCGCCATCTGCTGCAGGAGGAAGCCTTTCTTATAATGGCAGAATAGGTTGTTGATCAGTGGGATTAGAAGAATTGGATAAGGCAATGGAAGATTGTTTCTTTTATTTAATTTTTAAAACCAGTACGATTTGATTTTAAACTAGGTTTCTGGGGCATCTACACTATACTTTGGTCACCTAAGCAGAGTCTTGTATAGATTCTATCTCATTAATTGTGCCTTAAGTAAAATTAGACATTTCTATACTATTCCTAGAGGTTTTCTGACACCACTGCAGTAGCATATATAGCAGGTAGAAATGCACGATGAGTCTGAATAACAGACTTTCCACAGAAAATATGTTAGGTCAAGGGTTTTCTGGCTGAGTTGATATTTGATTCTCTTTCAGTAGACAACAGAGTATGCTCCTACAACAAAGAAACTAGAACATAAGGGTAAAGGTTTCAGGCATGCATCAGCTCAAATTCAATTTCACTGTGCTATGTAGGTGTTGTCCTAAGCAATTGAACTCCACTCTCAGCAGAGAGTAAACAGTTGTCTTAGGAACAGCCTGGGTTGTTTGTATATTTCTATGGGATGTCCTTGCAGAACAACTCAAATGAATGCAATGCAGTCTCTTTTCATGGAAGTCTTTTTGGTGATTAAAAACGGCCAGTGGAGACTCTGTATCCCCCCTCAGTAAAAATCACTAAGACTGCCTTCCTATACTTTAGGATTTCCAGTACACTAGGTTTCTATGTTATGCCTCTAATGCCCCTGCAACTGAACCTATTTCTCCCACGATTCTCTTCCTTTCCCTTATTTCTCTTCCCTTTCCTCGTTGACTGTGTCCATTCTCTTTTATACAGGTCACCTGTAAAATCTATTCAATCTCTCACTTCCATGGAGATCCATGTGTGCATCCTACTTCATTTCTTTATACCATATCTATGGATGTATGGATTATAAGTTGGTTAGTATCATTTAGTGACTACTATCCAGATGTGAGTGAATACACATGTTTATTTCTGGATCTTGTTTGTGTCACTCAGGATGCATTTTTAATTTACAATTTTTATATTCTATATTCTTTATTACATCCCAAAGGCTTTCCCCTTTCCTAGTTTTCCCTTCACTCCATGTCCCATAAGTCCTCTTCCCCCGCCTCCTGCCTATTCCCCCATCACCCGCCCCTGACTTTCTTCTGTTCTGGTACTCTCCTAAAAAACTGGATCCAGTCTTTTCAGAACCAGGGGTCTCTCCTTCCTTCTTTGGAATCTTTTCATTTGCTACTTATGTCTAGAGTATTCACAGCTTATGGGCTCATTAATATCCACTTATCAGTGATTACATTTCATGTGAATTCTTTTGTGATTGGATTAACTCACTTAGGATGATATTTTCCTGATCCAACCATTTGCCTACAAATTGCATGAATTCATTATTTTTAATTGCTGAGTAGTATTCCATTGTATAAATATACCACATTTTCTGTATCCATTCCTCCTTTGAGTGACATCTGGACTCCTTCCAAGTTCTGGCTATTATAAATAAGGCTGCTATAAACATAGTGGAGCATGTGTCTTTATTGTATACAGGGGAATCCTCTGGGTATATGCCCAGGAGTGGTATGACAGGGTCCTCTGGAAGTGTCATGCCCAATTTTCTAAGGAACTGCAAGATTGATTTCCAGAGTGGTTGTAACATCTTGCAATCCTACCAACAGTGGAGGAGTGTTCGTCTTTCTCCACATCCTCGCCATCACCTGTTGTCTCTTGTGTTTTTAATCTTAGCCATTCTGACTGGTGTGAGGTAGAATCTCAGGTTGTTTTGATTTGCATTTCCCTGATGATTAATGATGTTGAACAGCTCTTAAGGTGCTTCTCAGCCATCTAAATTTCTTCTGGTGAAAATTCTTTTTTTTTAGCTCTGTACCCCATTTTTAAAAAGGGTTATTTGGTTCTTTGGGGTCTAACTTCTTGTGTTCTTTGTATATATTGGATATTAGCCCTCTGTCACATATACAGTTGTGAAGATCTTTTCCCAACTTGTTGATGACTGTTTTGTCCTTCTGACCATGTCCTTTCCCTTATAGAAACTTTGTAATTTTATGAGGTCCCATTTGTCAATTCTTGGTCTTAGAGCATAAGCTATTGGTGTTCTGTTCAGAAATTCTCCCCCTGTGCCCATGTACTCCACGGTCTTCCCCAGTTTCTTTTCTATTAGTTTCAGTGTGTCTGGTTTTACATGGAGGTCCTTGATCCACTTGGAGTTGATCTTAGTGCAAGGAGATAAGAGTGGGTCAATTCGCATTCTTCTGCATGTTAACCTCCAGTTGAACCAGCACCATTTGTTAAAAAGGCTATCTTTTTTCAACTGGATGGTTGTAGCTCCTTTATCAAAGATCAAGTGATCGTAAGTCTGTGGGTTCATTTCTGGGTCTTCAATTCTATTCCATTGATCTACTTGCCTGTTGCTGTACCAATACCATGCAGTTTTTAACACAATTGCTCTGTAGTACTGCTTGAAGTCAGGTATATTTATTCCCCCAGAAGTCCTTTTAATTTTGAGAATAGTTTTAGCTATCCTGGGTTTTTGTTATTCCAGATGAATTTAAGAATTGCTCTTTCTAGATCTATGAAGAATTGGTTTGGGATTTTGATGGGGATTGCATTGATTCTGTAGATGGACATTTTTACAATGTTAATCCTGCCAATCCAAGAGCATAAAATATTTTTCCATTTCCTGAGGTCTTCTTCGATTTCTTTCCTCAAGGACTTGAAGTTCCTTTCATACAGATCTTTCACTTGTTTGGTTAAAGTCACCCCTAGATACTTTATATTGTTTGTGGCTATTGTAATGGGTGTTATTTCCCTAACTTCTTTCTCAGCCTGCTTGTCCTTTGAGTACAGGAAGGCTACTGGTTTGCTTGAGTTGATTTTATAACCAGCCACTTTGCTGAAGTTTTTTATCAGCTGTGGAGTTCTCTTGTGGAGTATTTTGTATCACTTAAGTATACTATCATATCATCTGTAAATAGTGATAATTTGACTCCTTCCTTTCCAATTTTTATCCCTTTGACTTCTTATGTTGTCTAACTGCTCCTCCTAGAACTTCAAGTAGTACATTGAAAAGATATGGAGAGAGAGGTCAGCCTTGTCTAGTCCCTGATTTTAGTGGAATTGCTTCAAGTTTATCTCCATTTATTTTGATGTTGGCTACTGATTTGTTGTATATTGCTTTTACTATATTTAGGTATGGGCCTTGAATTCCTATTCCTTCCAGGACTTTTAGCATGAAAGGATGGTGAATTTTGTCAAATGCTTTTTTAGCATTTAATGAGATGAACACGTGGTTTTTTCTTTTAGTTTGATTATGTAGTGGATTATATTGAAGGATTTCCGTATATTGAATCATCCCTGTATACCTGGGATGAAGCCTACTTGATCATGGTGAATGGTGTTTTTGATGTGGTCATTTAGAATTTAATGAGGAGTTTTTTTTATTTCCTTACTTTTGTCTTCAAATGCCACGCTATCATTATTTTTTTTTAAACACCCAATCTGTCACTATGTGACCATAGCACATTTGCCCTAAAGAAGCTTTTCAACCAAGGACCATGCTTGTGTCTTGGAATTTGCCCAGTGACACTGAATGACAAAGTTCAACAGTAATATCTTTGTTCAGCCTAGAGGTCTCTTTCCTTCTTCTTCCATTTCCTGATGATTTGAATGAGAACAGCCCCACAGACATATATTTGCATCATTAGTCTCCAGTAATGAACTGTATGGAAGGTCAGAAGGTATGGCTGTGTTGAGAGTATGGTATCTATTGGAAGAATAATGAAACTGGGGGGATGGTAGGATGAGATGTGTCAATTGGAGTCTGGAAGTATATATTAGAGGGGGTAAGGCACTACGGGAGACTCGTGGAGGAATTGTTTCACTGGGGGTGGGTTTTGAGGTTTAAGATACCAGTGATAGGACCTGAGACTAACTCTGTCTCTAGTTCTGTCTGTCTCCATCTCCATCTCTTTCTGTCTGACTCTGTTTTTGTCTGTCTGTGTCTGTCTGTCTCTCGGTATTTCATTCTGTTCTGTTTCTGTCGCCCTTTCTCTCTATGTCTGTCTCTGTCTCTCTATCTCTCTCAGTCAGCATGACTCCTCCATGTCTCTCTCTGTCTCTCTGTCTCTCTCTGTCTCTCTGTCTCTCTGTCTCTCTCTCTCTCTCTCTCTCTCTCTCTCTCTCTCTCTCTCTCTCTCTCTCTCTCTGCCTCCTTTGGTTCACTATGAAAAACTCTGACATGAAGTCAGTGATTTTATCTGTAACACTACTAGGAGGACCTAATTAAATCTTGAGGTTACCATGGAGTTGAGTAAACAAGTCTGGCTCAGTCTTCATTTGAACTGCTTCAATGCACACATATGAATTTTGCTTGTAAAACCCAATAACACATTTATCATCCCTTTATCCTGATCCTATACCTCTACTTGTCTCCCTGCCTCCACAATGTCAGGTAGCAAAAAAACTAACATGTTTATTCAATTGACACTCCCTCAAATAGGGAATCATCAAAATAAGGTGGGATTGAGAAGAAAGTACTGAAGGACAAGACTGTGCCCTAACTAAGGTCTTGGCTCTGACACTTCCTAGGGTTGTAACTTTGGATTGAACGTTTACTTATCTACTTGCTGGCAGATTCTAGGGCTCTCTAGGGAATTGAGACTTCAGGAGGAGGGGACAGAGAAAGAAATCAGATAGTTTTGGGGGCTGTTTCAACTGAAGCAGAGAGAGAACTGTGTATATACACAGGAGAACTGAGGGCCAAGATGCATCTTTTTTGTTGACAGAAGACACAGAGATTTCCACAATAGTACTGCAAAGTTGGGCTGTTCAACAGTAATGTTGAGATGAGGAGATTCAATAAAACATCTGCTACTGTTGAATTAGCAACTTAGAATGACTAATTTTTGCCAAATGGATAGATGTACTTTTCTTCTCCATGGTTTCACATTTGTGTTCTCTGAAGCTGTCAGGTGGAAAAAATGTCTCTACCTGACAAAACGACAGTTTGTTACATTCACCAGCACAGGAACAGCTGTGCTCTCCCTGGTGCTGCACACTGGGTTAAAGATGGCTACCTTACTAATGGAGGAGGTTGCCACTCAATTTTGGTAATGGTTTAAGACAATTACATATCCTTGATCGTTAGTACAAACAAACTCCTAATGTGAATAGCGAGAGTATGGTGGCATACACCTTTAATGTCAGCCGTTGGGAACCAGAGGCCTGAGAACCAAGGAGAACATGAGAGTGTCTGTTGGACAGTAACTTCAAAAGAGCCAGTCTGGGGCTATAAGACTGTTACTCAAGAAATAACATGAAAAGAATTTTAAAAATTAGCATTCCGAGCTGGGCGTTGGTGGTGCACGCCTTTAATCCCAGCACTTGGGAGGCAGAGGCAGGCGGATTTCTGAGATCGAGGCCAGCCTGGTCTTCAGAGTGAGCTCCAGGACAGCCAGGACTACACAGAGAAACCCTGTCTCGAAAAACCAAAAAAAAAAAAAAATTAGCATTCCAAGTATTAGGAATCTTAGGTCTGAAGACAACAAAGGTAGAAGGGTTGATCACAGGCTAGTAAGGATAGTCTTGAGAAGGCAAGCTACGGATCATTTATATAAAGATCATACCACGTTTACCTAGAGATGGTGAAGAAAATAAAAAAGGGCCAAAACTGGAGGAGAAGAGAATACCAAAGAATAGATGAAAGGATAGGACAGAACATAGAGGTGTTAACCATGTAACACAGGAAGCTCAGCACTGAATGCTCAAGGCAGCCAAAGGATATTAAAAAATACATTTTAAAAGGAACACTGGCTACAAATTGCTGAGTACATTAGAAACAGAGAAGGATTTAATGAACAAATAGGTGAGGAGATCAGGAAGGAACCTGAGGCTGGGACAGGGTGTGATTAGGAGGACAAAACATTTTCATGTTTAGTATTTGGCTTCTGGGTCCCTAAACGTTGATGATGCTTTACAATTTAGAAAATGAGCATTCTATGCATATATTGTAGAACCAATTATTAGTGAAATGTGTAGGCTTAAGTGGAAAATTCTAGCGCCAAGGTGGAATAGGCAGAAAAATTGATGCTAGTTTATGGCCATTCTAGGAAGAATGATGAACTATAGGCAAACTCTGGCCATGAAGTCAAATCATCACTAAAAATAAATAGAATTCATTCTGAGTACTTGCGGTTGACAGCTGTCAAATGGGTGAGACTCTGCTAGTGACTTTCTTTTCCTCTGACCTTGTGCGTACACAGGAGCTGGAGAAATCATGGTGATCTAGATTCTCTTTAGTATTAGAATCAAGCTAAAGCCAATTTCCCAGGTTTATAATCGTATACCTCACTAGACACAGTATAATTTTGTAACCATGAGTAATTATAAAGCTACAAAGACTGGTATCCATAAAGACTCAGTTTTATATCACTAATATGTCTATGTCAGCCCAACCTGGAATTCTTGGGCTAGAGTTACCAGTATATTTCCATGATACTATTCTACCTACTAGCCCATCAACACCTGAATCATCTTGGGGTCCTTATGATCAGGACCAATCTATTTTCCCAAACTGTTCATATTACAAACCTTACAATGTCTGGTATGGAAAGAAATCTAAACATTTCTTTAGCTGATATCCCCATATATTTTGAGCAGTCGGATAGTGTGGAAGCATAGGGATAGTACTGAACTAGAATCTGGTGCCCTAGTGTCAGTTTTAGCTATGATCTATCTGAGCTTATGATTTTGTACAGAGCATACCTTCTTCTGCTATAAGGATCTTCATATTCCATAGTAGCAAAACTAACAGATTGTCCTCTGAGCACACCTAGAGGTAGAGTGCTTAGGAGAGCACAGTGTAAAGAAAGCACCAAGGTAGTTCAGGAGAGGTTTTCCATAAATGCAAACAGAGAGCTGGGGTGTACACAGGAACACTCAAAGCCAAGATGCCTCACAGAGGTAACCATCCTCCACTCAGTTTCCACATTAACATTTGAACTGCAGTGCTCTTCAGTAGCAGTGTTGTGAAGGGAGGGAAACTGGCTGCCATATCTGCCAACCCTCTATGGACAGGGTTTTCCTGGCTGACCTACCTGGATTGGCAGATGTGTCCTACTGGCGAAACAGTATAACCTGAATGGACTAGGACTTTATGGTTTAAATGGAAAATTCAGGACAGAAAATGTGACTATAGTTCCTATAGTTCAGTGACTGAAGCAGGATGGTAGATACAACCTACATTGCAGAGCAATACATTTACAATTGTAATAGAAATATGGACTTAAATCAACACTTATCATCTATAGGATTTTTTTAAATTTTCTATATTCTTTGTTTACATTACATATGATTTTTCTCTTTCCCCGTCCCCCCTTCCCCATAAATCCCATAAGCCCTCTTCCCCCCACCCACTCCCCAATCAACCCCTTCCCACTTCTCTGCCCTGTCACATATCAAATCATTCCCAAGAAGAAGGAAAGAGAGGGTCCTGGAAAGGCTTGATGCAGCATTGTAGGGGATTACGAGGAATTTTCAATGGTGATGGATTTACGATGGCACAGTGGTTTATTTAGCAATGCACATATTTATATAATATAAATAATTCACTGAGACTCAAAGTATCTCCTTTCCTAACTTATTGTTCATCTTGTGACAGGTGGGAACCTCCTGACCCCTAGGCACTCAGACCAACAGAGTCTAGGCAATGAAGGACCTTTGTGTACTGGAACAACAAATGTGTTCCCAACACAGTTACAAATAAAGGTAATTTGCATGAAATTCTTTGAGGAAAAATTAAAATCTCAAAGTCTTTTTTATGTGTTTAGATTAGTGATCCTCAAATGTTTTCAAACAACTGGTCATATCTCATTTTTTTTCTTTATATTGCCACTGTGATCAGAGAAAACAGGTCAGTGCTCTGGCCAGTTAGTGTTTAGACTACATTGCATACTGCTCTGAAACACTCTAACCCAAGACAGTATTGTACAATGCTGTGGTCAAAGGTGCTCAGAGTTCTCAAAACCTTTATGGCCTACTGGAGATTCTCACCCTTAGTTTCTGAACTTCTTAAACATAAGGAACTTAGTTTTCATTCCTCATGATCCTACAAATGCATAACCCTGCTTTGTGTACACAACCACTCACAGCGATGTGAAGACTTCTGGTCCAGATTTCAATAAATTGGCTATTTGTAACCCAGCTCCTTAAGTTGAACATTCCATCAGAGCTCCTTTACATTATATTTTTAATGGGAATAGACATCCCTCATACCAAATCTTCCATATTACTAGCATAATAAGAGATCCGAAGGTGGGGTTATTCACTAAATGTATGAAGTTGAATTGCCACATGGGATATTCTACCCACTCTACTTACTGTAGGGAGTGGTTTGTGAATCTGACATAGACATACATACACAAAAGTGTGTGTGTCTGTGTGTGTGTGTGTGTGTGTGTGTGTGTGTGTGTGTGTGTGTGTGCGCATGCCTGTGTGAAAGTACTAGAGATCTGGAATGGCATCATGCCACACAAAGTGTTTTGATGATTCCTGTCCTCTCTTTTCTGTCTTAGAACATCCCAAGGCATGATAATGTCACTCTTCCCCCTGAAGAGCGGTTCCAACTTTTAAGTGCTCTTGGGCAGAACTTGAAAATCAACAAGAATTTTTCGCTGCCAATTTACATGAGCCTGAGCTATACCTTCTATAAAATGGCAGCCGACCTCGATCAATGTGGACAAAAGGAAGCAGCCTTTGTGCTCTACCACAAATTCCTCACGTGAGAACCTGCAGTTTCTACTCCTTTCCTGGAACTTTTCTCTTGCTCAACCTGCTGTTCTATTCAGGGTGTTCTCCTTTGCTGACAGCTATGGAACTTGAGGATGTTTTCTATCAGATTTCTGGCACTTCCCACACAGATTTTTCTTGTGATTCAAAGAGAGGAGTACCAAAGGTGGTGGTATCATAAATAAGGAATTTTAATGGCACACAAGGTCCAGCTCATAGTGGAACAAAAGGGGGCTGAAAAGCAGCGCATATCTGAACTGATAGCTACTTTGATTTCCAAATCTCCCCTGATGTAAACAGTCACATCTTATCTCTGATGTGTGGCTAAGCTTACTGAGTTCTATGGCAGAGAGGTAGGCCTTCCTGTAACTCCACAGTCACCAGAGGATTGTTGAATACCTGGCTTCAGTGTGGTTAACCATCATTAGGGATTTCTCCAAACTGTTCATTGTATTGCATAGGCAGAGTGAAAAATAGATTGCAAAGCTGTCACCATAAAATAGTTCTTAAAGCCTCAGTGACAAGGGTGCTATGACTTTAGTAAGGGAGAGGGAGAAAAGTCTCACCAAACCTGAATGGCCATAAGTTTTGTAAAACAGAATATAAGGAGATATACAGGAGATCAGCTACTAGGTAAGGGATTGTGGACATGATTTCATTGATCTGCAGAAGAATGAAGGTTTAGTAGGTACATCAATTCCTGTTCTGAAAAAGAGAAAGCTTAGGTTTCAGATGAGTTGAGGTACAACAATTAGAATTCCCTTTTTTGTGCAACTCCTACAACAGGGGTCCTCTTGGTTTTACAATGGTGATTTCCAGGAAAATGAAGGGATACTCTTGAGATCATCCTAAATCTCCTCTCATTTCCTCCCTTTTCCAAAAATAAATCTCTCTTATCAAGGAGTCACATGTTCTCTCATGCATCAGCTTCCCAGACTGAGTTTCTGGTCACATCCTCTTCTCAAGCACAGTTTCTGACAAGGCAGTGGATCTTGAATCTTGGACAGAACTGAGGGTTGAAGCAGTTTATTAGCATCTTACAGTACACCATGAGACTAGGTCCCCAGGGCACATCACTACCTAAAACTGAGGACACTCAGTATCCCCTGTCATTACCTAATGATCTCTGAGGTGAAGTAGTAAACTCCCAGTAAGCAGTAAACAAAAGTGCTATGTGAGCAAAGATTATTATTGGAATGAAAGACTGAGACCAATGTGTTTATTTCCTATTTTGAAGTCCAGGTGTACAACCTGTTGCCTCATGGATCAGGTCTATCTGGTGCCCCAAGTGTTAAAATGACCAACTGGCACCGAGTTACTTTAACTATGCTAATGGACAGCTAATGTTTGATGAATGTGCCAGTTTAATGGAGAATTTTGATATTCTTTCTACAGTCTAAGTAATGGAAGTGAATGTGGGAAATCAGGGTGTGCCTTATTAAACACCAGTAACTTCTGAGGCAGAGACTACAAAGTCCAAATTTCCTGAGGGACTCATTTAGACATTTGAATTTCTCTGCACAGCTTAGTCTCTCTGCTCTATTCCTTTAGACTCTATGTGGAAAAGCTCCCCACTGAGAAAAAGGACCAAGACCTTTTGGAGATTTATCAAAGAACAAATATCCTTGAGGTAGGATTTCATTTTCAATGCTCCTGACAAAAATCTCAAGAGCAGTATACGGCTGATCACAGAAAAGATACAGATGATGACACTAGATGGAATCGGGGAAATTGCTGCCTCAGGAAATCAGTACAGAGGAGGGGATTGCTGGGAATTGGGTTCAAGTCATGCATGAGATACTGATGCCCCTGCTAAATTATTTTCTTTCTCTCTTTTCTGACATTAGAGCTGTTCTAATTATCTATTTTGTTTTCATATTGCAGACCACAAAACCGATTTTTGGGAGGGCCAAAGAGCTGACGACAGAACTGATAAATAAATACTCTCAGGAATATGTTATTTACTTAACAGAAAAGGTTAGTGTGAGGAGAAGCATGGATACAGAAGGACTGTCTTGTACAGTGTCCTTAGAGTGATTCAAAGAAAGGGCCCCACATGCCCTCTGTAATCTAATCAACACACATGAATACACACACACACACACACACACACACACACACACACACACACACATACACAATGTCGTGGCATACTATGAAGACAGAGACCAAGTTTCATTAAAAACAGATCATGAGTAAGGTAGAAGAATGAACTTTCCAACTCACCAGGGATATAGATTCTAGGCTGAAATTTCAGACTTTAAGAGAATTACACTTTGTTCATGTCTTGGCTGACATGACTTTTCTTTCAAAATTTGAAGTAGTTGCCTAAATTCTTTTCCCCTCCTGCAGAAGAAGAAAGAAGATGAAGAACTGGCCAAGAAGGCATCATTATGGAAAGAAAAAAGAAAGAAGAGAAGACAATTTACAAAATGGGCTTCCTTTCCTTTTCTAAAACGGTATGGTTCTCAAGGAAAAAAATCAAAGGTGGGGAGGTGGGCCCTGGAGCACCAATTATATCAGAGGAAGCTCAGTCTTCTTCAGTAACAACAAGAACCTTCAGCCCAACAGTGGTGCCTTCAGGAAAGGAAGCCTGTGATGAAGCAGCTCCAACCACATCACCAGGTGCCGAGGAGGCTGCAGAAACTGGCACCTTGGAAAGGCCAGGTGAGTCAGCACAGGTTTCTCACTTGGACAAGCCTTGTGTAGAAGTGGTTCCAATTACATCTGGTGAGCCAAACAGGAGTGAGACTGAAGCTCACAAGTAAGGTAAGGCAGAGGTGCTGAACAGGTACCTCATGTCTGGAGCACTGGTCCCCACAGAGAATCCTGAATCTCCAGTCATGTGCTCAGACTTCTGCGTCCATGGATCTACTGACTATGCTGGGGTAACAACCTGATGTGATAAGTGCTGCTTTTCTCTGTCTTGACAACAGAACTGTCTTGTCATGTGGAAACAGAGCAATATTTCTGTGTGTGTATATGTGTGGGGTGTGTGTGTATATATGTATACATACATATACATATATATGTATACATATATACACACATATGTCAGATGATAGGAAAAACAATTCAGAGCTTGCCCTGTAGCTCTGAGACCACATGGGTCTCCCACATCCTTACAACATTGTAAGATTGTAGACAGATTGTGGTACTCTGACCTTGAGAAAAGAAACTGTATATGTATTTGTGCTCTCTGCAAACTCTTATTACCATATGGACTTTTGCACAGGCTCACAGCTCTAGTGTAAATGTTCCATATCATTGAGCATAGCCACAGCTGACTTCTTCAAGGTAGATTCTATGGAATAGTTATATTTTGACTGAATGCATGTCAGGAAATCATATGTTTGTTAAGTCATTTGTGTGAGTCAAGGTCTAAAGCAACATCCATTTAGACACATGAAAATGCAAGTCCAGACTTCAGAGCCTAAATGCCAAAAAATCTGGAGATAGGAATGAACAACAAAGGAGACGTGTCACTGCTAGGAGAAACATAGAAAACGTTTAATTTTCTTTGACAGTGTAGCTCCCTGGAGGCATATGGTACTCTACTCAGGAGACTAGTTTGTCCAATGAGTCCCTTCACACACAGAGAAATTTTATAATCAGCTCAGAGTCACATCCAGAAATATTGCTCCGTCTCCTGAACCTGAAAGTAAAGGCCATGGCACATTCCTCCCACACACACAAACCAGTAACCAGAGCTTGGAGTAAAACACCCTGACTGTTATGACGAGGAGTATGAAGAAAAGAATCCCAATGACTTTGCATTACATTCCAAGACTGTTAGACTAAGTACTCCTCAGGGATACCAGGCCCTGTCGCCTCTTACTTTTCTCTCTTTTCCATTACAGTTGAGAAGGGCAGAGACCTGCACCCAGTGGTCCTCCCTCAAGATTTGTGTGATAAATTCCTCAGTGCAGCAAGAATGAACACTGAGAAAAAAATTGAGACATGTGGCGTATTGTGTGGAACCCTGGTAAAGATAAAAACACTTGTTGTGACCTGAGGCTGTTGCTTTCCCCTTGCCTTTCCATGACTCTCAGGGAACATATCTAGGGTCTGTATCCATACACATCACCCTGCAGAAGGAACTGTGGGTGACAAGACCTGGCCATCTTGAATTGGATGACTTTGTATCTGTTTGCTTTTCTGAAACGTTGGAAATAAACAATGTGGTTCAATGCAATAGATAGAAATTTTCATTCTAGTTGTGGTCTAGTGCCCGAAATTCCAAGAACTGGCAAACTGAGGCTGGAGTCTTCTTACAAGTTCAAATCAGCCTCACAGTCAGAGTTGTATATTACATAAAGGAAAAAGAACACAGACTGAAAGAAGAAATGCAGCTAGCTAGGCATAAGTCAGGAAAACACACAAGTTGCCTAGCTGTAACCAGAAAACCAGTGGCTTTAGGTCCTTGTCTGACTACCTATTCTGGTAAGATTTGGAGTATAAGTTACCTAGGCATCTCAGAACTCCTGAGCAATCCTGCTGGCTGTTACTGGAAAGACTCTAGCCCAGGAGGCATCAGCTGGACATCTACATTTCTATTCAACATCTGTTCCTTTTTAACTATATCTCAGCAAAGCACAAGAGCACCCAATTTTTGAAACACCAAAGGGAGAAAAAAAAAGATTCATGCAGTGGTGTGGTCTGGGGCCTATTGTGTGTGAGAGAGAATGGGTCTGAGACCTCCAAGCCTTGTGACAAGTTGTTTTCTCCTGGCAGGTTGAAGAGGAGTATCACATTACACATATACTCATTCCTGTCCAGGAAGGAGGCCCAGATTATTGCTGGGCAAAACAGGAGGAGGAGCTCTTCTTTATTCAAGAAGGACTAGGGCTTCTTACCTTAGGATGGGTACATGTAAGCAAATGGACCTCTGTGAATGAGGGTTCCTTTTCTGTCTCTTTGGAACAACCTACCTAATACTTGCCTAGAGGGGGATTGGAGCCCTATGCATGTGGCTCATGATCCTGGTAGACAGGGAGAATTGGCTGCAAGAGACACAATTCCCTGGCAGCTTAGGTGAATGTCTAATGAGGAAACCAGGGGATAATGTAGGGATGAAGGATCAACAAGGGTGAAGGAGAACTGGATATGAGGTTCTCAGAGGTCACATAACAGGGATACAGGAAAATGACTTCAGGATTGGATCTGCTGGAGTTCTGAGGATAATGACTTAATATCTTTTAAGCCATGGTGGGCAGTGATTGCAACGCTCAATAGTGTCATAAAATCTAGGTGTACTGTCACTCTCCTAGACACCCAGCATTCAGGAGGATAAGAATTGAAGGTAGTGAATTTGGTGCCAAATTGAGTGAACAGTACTACTGAGCCTCAAACAAGAAGTCACTTGATGAGGAATTGGCCAATGTGGATTCTGTCACAAAGATCATACTGAAGCTGACATCTAGGAACTAGAATCTAGGGGAATTTGGAATGAGGAGGCTGATCTTAGAGAATGGGTTAGCAGATTCCTGATATGTAGTAATTGTAAGATGGTTTGGACATGGTTTCTTCTTGTTTATTGTTTTCTTCACTTTTTCTTGGATTTCACTTTAGTTTTTCAAAGGTGTGATGTTGTAAACTATAGCATAGTTGTGAGTGTACATTCATAAATAGAGTTGTTACATGGCTTTTGGGGGAAGCATCTATATGCATACACAACTTAGAGCTATAAATGAGAAACTGCTAAAAGCCTGCTCCAAATTTCTCCCTTCCTTCCTGTGAAATTGAAACCTCTATTGCTATGACCATATCCTCCTCATTTTATATGTGAACCTCCTCCATTCTATCAGTACTTCAAGTGCATTGGGCAGAAATGTAACTTTTTAACTGGGTTGCAACCATCAATATCTGTAAGATTATTATCTTTAAGAGGGGATTCATGCATGCATTTGTATGATGGGTAGTTACATCTGGTGACCCAGTGAGAATGGCAGAGAATTAGAGGAAAGAGACATAGTATGATCATGGGAGTAGTACAGTACCATATCAGAAGGCCTGCAGTAGCTCCTCTTCACATAGGAAGAAATCCCATGTGTCTCAGGGGCAGGATTCAATGTCTACAGCTGCATTCACAGGGAGATTTTTGAAGTAGTCATCAGAAAAAATGATGAAGAAATCAGTCTGCTGTTGGCAGGAAGGAAGCAGAGATGAATTAGAGGTGAGGACAAAACTTGAAATAGTTTCTGTGTAGACATCAGTTTTAAGTAGGCATGGATGATCAAAAGGGTCATGTCCTAAATAAGGGACAACCTAAATGTAAGTATAACGGCTGGAACACTCCTGGCCCAGGCAGTGACACTATTAGAGGGTATGGCCTTGTTGGAGTAGGAGTCTCATTCTTGGAAGAAATGTGTTCATTTGGGACATGAACTCTGAAACGCTTCCTTCTTCCTGTGATATTTTATGCTCCTTCTTTCTTTTCAAAGAAGATGTAAAACTCTCTGATCACCTGGCACCAAGTTTTCTAGGGTGATTCCATGCGTTTTGCTATGATAATAATGGACTGAAGTTCTGGACCTGTAAGGGAGCCAGGATTAAATGTTGTCCTTTATAAATGGTGCATTGGAGCATGTGTCTTTATTGCATGCAGGGGAATCTGCATACAACAAAGACACATGCTCCACTATGTTTATAGCAGCCTTGTTTATAATCGCCAGAAATTGGAAGGAGCCCAAATATCCCTCAAAGGAGGAATGGATACAGAAAATGTGGTATATTTATACAATGGAATACTACTCAGCAATTAAAAATAATGAATTCATACAATTTGTAGGTAAATGGTTAGACCTGGAAAATATCATCCTGAGTGAGCTAACCCAATCACAAAAGAATGCACATGAAATGCAATCACTGATAAGTGGATATTAATGAGCCCAGAAGCACTAAATACTCAAGACACAAATAGCAAGTCAAATGATTCCCAAGAAGAAGAAAGGAGAGGACCCTGGGCATGTAAAGATTGCATCCAGTTTAGTAAAGAAACCGAGGGGGGAGGGGGAATGATTGAAGAATAGTTGGGGGGGGAGAAGAACTATGGGAACTATGGTGGGTGGGAACTGGGAAAGGGGAAAGCCTTTGAAATGTAAACATAGAATATAGAAAATAAAAATAACTAAAAAAAAGAGAATTCTCAAATAGTTTTAAATCTAATAAAAATCAATAATGTAAAAAAAATAAATAAATGGTGCATTGGTTATGGTGCTAATTCACAAAATTGAAAACAATAAGAAAGCAAATGAGAACTATTTTTTTGGATTTATGATGTTTAATATGCATGCTATGCAGGCACAAGGCCATGCCCATAGTGCCTTTACAGTGTTTTTTATATAAATATTCTTTATTTACATTTCAATTGATTTTCCCTTTCCTCAGTTCATTTTGAACTTTATGATTAGCAGGACAAGCAGATGGTTCAATTTTCATTTTCAACAAGAAAGATCTGTGTCTGCATGGACAGATTTTGGAAATCATAGGAGCAAACAGATTGTTAATGATCCATGTGCCTCCCTTCCTTGGTGGATCAAGCACAGTTGACTGGGCTAACTTACAATTCTTGACTTCTTTTGTCTTCTCAGACCCATCCAACCCAGACAGCCTTCTTGTCAAGTGTAGATCTACACACACATTTTGGTTACCAGATGATGCTCCCTGAATCCATAGCTGTGGTGTGTGCTCCCAAGTATAAACAGTAAGTATGTGAGATCCAAGTCTGGAATTTAGAATTACAAAATTGTCAATGGCTCAAAACTATTTAAAAATAATCTATGTACAGAGTGTCTTAAGTGATTGCTAAGAAAGGCTTCCTTTAAGGTGCATATTCTAATGATCACCAGCCAGTCTTAAAAGATTAGATGGCACCACTGCTGGTTTTCTAAGACAACCTCTCAAGTAATGACCTCATGAGGCAGAGATTGAAGAAACTCCACAGAAGACACTGTATGAGTTTCACCTCTTTTCCTTCCCAATGCTGTGTTATTCTGAATTCTTCAGGTGAGGTAGTGTTGGGCAAGCAATGAATCATCCTGCTTTCTTTTATAATAATTTTTCTACACTTGATGTGCTAGAGGAAGAAGACGACTCTGGTTTTAGAATTTTGTCCCTTCTTCCTCACATTTATTGGTTTAAACAGACCTAGCTCATTGCTAGATTGTTCTTCCTACATATTTGTACTGTTGATTTCCTCTGCCCACTTAGATTATTGTGGAAAAAAGGGACCAAGAGACAATGAGACAGATATGTTTATATAGATAAAGATGTAAGTCAAGGAGGGCACAGAGGAGAGGAGAGAAGACAAAGAAAAAAGGAGAAGAAAGAGGAGTATGAGATAAGGAAAGAAAATGAATGAATAAATAAATAAGTAAATAAATTAGAATGTCTAGATGGAAAAGTAGGGAGAAAGACAGAAAGGAAAAAACTAAGAAATTAGAGGATTCCTCAAACTAGGACATGGATGACAAGTTCTAAGAGGAGGACAACATGGACCATGATCAATTACAATAGGAGGAGATAGTCCACAGTTTCTAAAAGAGAAGGGAAACACTGCGCAGAGAAGATGAGAAGAGAGATGGGAGGCAATGAGTGAGATGAGATCAGGAAAGAGAATGAGGGACAGACATTTAAGAAAAAAGACATGTAAGAGAAAAGAGAAAAGGAATGAGTAAAAGCAAAGGGAAACAAATGAAAAGGGAGAGAGAAAGTTGGAGAAGAGAGACAGAGGAACCTTTGACTTTGAACACAAATATGTGTGACAGTGACTCTGCCTTTTCTCATTTCAGAACTGGAATTTTCACACTGACACCTACTGGACTAAAAGAAATAGCCTGTTGTCCACTGAGAGGGTTTCATGCCCACAGACAGGACACAGCTCTCTTCTGTGTATGTATCTTTGTAGAAGTAATCAAGGCTATGTTTTCAGGCAGGACACAGTGCTGATTGGTTTTTATCATTTTATCCTTACCCTCCTGGCAGGTGATGTTCATCACCCTCTCCTTAAATATATATAATAACCAAATATCTAGGATGCAGTTATCAGTGGACATAAGTTTTCTCATATTTGAAGTCTTGTCATTCATTGTCTCTTAATTGCTATTACTTCCTGTCCTTTAAACCTGATATCTAGGGTTCTAATAAAATCAGGACAAGATTAAGGAAGTAAGAATTGTGTGTACTTCAGGGTCAGAGTGTGAGAGTATAATGCTTGAGGCTCTGAATTTCTTCGCCAGAAACATGAGGCAAAGAACAAAGTATGAAATCCATTAACTAATTTAATGCTATTATCAATGCCATTTCCTAACTCTCAGTCAGCTATCTGAATGAAAAGGAAAAATATGAAAGATAGGTTAATTATGCAAATTTTAACTAGGAATTTTGTCTGTAAGAGTATGGTTCTAACACTATGGAGGTCGTTTCTACTCCCATATTATATTCTGTGGTTACACACTTAGTATAATCAGATCTCTGTGTGTCAGTTCAGCCCCAGACAGCAATATTCTATCACTTTAATGCATATCAGTCAGGGCTCTTCCATTGAGATTAGATTCAGAGGAAATGCAGCAACATAGTATAAGGACCAGATCCTGTCCCATGAAATATACAAGAACCAGAAATTCAGTCACAGATCCAAAGTAATCTAAGATCCTATATCAGACTACTAATTCCAAGAGTCAGTCTCTCTGTCTGTGTGTCTTTCTGTCTCCCTGTCTCTGTCTCTCTATGTATGTGTCCTTTATATGTGTCATAATACATGTCTGTGTATATATACATATACATATTTTGCATTATACTCTTGAGTATAACAAAAAATAAGAACTAAGAAAAATTATATTTCTTTTGTAAAACATATTATTATTATTATTATTATTATTATTATTATTATCATCATTTCTGTACCATCATTGTGCAGACTTGTGAAAGCAGATACCATTTTTTAGTTTAAGCCTGTATCTGGGGGTTCGGCACCTGTAGTGCTGAGAATAGTTTGTCAGATACCTTAGATTTGGAGTCAGGTATTTGTGCAGTGCCTGCTTCCCTGTAAGATCAGTGATTTCTGTTACACATTTTATCATCTCCCTATTTCCCTCTGAATACTCTCATGGATCAAAAGCAGAGAATGTTATTCAGTTGAATGTGAGGGAGAAATTTCTACCAGAACAGTTCTACACTATATAGGTTTGCCTTGTAATATAACAATGTTAATTATGGGAATGTTGGAAGAGATTGCAAAATTCTAAAAACTGCCTAGAACTCTTATCCCAAAGTTCAGAGTTGTAGCGCCCCTTTCTACTTCTGGCCAATGTAAAGCATACCTGCAAAGCCAGCAGCAGGACAGGTATAGCAGTGAATCATGAGTTTAAAGCTATCTGACACTATGTAGCCCAACAGAGACTGATAAATCCTTATGTTTTTGTATTGAGCATTCCTCAAAGACTATTAGATAACTTTTATCATATGACTTACATAATGACTCCAATACTACACTGGACTTACTGATCCTTTTAATAAAGCAATATTTAACAAGTGACTCTGGAAAATATGTGCCAAGATACATGGTGACACATTGACTCTGATCATGAGAACTACTTAGGAGTACTGGGTTCAAAACCCTTTCCCATAGCTGCCACCAACAAGACAGTCTCACTTCTAAGATGAGAACTATTGCTCTACAGTGAGCTTTTTACATTACAGGCTGGGGCAGGGCTCTGTCGGGAGAGTGCTTGTGTTTCGAGCTTTAGGCCCTGGATTCAGTTCCCAGCACTTCCACTTCTGGAATCTGCCCAAGTGCTGCTTGCCTATAACACAGCACTGGACTGCAGGTATCAGGAGGATAACTCCAAGATCATTCTCTGCTCTCTAGGATATATGTTGGAGCCAGATCACATGAGACTCTCAACTGGTAAAATATAAAATATGTAAGTTGTTTCAAAATCAGAGTTTTCCATGACTTATCTACATTTTCTTCTCTCCAATTGCAGGACTGCAGTCATGTCACCACCCAGAACATCATGGTGACTGTCACAGATTTGAGATAAGTCAAACCACATACACCTTCAGTTATGCGAGTGTGTGTGTGTGTGTGTGTGTGTGTGTGTGTGTTTGTGTGTGTGTGTGTGTGTGTGTGTGTGTGTGTGTGTGTGTGAGAGAGAGAGAGAGAGAGGAGAGAGATGTGTGTGTCTGTGTCTGTGTGTTTGTGTGTGTGTGTATGTCTGTGTGTGTGTGTGTGTGTATGTTTCTGTATATTTGTGTTTATTTTTTGCTTCTAGAGTACATACACTAGAGGTTCTCTTGAGTTCAGGAGCACTTGCTGACATAAGGTATTTTCTTCTACTACATTGGATTCCATGATCAGACTCCTCCTGTCAGGCATGGTGCTAAGGCCCTTGTCCCTGGGAGCCAAGGGGCATGTACCATTAAAAAACAAAACAAAACAAAAAAAACCAAAAAACAAAACCTGCTGTGTTTAATCAGATGTATTGCATGTTTAACTTTTGGTGTCCTATGGATCCTGGACAAATTATTTTCTCTATACCTCTAAGTAAAAATGAGTCCTCATACCCCAAACACTTGCTATTAGAAGCTCTTCTTGTAAAGCTGGAGCAGGAGCTTCTTTAATACATATCATGGAATAATGAAAGGGCTTCACTTTTTAAGTTATAGTGCAAATAAACACAGCTGCTGGGCTTTTATGAGTTCCAATGTTTTTCCTGTCCAGAACAGATGTTTTCAAAGCACTTTTCCTCATTCTACACCTTTTATACTGTTTCTAGATCATGTAACACCAAAGCTTTTGAGTATTGAGGTCTGGTGTGCATTTATGAGATTTAAATATCTCATTTGGGGTCGAACACTTATCATCTGCTCTTAGAAACTTCAGGAAAATTAGGATTATAGGTATATGTGTAAATAATAATAGTAATGATAATAGTAAAAATAATAAAGGTAATAATAATTCAAAATAATATGAATTCTAAACACTAGCAGACCACCATGCAAAAGCAGTTTTTCTTATAAATGAGAAAAGCAGCACTAATCTAGGAACATGAACACATTCAGGAGGCAGCTTTAAACTTTTTCCAAAATGACAGTAGTATGTCTCTTCATGAGCTGTTATTTACCAGAGTGTGGATTTAGGACCAGATTAAAGATCTAGGCATGGATTCCATAAGGTCTAATGGCCAAAATGTTAATGACAAAGGTTTGGTTACTGTTATAGCAAGACTGCCATGATTGCATCTGTAGGCATATCCCTCCCAGCACGTTAGCATTATACCATATGAAATCCACTAGTAGTCAGAACATGACTTTTCTCCCAGCACTTTATATGCCACCACACATCACAGAGAATGCAAGGCAGCAGTCAGATGTCTGCCAGACTCAGTTCATTTCTCTATGTACCAAGACAGAACTGTGGTGTCTTCAACAGTAGGTTCTTACCATCAACTTCTGATATGTTGCCAAGAGAAATAGTACTAGCTGTTATTATTTATTTAGCTTCAGGCTTCACTGAATAAAATACCAGGTGAGTTTCTCACACCTGGGACTGAATCTTTTGGCCATAATCATCAGTTGCTGAAACAAGCTGGAAGTGTTCTCTCCAGAGGATGCTCCCTTTAATTTAAGACTCATGGTCTTCAGCTTGGGTATTGAAGTCTGTGTACATAATGATTCCTATTGGATCCTCAAAAGCAGCCAGGGACTCACTAACCATTTCTATCTGAGAATAAAGAGCTCTCAATTATTTCCACAAGTCAACACTCATCAAATGCATCATATATGGATGCCACACTGATAACTGTTCCATCACTACAGCACAAGGTTTTCTTATCACTGGCCCCTTGGTATGTCTGTGCCTAGATGAGTACAGAAAGTGAATCTGTAAGTGTGCTTTTTGCAATGCTTACATTCCATTCCACATCTGTCCCAGAAACATTTTTCTTCAATTCTCCTATTAGATCGTTCCCTAATATGCTCACCTCTCCTTCCTTGTTGGTATGATGAAAGAGATTAGGTCCTTTCATATCACAGCTGGCACTATAGACATTGACACAACCCAATCCCCAGCTCTACTAGATGCAAGTGAGTGCAGAATTTTAAGTGAGGTGGTACTATTAGTACAGGACTAGGCTGATGGGCCAAGTCATCATTTGTAAATGTGCCTAGATCAAAAGATGAGGAGGACACAAAGCATTCTGATCTCCAATGCTCTCTAGAGTACCACTTAATTTACGGACAGTGTATGCGGCTCCAAACATGGCTCAGTATTTAAAAAAATGGCCTTCAATCTGGATCTTATTTGATCTCAGGCATCATATGTATGCTCATAAGTTCTCTACTCAATATCTAATTTAATTGGGTAACTTGTCGCTCATAATGAATTCATATACCTACATATAGACCAAAAATTCATGGGTATAAATTCTTCTGAAAAAACAAATTATAAAATAAAAATTCATAAAACTAGAACTCCATAACTGTGTACCTGTGCATGAGCCTGCCTGGGTTTCCTCAGTCTTCATGTATGTACCTCAAGGGAAGTGGGGAGGGTGCTCAGGCAGAGAAACCATGGGGACGTAGAAAGTGTGAAGTTCTAGTGGAAGCTTAAAGTCCCTGAAAACCCCAAGACAGCAAGAGATGGAGAACAAAGAATAGTTTAGCCAGTTGTGTATGGACTTCCTACTCAGCCATTAGCTTTACTTGATTTGCACCAGAGAAAGCATAATAGTATTTATGTTGTAGACTCTGAATGTGTTAACTGTGGAGTCCTTGTGTTTACAATTTGAGGACCTGTTGGAGATAATAGAAGATAAAAATCTTGCTCATTTTCCTATTGTTTATTGTCCTGAGCATAGCCCCCTCAGGAATTGCTCTATGAGTTTAGTGTAACGTGGATAAACTTTATATACATATGTTCTGGGCTGAGTTAAATGCCAAATTTAAACAATGTCTGAAGGTACATGAGATGAGGAAATTCAGCAAGGAAGAAGGAATAAATGTTCTGATATTTATGATTCTTAAGGTAGAAAGTTGCTAATATGTTTCCTTTCCTTTTGACTAAGGTTCAAGGTAATCAGATAAGTCACCCAGAAGACAAAAAGTATACTATGCTGCCTTACATCTGAAGTTCTGCTTCTTGGGATAGAGACAGAAATATACCAAGACATCTAGCCAGTTTGGATTACATAGTAAGACCTGATCAAAAGTAGAGCCAATTCTAGAGAGGAGAGTAGGAAAGTGCTGATATGTTGGTGATTCTTCATCCACAAGCAAAGGACCTCTCAGGTCATTTCCTTAACACACTTAAAGAGCAGTTTATCCTCCTGGCTTCTGGCATTTTCCTGTTAGCATAGTAAGTAGCATTTGTAGTCTATGTGATGCCCAGTACAATGGCATTTCTGAATGACAATCATGCAGTTTTTGCGATAGGATAACTATATAAGGCAGGCTAGCAACATTGTTTTGCTGCCTGAACCTAACTGAGCTCTGAATAACACTGATGTTGATGTTCTACTTGGACAGATTTAGTCATACAGCATGCTCAATTTCTGGTGAAACCAACCCCACAAATCACCAATATAGCTCTCTGAAGCTAAAAGATACCACATAGTTAGGCAAAGACACAGGTGACAATAAAGAAATGCTCATTGTTCACATCCTGGGTGCTCACAACCTCTCAGGATACTTACCTTTAAATGGGCAAGAGTGGTTCAGTGGAAGCAGAGTGATGAAATTCTCCACAGACTCACTGGTGTCACATGAGAAGACACAAATTCTAAGCTGAATGAGGGAAGTGACATTCCTGTCACTTACTATTGTTTGCCTCTCCCCTCTCTGCCTTTTGAGATCACTATGCATCTACCTCTATTTGTGACATGGCTTTCTTGATAGATGTACCAGGCTGAAAGCCTGGTCCCCATACTGGTCATGCAGTTAGCATTCCAGGACCCTTAGCCATTTTATCCAGAAATATCTGAAATAGAGAACATGATTCGACAGCAGTTAGGGGTCCCACACACTTTGATGGAAGTCCAGGAAAAGGAGAAAGCAGTGATTGCCACAGTTATCAAGAACTAACACCCAAGTCTAGTTTCAGGGAGACACAGGGCAGTTTTTCAAGCGTACAAGCATACAATGGCTATACAAGTGTAAAAAAAAAACCTTTTGAAGTATGTGTGTATACATGTGCCTCTCCATCATGGTTGTTTCTCCAATTGTGTGTGATCAATGAGTATGCATAGAGATGAGGGTCTTCATGAGTGAGAGCTTATGCTTGTAGATGTGAGCATTCACACATGTGTACTTAGGTCTGTGTGTGCCTTCCCTGCCTCTATGCCTACAGCACAACAAATAAATCCAAGACTTTGTTCTCAGGGGCACTATTGCTGCCCTGACTACCTGTTACCAAGGATCAAAGGGTATTTGAGCAAGAAAGTGATGTGAGAAGGCTGGGTTTCACTTGTTAGGCATGAAGGTCACTTGTATTTGGAAGAAGTATGTAAACTTCTTTGAATTCTCTATGTAGGAAAATCAATAAAGTATCTATTAATTTAATCATCCATACACCCAAGAAACTGCATCACATCCTGTTTTGCAGGTGTGTATTGCCATGAGCAGAGGTGATAGCAGGGCTTTTCACAGAGCAGCTTAAAGCATAAATATAACCTAGAAGTTGTAGGCATTTTGATGGGATAGACTCTCAGCTAGCTCATTTAAACTAACTTCAAATTGTATAACAATCTACCTACCCATTTGGTTCACACTGTTTACAACTCTGTTCCTGTCTTCTGCTTCCCTCAGTATCTTTTCATACTCCTGCATCTGCTTTGTCTCCTCTGTCTCCTGGCCTGGTCAACTCCAGGATTTTTTGACCATAGTATTGGCTGTCAGATATTTATAATTAACAATCAGCAGTAAGACTATGCCAGATATTTCTTGGGTTGCCACAAGGCAATGACATTCATGTTTAGAGCAGCTGTAGATCAACAAAATTTAAAATCTAAACCATAGTGATGCTTCAAAAATGACAGTATCAAGCTCCTGCCATCACTTAGCTCTTTGTCAGTAAAGATTTAACAATTGAAAATACAGAGATACCTCTTCATATACAGTACACGGAATGTCACCTGAACAATGGGTGGGGATGTGTATACCAGCATGCAAATGTGGAGGTCAGAAGCCAATATCAGATGTTGCTTTATGCTACCTTTCCCTTTCACAGTTCTGAGCCAGCTTATGAGGTACTAGAAACTAAAGTCGGGTCTTCTGCAAGAGCAATACATGCACTAATCACTAAAGCATCTCTCTATTCCTCATTTAAGATATTTCACAATTATTTGTTTGGTTGATAGGAATCAGGAAAGGGATAAAAGTTTGGAGGTCAGCAGAAAATTTCAGGAAGGCGGTTCTCTTCTTGATCTTTATAGTGAAATTGAGAATGAAATGTAGGCTGCCAGACAGAAAAACTCAACAAAGTAACACTTGGGAAACCAACAGAAGGAAAGAGCTTAGGAGAAGACACAAGTAACTAAAACATATTTTTACACACTTAGGAGTCCCATAAATATACTAAACTGAAAGATATGTTTGGGGAAGACTTGTTTGCACACCCCAGGACACCCTATGTTTGCTTCCTCAGTGTCTGTGTGTAGAAACAAGCTTTGGTCAGTTGACTTAGAAGGCTTTGTTCTTCTCGTGTCTTGTCTATTCTATGGATAGTATAATATTCTTATTCTTATTTTTCTACTTAAGGATTCCTTGAGCTCTAAGGAGGGGTATATAATGGAAATATCTCATATGGAGTTGTGTGCTGCGCTCTCTCTCTCTCTCTCACTCTCTCTCTCTCTCTCTCCTCTCTGTCTCTCTCTCTCTCTCTCTTTCTCTGTGGGTATGTGTCTGTCTGTTGGTCTTTATGTATCTCTGTCTCTATGCCTGCATAATGTCTGATTGTTTGTCTTTGCATTTGTTCCCATCAGATGTATGAGAAACATCCTCTGAAGGCTAAATAAGGCATAGATTCATGAGAATATCAGAATATGGTAAGAAGCAATTATATTGTTACTATATTTATGTATACATTTTCAGATCTGTAGGATTGATCTTAACTTAAGTATTTTGAATATCTATTTTCTGTTCTTGGCCATTCAAGAAGTGTCATTGTAGTAGCATATTTCGGAGACAGGATATTAAAAATATGTTTTTGAGCATCAGTGTTTTTATGAATGTGTGTGTGCTCCATGTATGTCTATCAGCTATAGAAGTCAGAAGGTCATTTCTAAGACCCTTGGAAATGCAGGAAGTTAGAGGCAGTTGTGGGCTATCGTATGAGTGCTGGAGACCAAACCTGGGTGTTCTACACAAACAGCCAATGCTCTTAATCATTAAGCCAAACTCCCAACCTGAATCTATTTTCTTTCTGAATCAACTGAAAGATACTTGAGGCATAAGAAATCATATTTTCATTTAAACAGATATCTGTACTCTCTTTTCTTGGACCTTACAGATTCAAACCAAACCAAACCAATACAAAACATGATTATATGGGTTTCTTTAAATAAGGAGTCATAATAACATCCCTAGGAGAATATTATATTTAGCTATACTATGGTTGCACTTTTTATTGTGTTATATCTCATGACTGATTTTAGTGAATTCTTCATGCCATGAAGATTTGCTAAATTTTGCTGACCAGGAGAAACAGAAATTATAATACATTCAGATGTGTTTGGAAGATATTTATTATGAATTGGAAAACTTTTTCAGGATGCCATACTCATCAAATAATTCTTGGCTCTAAAATAATGAATGTAGCAGTTTCCTTCCCTTATTTTCACGGATTATGGTTTTTCTAATGTAACAAAAGATAACTATATTTACTAACTGTAGTATCCACAATATCAGCTTCCAATCATGAAGCAACTTCTTCATAAGTTCTATATCTTGTATATGATTAAGAGTGATTGATTTCAGGACTGAGACTGTTCGGAGCATATTTACATAGCATGTATTCCACTTTTAGGGAGTTGATTGAATGACATTCTCCATGTCCATAAAGAGGGAAACTACAATTTGTTAAAAGACTCTCAGTAACAGAATTGTAATATAGGCTTTCTCAGACACAACTTCCAGGCTATAAAACAGAGTGGGAGAGGAAGAGAGAGAGGAGGAGGTAGGAGTTCTACCCTCTGGAATAGGCAGAAGTCAGGGAAACATATTTTATTAATTGACAAGAATAGTTATCTGGAGTCCATTTGACCTTAGGTGGTAGATTCATGTCAACTGCCTCAAGTTTAAATGAATTTTTTAGTACGAAAATTTTCAAGCCTCCCAACCAAGAAAAGTACGGGACCAGATGGTTGTAGTGCAGAATTCTACCAGATCTTCAAAGAAGACTTAACACCAATACTTTTCAAACTATTCCACAAAATAGAGACAGAAGGAATACTGCCAACATTAAAATAAATGGAGAGAAACTTGAAGCAATCCCACTAAAATCAGGGACTAGACAAGGCTGCCCTCTCTCTCCATATCTTTTCAATATAGTACTTGAAGTTCTAGTGAGAGCAATTAGACAACATAAGGAAGTCACAGGGATACAAATTGGAAAGGAAGAAGTCAAAGTATCATTATTTGTAGACGATATGATAGTCTACTTAAGCGATCCAAAGAACTCCACCAGAGAACTTCTACAGCTGATAAACAACTTCAGCAAAGGGGCTGGATATAAAATTAACTCAAGCAAATCAGTAGCCTTCTTGTACTCAAAGGACAAGCAGGCTGAGAAAGAAGTTAGGGAAATAACACCCTTCACAATAGCCACAAACAACCTAAAGTACCTTGGCCTAACTCTAACCAAACAAGCAAAAGACCTGTATGACAGGAACTTCAAGCCCTTGAAGAAAGAAATCGAAGATGACCTCAGAAGATGGAAAAATATTTCTTGCTCCTGGATTGGCAGGATCAATATAGTAAAAATGGCCATCTTGCCAAAAGCAATACACAGATTCAATGCGATCCCCATCAAAATCCCAACTCAATTCTTCATAGATCTAGAAAGAGCAATTCTCAAATTCATCTGGAGCAACAAAAAACCCAGGATAACTAAAACTATTCTCAACAATAAAAGGACTTCTGGGGGAATCAATATCCCTGACCTTAAACAGTACTACAGAGCAATTGTGTTAAAAACTGCATGGTATTGGTACAGCAACAGGCAAGTGGATCAATGGAATAGGATTGAAGACCCAGAAATTAACCCACAGATTTATGGTCACTTGATCTTTGATAAAGGAGCCACAACCATCCAGTGAAATAAAGATAGCCTCTTCAACAAATGGTGCTGGTTCAACTGGAGGTCAACATGCAGAAGAATGCGAATTGACCCACTCTTATCTCTTTGCACTAAGATCAACTCCAAGTGGATCAAGGACCTCCACATAAAACCAGACACACGGAAACTATTAGACAAGAAACTTGGGAAGACCCTGGAGGACATAGGCACAGGGGGAAAGTTCCTGAACAGAACACCAATAGCTAAGGCACTAAGATCAAGAATTGACAAATGGGACCTCATAAAATTACAAAGTTTCTGCAAGTCAAAGGACACTGTCAGAAGGACAAAACGACAACCAACAAAGTGGGAAAAGATCTTCACCAACCCCACATCCGACAGAGGGCTAATATCCAATATATACAAAGAACTCAAGAAGTTAGACCACAAAGAACCAAATAACCCTATCAAAAAATGTGGTACAGAGCTAAACAAAGAATTTTCACCAGAAGAAATTCAGATGGCCGAGAAACACCTTAAGAGATGTTCAACATCATTAGTCATTAGGGAAATGCAAATCAAAACAACCCTGAGATTCCACCTCACACCTGTCAGAATGGCTAAGATTAAAAACTCAAGAGACAACCAGTGCTGGCTAGGATGTGGAGAAAGAGGAACACTCCTCCACTGTTGGTGGGATTGCAAAATGTTACAACCACTCTGGAAATCAGTGTGGTGCTTCCTCAGAAAATTGGGCATGTTCCTGCCAGAGGACCCTGGCATACCACTCCTGGGCATATACCCAGAGGATTCCCCTGCATACAATAAAGACACATGCTCCACTATGTTTATAGCAGCCTTGTTTATAATAGCCAGAAATTGCAAAGAGCCAAAATATCCCTCAAAGGAGGAATGGATACAGAAAATGTGGTATATTTATACAATGGAATACTACTCAGCAATTAAAAATAATGAACTCATGCATTTTGTAGGTAAATGGTTAGACCTGGAAAATATCATCCTGAGTGTGCTAACCCAATCACAAAAGAATACACATGAAATGCAATCACTGATAAGTGGATATTAATGAGCCCAGAAGCCCTAAATACTCAAGGCACAATTAGCAAGTCAAATGATTCCTGAGAAGAAAGGAGAGGACCCGGAGCCTGTAAAGATTGGATCCAGTTTTGTAGAGAAACCATTGGGGGAGGGGGAATGATTGGATAATAGTTGGGGGGAGAGGAAGTATGGGACATAGTGAGGGGGGAAACTGGGAAAGGGGAAAGCCTTTGGAATGTAAACATAGAATATAGAAAATAAAAATTAACAAAAAATGAAAATGTTCAAGTCTATTAAAAAGTTAGAATATTTGGACACTAATATTAGTAATTCTTATGTGTATATATGTATATGTGTAAATGCGTATGTGTATATGTATGTATATATGCATATATGTATATAATAAATACATATACACATGTATTACAAAGTGAATTACTGTGTAGCACTACATAGTAATTCACTGTGTAAATCAGGCTGGCCTCCATCTATGTGATTTGCCTGCTCTCCCTCTGCTTCCCGGAATTAAAAGTTTCTACCACTACTCCCAGCCAACAGCATCAATATTTTAAAAGCCTGAAGAGTTCTTTACCAGGCCTACATTAATAGATATTGGAACTCCATTCATTCCTGTTAACATTGTGAACTTTACAAGTTTTAATTTGACAATAGCATAGACAAGAGAGGAAATCTGAAACAGTATTATATTTAGTCGCTTTCTTAAACTTTTATAACTTTCATTTACACATCTTAAAACAATGTTTTAGATCATCACTAATTATTTAAGCTTTCACTTCCTTAGAAATTTACAATTTGTATTTACACATCTTAACTGCTGTATAGACCCTCACAAGTTAGCTGAGCTTGAAACATTTTCATCAATTCATTTACCAGGAAAACCAGATGTTGGTTAACTGAGGACAGTCATTGCAAAGCAATATCTTTAGATAAATCAAGAGTAAAAAATTTACTTAGAACTTGTTTTGTGAGATTGTCTCTTTAAGAGAGAAGTAGGTTGCCGTTTTGTCCTTCTGACAGTGTCCTTTGCCTTACAGAAACTTTGTAATTTTATGAGGTCCCATTTGTCAATTCTTGATCTTAGAGCATAAGCTATTGGTGTTCTGTTCAGGAACTTTACCCCTGTGCCCATGTCCTCCAGGGTCACAAAACGGCAACCAACAACGTGGGAAATGATCTTCACCAACCCCACATCCGACAGAGGGCTAATATCCAATATATACAAAGAACTCAAGAAGTTAGACCCCAAAGAACCAAATAACCCTATCAAAAAATGGGGTACAGAGCTAAACAAAGAATTTTCACCAGAAGAAATTCAGATGACCGAGAAACACCTTAAGAGATGTTCAACATCATTAGTCATCAGGGAAATGCAAATCAAAACAACCCTGAGATTCCACCTCACTCCAGTCAGAATGGCTAAGATTAAAAACTCGAGAGACAACAAGTGCTGGCGAGGATGTGGAGAAAGAGGCACACTCCTCCACTGTTGGTGGGATTGCAAAATAGTAAAACCACTCTGGAAATCAGTGTGGCGGTTCCTCAGAAAATTGGGCATGCCACTCCCAGAGGACCCTGGCATACCACTCCTGGGCATATACCCAGAGGATTCCTCTGCATACAACAAAGACACATGCTCCACTATGTTTATAGCAGCCTTGTTTATAATAGCCAGAAATTGGAAGGAGCCCAGATATCCCTCAAAAGAGGAATGGATACAGAAAATGTGGTATATTTATACAATGGAGTACTACTCAGCAATTAAAAATAATGAATTCATGCAATTTGTAGGTAAATGGTTAGATCTGGAAACTATCATCCTAAGTGAGCTAACCCAATCACAAAAGAATACACATGAAATGCAATCACTGATAAGTGGATATTAATGAGCCCAGAAGCCCTAAATACTCAAGGCACAATTAGCAAGTCAAATGACTCTCAAGAAGAAAAAAAGGAGAGGACCCTGGGCCTGTAAAGATTGGATCCAGGATTGTAGACCCAGAACAGAGAAACCATGGGGGGGGGAAGAGTGGGGAATAGCATGGGGGGGAGAGAGGAATTATGGGACATATGGTGGGGGGTAACTGGGAAAGGGGAAAGCCTTTGGAATGTAAACAAAGAATATAGAAAAAAAAGATGTCTCTGACACAGGAAAAAAAAAGAGAGAGAAGTAGGTCAGCAAGGTGTTTGTCTTTCTCAGCAAGAGGCCTACAAGTTTTAGAAAACAATAGCCTGGGGCCCCAGTTAACTGAATTAGCAAAGCAGCTATTGTCTTGGTAAATAGGCTTAGGTGGTTTGCCCTATTAAAGCTACAGTCCATAAGTCCACTTCCTCAAAACTCTGAAAAGAATCAATTATAGCAGGAAGTATAAACCGAATTATCTCTGTTTCCTCTAAAATTGCAAAGGTTTGAAGGCTATCTAGATATGTGTCCTGGCTTCCACAGTCAACAAGGTGGCTTGTATGGTCAGTCTTTGCCTGTTCTACAGGAAAGCTTTAAGTCTTCTGTTGCTGTTCAAGATCACATGGGCTTTCAGCTACCAGAACCAGGTTTGAGGAATTTCCTGTAGAGAATGTACTTGGGAAAACTGACCTCATTTGACAAGGCAGAGTCATCAAGTGTCCACAGCATGAACAGAACTCTGTTAGAGGGAAAGGCATGGGCACAGTTCTGTCTAGTGTTAACCACAATCCAGTTGCAGTGGATATCATGCCCATTTGTCAACTAAATCTCTGAATAGTTTGAGGATCATTTATTAGGTAAACGTGGTTTTAAATAAACTTTACTTGTTTTAGTTACTAGTTTTAGGATTAACCTTGAAGACATATACACGAAGCTAAATAAAATTTGTGACTCATAGGTTTGCAGTAACAGTTTTCACATTACTGGCATTCATAAAAGTAAGAGTTGAGAGTTTTATTCCTGTTAAATTTGAGCCTTACAATTTTGAGTTGAGGATTTAAAATGAATATCTTTTGGCATGAAAAGAAAATATTTAACCATAAATATACACCATAGGGAGCCTGGAAAATTTTCTTGATACTTCATACAGTGTAACATTATAGAATATGATAGCTTCATGGACAACGCAGTTTACCCAAACAGCTAAATCTCAGTAAAGTGAGCAAACAAAACATACAGACAGCACATACCCAAAAGATGCCCCACCATCCCACCAGGACACTAGCCCAACAATGTTCATAGCAACTTTATTTATAATAGCCAGAAACTGGAAACATATGTCCTGCCTACAAGATGTGCAGGGACAATAATAGAGACTGAGGGAATTGCCAACCTATGTTTGGCCAAAATTGAAGCCCCACCCATGTTCAAGGACCAATTCCTAACAGTATTATGCTTACAGAGAGGAAGTAACTGTAACTGTCCTCTGAGGGGCTCCACTTATCACCCAGTGGAAATAGGAGCAGACTTACTCCCAAACATTAGAGAGTTTGAGGTGTTTCATTGTAAAGCTGGGAGAAGGATTGGTGGACACAACGAGGACAGGGATTACACTGGGAGACCAACAGTGTTAAGTACCTTGGACCTTGGTGTCTCCCAAGGAGTGAACCACCCACCAATGGGACAACATGAACTGGCCCTAGGCCCCATACATATATGTAGCAGATGAGCAGCTTGGTCTTCATGCAGGTCCTCCAACAACTGGAGTAGGGTCTTTCCCTGAGCCTGTTTCCTCTCTGCCTCTGGATGCCATGCTCCTAAATGGATCACCTTTTCTGGCTTCAGTGTAAGAATATGTGCCCAATCCCTCAGTGACTTGAAGGGTAGGGGATTGATTCTTGGAAACTGGAGGTCTGCTATTTGGGGGTGACAGAGATTGAATAGGCAGAGGACTTGCATGAAGGTGTACTAGATGGATAGGAAGGGTTGATATTGGGATATAAAATGAATAAATGTTTTTACTTGTTGGTTTTTTTCTTTTTCTTTTTTTTTTTTTTGCTAAAGGAAACAGGCTGAGCATACCATGATGAGGAATCTATAAACAGCATCTTCCACCAGTCTCTGCAACAGCTCCTGTTTCTAAGTTTCTGCAATGAGTTAATGTCCTGGTTCCATTCAATAATCGGCTACAATGAGGATGTGTAAGTTAAATAAACCCTTTCCTCCACCCAAACAAAATAAGAAATGAAGAAAATATTTTGAATATTCAAGTTCTATAGAGTGAATACTGCAAGCTCTCATTTAAGCAATTTCTCTCTCTCTCTCTCTCTCTCTCTCTCTCTCTCTCTCACACACACACACACACACACACACACACACACGCATGCACTCACATACAGACTAATGTAACACATATAGTAACAATTGGACTTAATGCCTACCAAATAATCACTTAAATTTTTCCCAATACTTTTTATGTTAGTTGTATCAGAATTTACCTACATACATATCTGTGCTAGATGTCAGAATGTGTTGGATTTTTTTCAGACAAGATTTGGATTTCAAGATGGATGTAAATATTCCATGTGAGGACTAGAATTTGAATCCAGGTCACTTAGAAGATTAAATGGTTCTCTTAAAACCGAGCTATCTTAACTCCATTATTAATCATTATCATAAATTCATTGACACTATGAAAATACAAGTAATATTAATTATATCATGAGGAAATGTATCCCTATGTCCCAAGGAGTTAACCATGGTAAGCTTCACCTTTAAAATGTTGTGTTAAGATATTTACCTCACCAACCCAACTTGAGTCTGTATGCGTATGTGTCTCTTTTCTGTGTGTCTATCTCTATCTCTGTGTGTTAGGGAGGAAGAAGGATATACAAGAAGCAAGGGAGAGACTTCCTGTGTGTCCAGTAGCCTTTACTTTGTTGCTAAGGAGCCATCCTTCATTTTTCTCTAAAAGAAATTTAAACATTATGAAATCTTGAAATCAGCTTAATTAACAAATCAATCACTTCAACCATTTGTCACTGATCTGTGTTAAGACACTTAAAAGTTCTAAGTATTTTATAATAAATGTATGAGACATTTTAAACCACAGTTACTCAACAGTTCAATAAACCAGAATATCTGTTTTCTCAGTAATACATCATTTCCTATGACAGATTATTTTTGGTACCAAAATATAAGCCAAATTTAGAAATCATTGGAGGGATGCACTGAAAGAGCCTAGGATCCTATAAGCACAACTAAATGGGTGATCTAGTGAGATCTCAGAGGCCGATGGCAACAGCAGTGGTGACAGTGAAGGCTGGAGACTTTCTGAACAATCAGGTTTAAGTCCTTTTACATCCAATCCTGCACAAGGATTTATCTGAGATAAAAATGACTGAAAGATTAATCTTGATCCTCCCTTCACCTGTCACATCCACATCCTTCCTGAAAACTGTGTCCACAGTGTACACAGGCACTTCTGCCTAAATCATATGATGTGCGAGGAACATAATATAGGGCCAAGACTCAGACAATTTCTGAATTACATTGTAATAAACAACTGAGAAAAGGGGTCAGGAGTGTGTATCTTTTTGACTTAAAGCAGTAAGTTGACTCATTTTCAAAAATAAATGTCCAAGGTGACAGACACTGAATCATCATATATTACAAATATCAAAATATGTGAAACTCTTAGGAAATTTATATATCTTATCATATTTAATATAACTTATTAAAAATCGACTAAATCACCTTATTTGAATTGTACTTATTTTGAGTCTGTGTGTATACATGTAAACAGGCATCACAGCATGCATATGCAGTTAAAGATCAGTTCTTTCCACTATGTGGATCCTGGAGAAGAAACTCAGGTTATCTAGCTTGTCAGCAACTCTAACTGATGAGCCAATTCCTCATGTTCATATTGAATTATAATTCTTGAATATTAATTCCAAGATTTATCAAATCTCTTAGAGTGTGTACTGGTAGCAGCCAGAAGGAAGAAGTCTCAATTGCTTTCTTCTTCTATGTTCTACATTATAGAACCACTCAGGGTTTAGTAAATATCAATAATATCTTCTCAGCCCAGGTGCTACATAATGACTGCAGTGATAGCTGTTTCAGAGGGCAGAGAGGTAGGTGTTCTACCACACAACCACCTGATCATTTGAAGGCCATGGATATACAAGCTTTTAATCCTACAGTGAAGTGACTGAAGCAGGATGGTAGACACAACATACATTGCAGTGTAATGCACAATTTAAATGAAAAATGGACATAAGTCACTACTAATAGTCTATAGGACTTTCAGTGGAGATTGATTCAAGATGGCATAGTGGTTTATTTAGCAATGCATACATTAGTGTAATATAACATTACTTCCCAGGGAAGAAAAGGATCTCCTTTCCTGGATTCTTGTTTATCTTGTTAGAGGTGGGAACCTAGTGATACCTAGGCACTCAGACCAATAGAGTCTAGGTCATAAAGGATCTTTCTCTACTGGAACAACAAATACCATAAATCTCAATGCAGTTACAAATGCAGGTAATTTACATAGAATTATATGAGACAAATTTAAAATGTAAATATTATTTCTGTGTTTATAGTAATGATCCTCAAATGTTTTCACCCAAGGGGTCATATACCTCTTTTTCTTATATTGCCATTGGGATTAGAGAAAACAGGTCAATATCCTTATCAGTTAATCTTTAGACGCATTGCGCTCTGTGCTCAAACACTGTGTCCCAAGAAAGCCATCTACAATGGTGTGGTCCAAGGTGCTCAGATTACTCAAAAGTTTTATTGCCTACTGAGGATTATCAGGGTTAGGTTCTGAACTTCTTTTTTGTTTGTTTATTTTTTATTAGCTATTTCCTTTATTTCAAAGGGTATTCCCTTTCCTTGTTATCCCCCAATCATCTAATACATCTCCACTTTCCATTTAACAATAATCCCCCCACAATTTTCCTGACCTGGCATTCCCCTACACTGGGGCATCAAGCCTTCATAGGAGCAACGGCCTCTCCTCTCACTGATGTCTGAAAGGGACATCCTCTGCTATACAAGTAGCTGGAGCTATGGGTACTCTTTGTTCAGTGTTTTAGTCCTTGGGAGCTCTATTCTATTAGACTCTATGTGGAAAACATCCCCACAGAAAAAAGTACTAAGTGGTTGTAGACAAATTTAGAAGGTCAAGTATCCTCAAGATAGGCTTTCATTCTCAATGTAGCAGACCATAAATCTACAGAGCAGGATACAGCTACTCACAGAAAAATCACAGATGATGACATTAGATGGAATAAAGGAATATGCTCCTTCAGGAATTCAGTACAGAGGAAGGCATGGCAGGGAATGGGGTTCAAGTCATATGTGAGATACTGCTGCTCCTGCTAACTTATATCCTTTGTCTCTTTCCAGACATTAGAACTGTTCTAATTATCCATTTTGGTTTGGTATTGCAGACAACAACACAAGCCTCTAGGCGGGCTGAGGAGCTGAAGAGAAGATTGCTAAAGGAATACTCAGAAGAATATCAAATTTATATGGCAGAGAAGATCAATGAGAGGAGAAGCATGGAGACAGGAGACACCGCAGTGTGTTCTCAGGACTGTCCTGTGCTGTCTTAGTGGAGTGTGTTATTCAGTAAAAGGGCTCCACATGCAATGTGCACATGAACCAAACACACACACACACACACACACACACACACACACACACACTGGAGTGGCAAACTAAGAAGACTCAGTCCTAGCTTTACTGAAATCAGTAAATGAGTAAGGTAGAAGAATGGATTTTAAAACACACCAGGGAAACAGGCCCTAGACTGAGATTTCAGACTTTAACAGAACTACATTTTGTTAATATCTGGGTAACAAGAATTTGCTTCCAAGATTTGAAGTAGTGGCCTAAATAATTTCCCTTCCTACAGACAAAGAACAAAGATGAACTTGCCAAAAAGGCAGCCTTCTGGGAGGAGATAAGAAACATTCTAGTAACATCAGGACATTTCAAATGGGCTACCTAGATATTTGGAAAAATGTATGGTTCTGAAGCAAACAACTTTGGGGAGGTAGGCCCTGGAGCGCCATTAGCATCAAAGGAAACTCAGGCTTCTTCAGAAACAAGAACCTTCAGCACAAGTGGTTTCTTCAGGAAAGGAAGCCTGTGAAGAAGCAGCCCCAACCACACCACCAGCTTCCAAAGTAGCTGCTGAAACTAGCACCTTGGGAAGGCCAGGGGAGTCACCACAGGTTTCTGACTTGGACAAGCCTTGTGTAGAAGTGTTTCCAACTTCTTCTGGGTCAGACACACAGGAGTGCAACTGAAGTTCACATGTAAGGCAAGGCAGAGATGCTGGGCAAGTGTCTCAAGTCTGGAGCACTGGGCCCCACAGAGAATATTGAATCTCCTGCCATGTCTTCAGTATTTTGCTACCAGGAAACAACTTAGTATGCTGTGGTAACAGAACCTCCTGTCATGAGTGTTGCCTTTTTCAGTCCTGACAACCTAACTGTCTTGTCAGCTTGTGTAGACAGAGCAATAGTAAAAAAAGAAAAATTCTGAAAAAGAAACTGGACAGAGCATACACTAGCAGCTTAAGGGCGCACCTTAAAGCCCTGGAAGAAAAAGAATTTAATTCACCCAGGAGGAGTAGAATACAGGAAATCATCAAACTCAGGGCTGAAATAAATCAAGTAGAAACACATCGAACCATACAAAGAATCAACAAAAACAGGAGCTGGTTCTTTGAGAAAAACAAGACAGATAAACCCTTAGGCAGACTAACCAAAGGACACAGAGACAGTATCCAATTTAACAAAATTAGAAATGAAAAGTGGGACATAACAACAGAAACTGAGGAAATTCAAAAGATCATAAGATCCTACTACAAAGGTCTATACTCAACAAACTGGAGAATCTGGAGGAAATTGACAATTTTCTACACAGATACCAAATACCAAAATTAAATCAGCATCAATTAGATCAGCTAAATAGTCCCATAATGCCAAAAGAAGTAGAAGGGGTTATAGAAAGCCTCCCAACCAAATTAGTACGGGACCAGATTGTTTTAGTGCAGAATTCGACCAGAACGTCAAAGAAGACTTAACACCAATACTCTTCAAACTATTCCACAAAATAGAGACAGAAGGGACACTGCCCAACTCATTCTTCGAAGCCACAATTACGCTCATACCTAAACCACAAAAAGATCCAACAAAGAAAGAAAACTACAGGCCAATTTCCTTATGAATATCGATGCAAAAATACTTAATAAAATTCTTGCCAACCGAATCCAAGAGCACATCAAAATGATCATTCGCCATGATCAAATAGGCTTCATCCCAGGGAAATCCAACAATGTAATCCACTACATAAACTAAAAGAAAAAAAACATATCATCTCATTAGATTCTGAAAAAGCATTCGACAAAATTCAGCATCCTTTCATGCTAAAAGTCTTGGAAAGAGGAGGAATTCAAGGCCCATACCTAAACATAGTAAAAGCAATCTACAGCAAACAAGTAGCCAACATCAAAATAAATGGAGAGAAACTTGAAGCAATCCCACTAAAATCAGGGACTAGACAAGGCTGCCCTCTCTCTCCATATCTTTTCAACATAGTATTTGAAGTTCTAGCGAGAGCAATTAGACAACATAAGGAAGTCAAAGGGATACAAATTGGAAAGGAAGAAGTCAAACTATCATTATTTGCAGACGATATGATAGTTTACTTAAGCGACCCAAAAAACTCCACCAGAGAACTTCTACAGCTGATAAACAACTTCAGCAAAGGGGCTGGTTATAGAATTAACTCAAGCAAATCAGTAGCCTTCTTGTACTCAGAGGACAAGCAGGCTGAGAAAGAAGTTAGGGATATAACACCCTTCACAATAGCCACAAACAACCTAAAGTACCTTGGCCTAACTCTAACCAAACAAGCGAATGATCTGTATGACAGGAAAATCAAGTCCTTGAAGAAAGAAATCGAAGAAGACCTCAGAAGATGGAAAAATATTTCTTGCTCCTGGATTGGCAGAATCAATATAGTAAAAATGGCCATCTTGCCAAAAGCAATATACAGATTCATTGCGATCCCCATCAAAACCCCAACTCAATTCTTCATAGATCTAGAAAGAGCAATTCTCAAATTCATCTGGAACAACAAAATAACCCAGGATATCTAAAACTATTCTCAACAAAAAAAGGACTTCTGGGGGAATCAATATCCCTGACCTCAAGCAGTACTTCAGAGCAATTGTGTTAAAAACTGCATGGTATTGGTATAGCAACAGGCAAGTAGATCAACGGAATAGGATTGAAGACCCAGAAATGAAGCACAGACTTATGGTCACTTGATCTTTGAAAAAGGAGCCACAACCATCCATTGGAATAAAGATAGCCTGTTCAACAAATGGTGCTCATTCAACAGGAGGTCAACATGCAGAAGAATGCGAATTGACCCACTCTTATCTCCTTGTACTAAGTTCAAATCCAAGTGGATCAAGGACCTCCACATAAAACGAGACACACTGGAAACATGAGAAAAGAAACTTGGGAAGACCCTGGAGGACATGGGCACAGGGGGAAATTTTCTGAACAGGACACCAATAGCTTATGCTCTAACATCAAGAATTGACAAATGGGACCTCATAAAATTACAAAGTTTATGTAAGGCAAAAGACAGTGTCAGAAGGAGAAAATGGCAACCAACAAAGTGGGAAAAGATCTTCACCAACCCTACATCCGACAGAGGGCTAATATCCAACATACAAAGAACTCAAGAAGTTAGACTGCAAAGAACCAAATAACCCTATCAAAAAATGGGGTACAGAGCTAAACAAAGAATTCTCACCAGAAGAAATTCAGATGGCCGAGAAACACCTTAAGAGATGGTCAACATCATTAGTCATCAGGGAAATGCAAATCAAAACAACCCTGAGATTGCACCTCACACCAGTCAGAATGGCTAAGATTAAAAATTCAAGAGACAACAAGTGCTGGTGAGGATGTGGAGAAAGAGGAACAGTCCTCCACTGTTGGTGGGATTGCAAAATGGTAAAACCACTCTTGAAATCATTTTGGTGGTTCCTCAGAAAACTGGGCATGCCACTTCCAGAGGACCCTGGCATACCACTCCTGGGCATATACCCAGAGGATTCCCCTGAATACAATAAAGACACATGCTCCACTATGTTTATAGCAACCTTGTTTATAATAGCCAGAAATTGGAAGGAGCACAAAAATCCCTCAAAGGAGGAATGGATAGAGAAAATGTGGTATATTTATACAATGGAATACTACTCAGCAATTAAAAATAATGAATTCATGCAATTTGTAGGTAAATGGTTAGATCTGGAAAATATCATCCTAAGTGAGTTAACCCAATCACAAAAGAATACACATGAAATGCAATCACTGATAAGTGGATATTAATGAACCCAGAAGCCCTAAATACTCAAGGCAAAATTAGCAAGTCAAATGATTCCCAAGAAGAAGAAAGGAGAGGACCCTGGGCCTGTAAGAATTAGATCCAGTTTTGTAGACCCAAAACAGAGAAATTGTGGGGGGGGATGATTGGGGAATAGTTGAGGGGAGAGGAATTATGGGATGTATGGTGGGGGGAACTGGGAAAGGGGAAAGCCTTTGGAATGTAAATGTAGAATATAGAAAATCAAAATTTAAAAAAAAGGCAAAAGTCTGAGCTTGCCTTTCAGTTCTGAGGCCACAAGTGTCTCTCTTTTTTCCTCCAATACTGCACTATTGTGGACATACCCTGATGGTCTGATCTTTAAAATAGAATGTCTTTCTGCTGTCTGCAACCTCTTCATTCCTGATGATGTTTCTCACAGCCTCACAGCTCTAGT